>JAVJIF010030886.1:0-459869 GCA_038442645.1 Agave tequilana
ACGAGCAAAAGATAGGTATGGGGGTGTGATCAGTCGCTGATATTGCACATTCATTGTCACATTCTCATACTTATTATATAATAAACTCTGTTCTTAATCCTATTATTGTCTAATTTATATGCAGGCCCATTACTAAGGGAGAGGGAAGAGAAACGAGCCCAAAAGCCCATCAAAAATTCTTATTTAATTCAGAATTAATTCAAAATCAGAAAATCAGGGCAGATCAGAGAAGATAAAGTCGGTTGAAAACCAGTTAAAATAAATTGCACAAATCAATGGTTAAAGCCGAAGATCAAAGGAGGTTCGTTAAATTCAGGACCAAAAACAGCAAATCCGGTAGGAGATAAAGTTATATATCGAAACCAGGGAGTGCTACCCTCCGGGTGTGGCCACCTGGCCACACCTTTGCCGCGAAAATATGGCAAAAGCCGCTTTTCCACGGCTTTGTAAAGCTGTTGGGGAGCGTTTGCTCCCCTATCTTCGTAAGCTCTCCCTCGTTTGGTTTTGCCTATAAATACTGGGTTTTCAGAGACTATAGGGAACGATGAAGCAGAGAGTAGAAGTTAGACTATTTTATAAATTATAACTTAGTTTTTTTATTTTCTTTCATGTAATTTTGTTTTATTTATGTAACTGAGATGAGAGGAGAGTTTCATGGAGGAATGAGAGCAAACTTGTACTGAATGTGACACCGGTGTAAATAAGTATTTTCTTTCATTGTTATTTGAATCAAATCAAGGTTTCTTTTTCTTTTTTACTCTTATTTTCGCTTTGCTTTCCTCTGCTGTGTTTGTGAATCCAAATGACTCTGATAGCCTTAAAGTTGTCTTGCTCTTGCAAGTGTCGTTGATGGTTTATGGTGATGGATAGCCATTCCTATACTAGTGTAGCTTGCCCCTTCATTTCATAGTGTAAATCGGGAATAGGAAAGATCCTATTTGTCATACTTCGCTCGCCTTCAAGTAAAGGTAAATCGTCGATACGGGTCAAAGGTAAGTAGGAACCAAAGAGGTAAGTAAGTATTTCTTTATGTTTTTTTTCTTTTCTTTTAACTTTTAGTTTAGATCACCAACAATACAATCTCCCAACTCTTTTATCACTCTTTTTAATTTCTTTGTATAAATCCATTTTCCATTTTCTCCACCTTATCAATTTACTACTTTCTTCCTAGCTTAACTGTAACCTATTTTTTTTTCTTTTTAAGAACTAAAAGAAGACTTTTAACCATTGACTGTGACTTAAAAGATAACTTATTAAAAGTTTCTATCGCTAGTCCCTCCTTGTGAATTACGATCCGCATAGCCACTTGCTATCGCGGTAGTATTGAGCACCTTGCACTCTTTGTTCTTAAGTTCTAAAATTCTGTATTTTTGTGTGCAGGTCTAAACCTCAATCAATAACTGTAATATCTCTAGTCAATAATACTGTATTTTTAATTTTGTAAGAAATAATTTTGTTTTACTCGTTATTTTACTATATTTGTTAAATTGATTTATGATTTATTGCATTATTAAATATAAAAATTATTTTAGAGTATTAAAAGTTAATTTTGCTTTATATATTATTATTATTAGTGTTATTATTAATATCATTTTTATTGTTTATTATTGTTATTGTACGGTAAATTGCTTTTTTCTTCTTATTATTTTTTTCTGATCATTATTATTATTACCATTATGTATTATTATTAATATTGACTATTATAACTAATATTCTTATCATGTATTTATATATATTATTATTGATATTAGCATTATTGTTATTTTTGCTCTTCTTTTTTTCTAATCCCATTTCTCTTATCTTTTCTTCTTTTCCTTATACTTTACCCTTGATCCTAAACCTAATAAGCCCATTAGCTAACCCATATACCCATTATTAATCCATACCCATACCAATAACCCAACCTTAATCCTGTATATTAAATTCAAATCCTAACTAACTAGATTCTAATCCTAACCATTTAATCTTAATCCTATCTTCTTAATCATACCTTAAACCTAATCCCCTTCATCAACCCCTCCGCCAACAACAGCCGCCACTCTCTTCTTCCTCCCCATCTTCACCATTCTTCAACCTGACCTCCACCACAAGTCCGGCCACCGTAACAAACCCACGCCCATGGCCACCTCCTCCTCACGCACCAAGCCACAAGCCTCCAGTCCATGGCTCCCTCTCCACAACACCCCCGAGCCTTTGGCTATGCACATCCCTTGTCGTGCATCCAGGCCACACCACATGCCAGCCGTGCCCCATTAAGCCCTTGGCAGCCACCTGCAAACACCCAAGAACACGAGATCAACACATGTGACCCGAAATACGCAGTCTTGAAGGTTTCTTGTATGATATTCCCTCAGTTTCACTTTGGCTTGTTAGAATGGAAACCTGAGGCCAGCAGCAAGAGATCTGACCTGATATTTCTAAGAAAAACCCCAACTACACCCGGGCCTTTTTCCCCTTGCGCACAAACCAACTGTGCCCACTCCATCCTCCATCTCACGCATGGCCAGCTCGGACTTCTCCGCGGCCTCCCAATCTCCTCCGCCGGTAAGCGCGAACATACCTGCATCCTTTCCGGCGAGATTCTCGAGCCGCAGACATCCTCCGCGACCTCCGCCTCGGCGGAGCCTCCGCGAGCCGCGTGCATGCCTTAGCCGTGAGTCTTCTTCCCTCTTCATCTCTATCTCTCCTCCTCTCTCTTTAATTTAATGTGTGTTGGATATTAATTGTATTATATATATTATGTATAGTGTTTGTAATAATGGGTGCGTGGGTATGTTTGCATGTGGTGTTTGTTAATTCATATATATGTTTGCATGTGTATAAATAAATGCATGTGTGTGTGTGTGTATGTAGTATGTATGTATGTATGTATGTATGTTTGCATGCATACATATTAATATATGTAGGTATGTGTTATTTGTGTGGGAGTATGTATGCATGAATAGGGGTATATAAATAGTATGTGTATATGTGTATGCTGGTATATATATGTACATAGTATGTTATGTGTGTGGGTGTTAATTCTCCTTTCCCCCTTGTATATGGTTGCGTGGTCCAGTGATACGGACCCGCTCGTGAGATCCGGTCCAACTTGGATTGATGTTCATTATGGACCCAATACACTGGCCATTTGAAAACTGACATACGGGATGATCCGAAGATCCGTACCAGTTCATGCGGTGAAGACCAGACGGCAATTTGGATCCAAAACTGCGTCATTTCATGGGAGTGTTTGCTCTTATATCAAGTTCCTTATTTATCGTCGTTAGTATTATCTATATGTTATTTATTTTATTTCGTATGATTATCTAATATATTTGACCAGTATGATTACCTATACCATTTCATGTAATATTAGTGAGTGTGTTCTTTTATCATACAGTATATCTAAACGCTTATTAGCATCATTTTATGTGATAATTGGTCACCTCTATTGATTCTAGACTAGTTGAGGTATACCTTATACTGTGAGTTGATTTGATCTACTGATCAGTCAGCCTAATTCACATTTGAAGATAAATGACATATTTTGTGTGTAGTATTTATTGACCGTTATTGGTGATATTCCGACCGGAACTCTTTTGGATATTGAGGACAAGTAGATGTGACATTGCTTTATTGTTTTACCGACTGATACACAAATTGATATATACTTATGAAAAACACCTAAAGGGGGGGTGAATAGGTGTAAATGCTAATAGAAACTAAATACGGAAGCTTAAAACAATTTGCAACACACTTAGTACAACACACAAGTGTAGCCGAATTCCCCGTGAAGGGCTCTGGACTAACTCCTCTTGATTCCCCTAGATAAGGGTTGAGGTGCTATATGAAGCTCTTGTGGTTAGGTATAAGTAGGCACACACAAGCAAACCAAGCATATAAATGATATAGCAATATGAAACAACGCAAGCACAATACAAGTATGTATGATATGGCAATATAAATAACGCAATGCACAACGTAAAGAGAGAGAGAGAGAGTTAGAGAGACAATGGATCAAATGCAAACACAAAGATATGTTTCGAGGTTTGAGCCCCTAGCTCTACATCCCCCTTCACCGAGAAGGATTTCTAATCCACTATCTTGTCCACCGAGGACTTCCACGAGGGAACCTCCACCGAGGAGGATTTTTACAACAAGGGAGTACCGAACTCTTCTCTCAAACACCACCTCACAACCGAGGGGTAGGCCTGTAGCCAAACAACAACCAATCCACCTCACACTTGAGGGATACAAACCAACTCCAACTCCACCTCACAAGAGGGAGTAAACCAAATTCTCAACCTCTACAAAGAGGGAGCAACCCAACAATGAAAGGGTTTACAACTAGTGGTATATCTCAACCACAAACCTTTCTCTTTTCCAACAAACAAAGATCCTAATAGATAGGATAGAAGATATAACTCAAGTGGATATCAAGGTGTTTTTGGAAAGCAAATAATAAAGAAAAACTACTTGGGAAATCTCTTGTAGATGATAGAAATGAAAATCCAAAACAATATCCCAAAAACCTAGTTTTCTTTGATTTTCCAAAACCCTTGAAAAACAATAAAAATGAATTCTTTTAAGCTCTAAAACACTTTTTAAAACTTGTAAAAACACTTCAGAAAAGTAGGAATTTTTGCTCTTGAAAATCTTGGCAAAATCCCGAAGAAATGGGGTTTATATAGGCCAAACAGAAAACTAGCCGTTAGGCTGATCTGTCAGTCTGACAGGCCTGCGGTTGACCGGTCGGTCGACCGCCAACGGTCATAAATATGACCGTTGGGGCTTCCAGTCGACCGCGCGGTCGACCGCCCAGATACAGAGAGCAAAGCTCTCTGGTCCGCCCGGTCGACCGGCCCATGTGTCTGCCAGACGTGCACAAGGCTGTGCACGTCGGTCGACCGCTCGATCGACCAGCCCTAGGTTAGGTCACCGTGCGGTCGGCCGACCTGGCCTGTCAGTCACTGTTCTGGGTCAGAAACTGGGTCAGAAAAACATGTCAAAAATATTTTAATAAATCTTATAAAATATATAAAAATACCCCAAAAATAGTTTTAACATTTTGCATTGATATATAAACATGTGATAAAAGTTTCAACTCAAATATCAAGCAATTTGAATTATTTTTGTGTTTTAACATTTTTACAAAAAACCAAAACTTGTATTTTATCAAACTTGGATTTTTCAATACATGAATAGGATAGTCAAAATAAGTTTGTTTAAAAGTTAAGCATGCATGTATAGAATGAATCTACTATACATAAACCAATTAAACTTGTTTTGATCAACTATTATGAAAAACAAATATTGGTTAAACCAAAACCGAAAAATCAATATCCAAACATAAAAACGTGTGTTGTGCACTTGAGCATATCAACTATTCTAAGCTTTACAAATGGATCTAAAACACACTAAACTAGGATACCTAAGTCTTCTTGACGATCTTCCATCTTCAAGTCGACTCGATCCAAACACCGTGATCCAACGAGCATGGCTATGAATGATCTTGACGCTCGGGCTCGGGAATCACCAAGTGAAGGCTTCCAAACTCCTCTTTTTGAAGAAATCACCAACTAATATCTTGTTACATGATCTGAAACTAAAATCACAAGATTATTAGTAAACATAACTACATGAGTTAATCATCATCAAAACTAGAGAGGAAGGCCTCCGGGCCAACAATCTCCCCTTTTTGATGATGACAAAACTCATGGAGTTATATATACATGGATTAAAGTTAAGTTTCAAAGAAGCTCCCCCTTAACTCATGCATAAAACAAATAAACATAAATATGCAATGAATGACAATGCAAAAATAATAAAAGGCTCTAGATATCCAATGAAATGTTCAAAAACAAAACATGCTCTAGATACCAATTAAAATTAAACTAAATAAACTAATAATATATGCAAAACATAAATATGCATATATAAAACAAAAACAAAACATGCTCTAGATACCAATTAAAATTAAACTAAATTTTAATACATGCAAAACATAAATATGCATATATAAAACTCAAAAACTCAAAAAAACTCAAAATCTTTCTCCCCCTTTTGTCAATCATCAATAAAGGGGTAAAAACAAAACTAAATCAATAAATTTTTCTCCCTCTTTTTGCTCTAAAACAAAAAAATATCAATATAGGGGTGACAACCAATTAAGATATCAATTGAAAATATGTCAAAGTAGCATCTTGATACCAATTGAAAGTAAACATAGATCAATCAACAAATGGTATATGCGATATACATTCATAAGAGGAAGATGTGAAGCTTCCCTACATAGATACATTACATGAAGGAGGGATGACAAGCCCTAATTCACATAACGTACACTATGCAATGCGTAAGAGGAGATGTGAAACCCCCCTACACACGTGTACCATATAAAGAAGAGATGTCAAGCTCCTCAATACAAGATACACTCAACATGAATCTATATGTAGAAGAGATGTTAAGCTCTCCTTGCATATAGGCAATACAAATCAAAACTTTTGTATTTATCTTTAAACAAAATTTTGAGATACCAATTTAAAACATTCAAATAAATATCTTGATATCAAAAGAGAGTATTTTTCTTTTTAAGCCATATAAACAATTTTGATTGTGATATCATATGCTTAAAATAAACATCAAATTTCCAATCATAAAGTGTGGGAGTGGAAACAAAATACTAATTGAAATACAAAATCAAATTTTCTCCCCTTTATGAAATACCAACTAAAACAATGCGTAGGCTCGAAATAAGATACCAATTGAAAATTGAATCAATTGAAACAAAGTTGAAGCTCATGCTTTAGCATAAACAAAATTTTGTGCTTAAAGATATAGGGATATAATAAGCACAAATAAAAACATATATATGTATGAAAAGTTTAATACCAATCGAAATTGATACTGTTGGAATTGAAAGCATACATGCATACAAACATATATGAGTATACAAGAAAGGTCAAAATTGATACCAATTGAAAGAATCCAATGATACCAATTGAAACAACAATAATATCAAAGTATAACTCATATAACCTATCCTCCCAATCATGTTCAAGTTTAAAATGATTTTAACTATAAAGCATACATGAGCATGATCGCCCATCCATCCACCCTTAGATGGTAGGGTTTTCAAAAAATAGGTTTGAAAAGTATAGTATGTTTGAAAACTCTACCATAATGAAGAATACAAACTAGTTAAATGGAAAAAACTTGTTAACTAGTCGAAATCCTTTAAGTAAGGAATAAAACAAAATTATTTTTCATGAAACATGAAATCCACATGATAATCAACACTCTAAGCCAATTAAGCATAAATATGACTCATGAAAACAAAAACATGAGTAAACAATAATTGTGAGTGTACAAATACAATGTGAAGATCATAATCATGAAAGATGGACAATAAGCTCAATATTCCTTGAAACATGAAAACATGAAAATCATCAAAACTTATTTAATCTTCAAGGTATATGTATATCCTATACAAACTAAAGTATACATACATATCCAAACACAACGAGTCACAAAGATATATGCATGAAGGCACGTGGCTCAAAAGGATGTATATGTATAAACACTAATTTGGATAAAATGGACATATACATGAAGTTAAACATGAACACATGAAAAAAAATTAAATTTCTATTAAAACAAATTTCATTTCAAGGTATATGTATGATTTGTCAACACAAAAAGTATACATACATATCCCTAAACACAATTGAGTCCATATGTATAGATTTGCATGAAAGCAAATGACTCAAGGGGTATACATGTATATCTTAAAGTTTGGCAAAATAGACATATACATGAAATGAAAACACATGATCATATAAAATAAAACCAAAATGGGAATACAAGTTTAAAATACATGGATCATCAAAACTAGACTATACTAGCACATCTAATGGGAACAAATAAGCAATCAAGCACAAACATATATAGATTTATTTGTGGCCCACTATATGCACAAATATATACCTAGTCTTAATGAAAACTAACATTTTAACATATTCAAAGCATGAAGCATAAAACAAGACAAAAATCATTATGATAAACAAAAACATGATTATTATGTAAATCCACATGTCATTAGAGCTATGATAAACATGATAGCTAAACAAAAGTGAGAACACAAAATATGATCTATATTAAACATGGTCTCTCAAAAGGGCTATACATGCATGTCAAGAGTCTAATAATCATGACATTTTCATAATGATCATAAACAACAAAAGATGTTACAAATAATGAACATGAAAAGCATGCATAAATAAATAAGGAGTAAGAGACAGTTACCAAAACCTATGAGGCAACTTCTCCAAGTCTCCAAAACAAGGTGGTCCCCCCACCAAACTTCCCTTGAAAGTGATGCATCCAAATAGTCTCCTTTAAGCTCGGAACGCATCCACTCCAAGGTACCGCTACTCTCACGTCATGTGAGAGCCCACACCTACATCATAAATAAGAGGGGTGGTCTTTGGTACCCACAACTTTTTGGGTCCATGGGGTACCTTCTCTAACCCAAACAAATTTATTTGCTAAATTTGAAACATGTATTCTATCATAACAAAATTTAGCAAGGTGGCCCTTACGTCCACAATGTGTATAAGTGTACACATGAGCATACAATGTGTGATGGTATCCGTGAGGAGCATGTGTATGCCGTGGAGGGTGTGTATGCATAATAGATGGAACTTGTTTCTTTCGAAACAAAGTTTCCAAACGTGTATGGCTCTTAGCACATTGGCTCAAAGTGGAGCCCAAACAATCTACACTCTTCTTTAATAAACAAATATCATCATTGATCCTAGAAGAAGAGGTACATGCAATAGGTAGACTAAATGAAGAAGCTACACTAGCATGGCAAACATGAGAAACAATATCATTTTTCAAAGAAACATTTTTCTTAACACAAATATCTAATTCTTTTGTAATGAAAACAATTTCATTTTTCAAAGACTCATTCTCTTTTACAACAAAATCAATTTTTGAAGACAAAACTTTATTTTTCTTCAAAACATTATCACAATCATTTTTATTTTTCAAAAAATTATTTTCTTTTAGTGCAAGATCAAGTTGAGATCTCAATGAATCCCTTTCATTAAAGACTTCAACCTTCTCTTGCAAAACCTTGTCAAGTTTAGAAGACAATTTTTCATTTTCTTTAGTTAAAGCAAATGTTCTTTTTCAAAATGTTATATTTTTCAATCAATTTTTCACAAACTATAGATAGTTTTTCATTTAAAGCTTGGGCATCAATATATTCATTACATGAAGAACTAGAATCATTACAATCTAATTGAGATTCCGATTGTACCTCAAGGGAGTCATTCCCTTGGACCATGTAGCATTATGACTCGGAGTCTCCGCTAGATTCCTCCTCGTGTTGGATTGGCATTTGAAGCTCGGAGGTGGTGGTTGTGGTCAACTTCAAAGGCGGAATCAAGATTAGAAACATGCATAAGATATTCTTTTGAAAGTGTGCTTCTAATAGCCTCAAGGGCTTGTACATTGGCCCCTATATGCTTGCTATCACTAAGGTAGGATTCCTTGGTAATGGCAAGGTGAACCTTATATCCTAGGGTTTGGATGTAAATGGACATCTTAGTCTTCCAAACAACAATGTTGGAAGGGTCAAACATAGGTGGGGTCATGAAGTCCATGGGTCCAAACTATATGTGTGCAAACAAGCAAAATGCAAATGATAGATTAGCAAACAAGATCTCACTCCTAGGATGTTAAGCCTAAGTATCAGGAGCGTAAGCTCTGATACCAATTGAAAATCACCTAGAGGGGGGTGAATAGGTGTAAATGCTAATCTAGAAACTAAATGCGGAGCTTAAAATAATTTGCAACACACTTAGTACAACACACAAGTGTAGCCGAATTCCCTGTAAAGGGCTCTGGACTAACTCCTCTTGATTCCCTAGATAAGGATTGAGGTGCTATATGAAGCTCTTATGGTTAGGTATAAGTGAGGCACACACAAGCAAACCAAGCATATAAATGATATAGCAATATGCAACAATGCAAGGCACAACACAAGTATGTATGATATGGCAATATTGTTGGCCCAAAGGCCTTCCACCCTAGTTTTGATGATGATTAACTCATGTAGTTATGTTTACTAATTATCTTGTGTTGTTTAAGTTTCAGATCATTAACCAAGATATTAGATGGTGATTAGCTTCAACAAGGAGTTTAGAAGCTTTTCATGGTGATTCCAGGGCTCAAGCTTCAAGATCACACATTGCCTAGCCCATGGATGGAGTTTTAGATCGGATCTACTTGAAGATGGAGATCGTCAAGAAGACTTAGGTATCCTAGTTTAGTGTTTAGTGTGTTAGATCCATGTGTAAAGCTTAGTATAGTTGATATGCTCAAGTGCACAATTCACACACGTTTTATATTAGTTTTTGGTTTTCATGAATAGTTGGTCAAAACAAGTTTAATTGATAGTTGTATAGTTGTTTCATTCTATACATGCATGCTTAACTTTTAAACAAACTTATTTTGATATGTCTATTCATGAGTTTTAGGAAAATCAGATTTCCTATTGAAAAATCAAGTTTGATAAAAATACATGTTTTGATTTTTGTAAAAATGATAAAACACAAAAATAGTTCACATTGATTGATATTTGAGCTAAACTTTTTACCACATGTTTATATATCAATGCAAAATGATAAAACTATTTTTGGTGATTTTTAGAAGTGTTAAAAGATTTTTCAAAATATTTTTAAACTGTTTTTCTGACCCAGTTTTCTGTTCCAGGCTTCAACCAGTCGACTAGTCTTCTGACCAAGTCGACTTGGGATGAAGTCGGTCGACCAGGCCGGTCGATCGACGTGCACAGATTGTGCACGTTTGGCAGACACAGGGACGGTCGACCGTCAGGGTCGACCGGGTCTGAGAGCAATGCTCTCTGTTTGTTTGGGTCGACCGTGCCGGTCGACTGTGTTTGCCCAACGGTCACATTTCTGACTGTTGGCGGTCGACCGTAGCCTGTCAGGCTGCCACATCAGCCTAACGGCTAGTTTTCTGTTTGGGCTATAATACCCCAACTCTTAGGGGTTTTAGCTAAGATTTTTAGAGCTAATTTTCTCCCATTCTCTGGTTTTAAAAAGAAAATTTTAAAAGAGTTTCAAGAGCAAAAAGATTCATCGTGTTTGTTTTTAAGTGTTTTGTTATTTCAAAGAAACTAGGTTTTGGGAATTGTTTTTGAGCAAAAATCTCTATATCATTTGTTGTGTTTCCCAAGAGTTTTCTTTGATCAAAACACTTAGTTTTTCCACACTTGAGCTATCTTCTATCCTAATCTATTTAGGATCTTTGTTTTGTAGAAAAGAGAGAAAAAGAGAAGTGTTTGAGGTTAAGCCTCTAAGTTGTAAACCCTCCTTTTATTTGTGTATCCCTCTTTGGTAGAGGTTGATCGGGAGTGGTGTTTGGATCCCTCTTCGGTAGAGGTGATTGTGATTGAGTTGTATTGGCTACGGGCCTTATCCCTCTTCAGTAGAGATGGATTGTGGTTGTATTGCCTCGGTGGCATTGAGAGAGGAGTTCGGTACTCCTATAGTGGATTGGAAGTCCTACACGGTGGTGTAGGCGGGGATGTAGAGCTAGGGGCTCGAACCTCGAAACATATCCTTGTGTTAGCGTTTGATCCACTTGTCTCTCTAACTCTCTCTTGTTTATTTGTGCAAAGCATCATTCATATCATATCATCATACTTGCTTGTGTTGCCTTGCATTATTTCATATTGCTATTCATCCTTATATGCTTGGCTTGATTGTGTGTGTGCCTCACTTATACTTAACCACAAGAGCTTCACATAGCACCTCAACCCATTCAAGGGGAATCAAGAGGAGTTAGTCCAGAGCCCTTCACGGGGAATTCGGCTACACCTGTGTGTTGTATTAAGTGTGTTGCAATAATTTGCATTAGCTTCTTCATTTAGCGCATATAGTTCCTAGATTAGCACTTACGCCTATTCACCCCCCTCTAGGTGTTTTTCAAATATGAATAATGCAATGCACAAGGTAAAGAGAGAGAGTTAGAGAGACAATGGATCAAACGCAAACACAAAGATATGTTTCGAGATTCGAGCCTCTAGCTCTACGTCCCCGCCTTCACCGAGAAGGATTTCTAATCCACTATCTTGTCCACCGAGGATTCCCACCGAGGGAACCTCCACCGAGGAGGATTTTTACAACAAGGGAGTACCGAACCCCTCTCTCAAACACCACCTCACAACCGAGGGGTAGGCCCATAGCCAAACAACAACCAATCCACCTCACACTTGAGGGATACAAACCAACTCCAACTCTACCTCACCAAGAGGGAGTAAACCACAATCTCAACCTCTACTAAAGAGGGAGCAACAAAACAATGAAAGGGTTTACAACTAGTGGTATATCTCAACCACAAACCTTTCTTTTTTCCCATAAACAAAGATCCTAATAAATTAAGATAGAAGATATAGCTCAAGTGGATATCAAAGTGTTTTTGGAAAGCAAATAACAAAGAAAAACTACTTGGGAAATCTCTTGTAGATGATAGAAATGAAAATCCAAAACAATATCCCAAAAAACTAGTTTTCTTTGATTTTCAAAACCCTTGAAAAACAATAAAGATGAATTCTTTTAAGCTCTAAAACACTTTTAAAACTTGTAAAAACACTTCAGAAAAGTAGGAATTTTTGCTCTTGAAAATCTTGACCAAAATTTCAAAGAAATGGGGTTTATATAGGCCAAACAGAAAATTAGCCGTTAGGCTGATCTGTCAGCCTGACAGGCCTGCGGTCGACCGATCGGTCGACCGCCAACGGTCATAAATATGACCGTTGGGGCTTCCGGTCAACTGCGCGGTCGACCGCCCAGATACAGAGAGCAAAGCTCTCTGGTCCGGTCGACGCCCGTCGACCGGCCCATGTGTCTGCCAGACGTGCACATGGCTGTGCACGTCAGTCGATCGGCCTTTGGTTCGGTCGACCGTGCGTCGGCCGACCTGGCCTGTCAGTCACTATTCTGGGTCAGAAACTGGGTCAGAAAAACATGTTAAAATATTTTAATAAATCTTATAAAATATAAAAAAATTCCCAAAAATAGTTTTAACATTTTGCATTGATATATAAACTTGTGATAAAAGTTTCAACTCAAATATCAAGCAATTTGAACTATTTTTGTGTTTTAACATTTTTACCCAAAACCAAAACTTGTATTTTATCAAACTTGGATTTTTCAATACATGAATAGGATAGTCAAAATAAGTTTGTTTAAAAGTTAAGCATGCATGTATAAAATGAATCTACTATACATAAACCAATTAAACTTGTTTTGATCAACTATTCATGAAAAACAAATATTGGTTAAACCAAAACGAAAAACCAATATCCAAACATAAAAACGTGTGTGTTGTGCACTTGAGCATATCAACTATTCTAAGCTTTACAAATGGATCTAAAACACACTAAACTAGGATACCTAAGTCTTCTTGATGATCTTCCATCTTCAAGTCGACTCGATCCAAACACCGTGATCCAACGAGCATGGCTATGAATGATCTTGACGCTTGGGCTCGGGAATCACCAAGTGAAGGCTTCCAAACTCCTCTTTTTGAAGCAATTACCAACTAATATCTTGTTACATGATCTGAAACTAAAATCACAAGATTATTAGTAAACATAACTACATGAGTTAATCATCATCAAAACTAGAGAGGAAGGCCTCCGGGCCAACAACTTAGTTAGAGTTGGAGTTAACCTGTGATATATTTCTACATTGGATTTTGATCAGTCTATAGAGGAGATTGATCTTGTTAGATTGTCATCAAGTGTTGTGTGTATAGCTTACCTTTGATATCGATATGTAACATGATCTTGATTTTAGATTATTGAAACAAGGACTTTCGAATTTATCATGATTATATTTATTGAGTACTGATGATCTTATTGACGTTGGATACTAGATGCAGAGATGATCAAGATTTCTTGTTGATTGAGGATGTTACACTCCTTACCTATTATCTTGATTATAGTTGGATAAATCGAGTTTTGAGGATGTTTCCATTCTTTAATTGTGATCTCAGTATCTATTGTTTTAGTTGATCTCGAGGATATATTTAGTGTTTCATGATTGGTTCTTGACTATTTCAGTTATTCAGTTATAGAGGTTGAGTTATTATGAGAGTGATTTTATTGATATCGGTGTTAATATATATATACAGAGTTTGATAGCAGTTATTGTGTGATCTCAGTTATTGGTGACTTAAAGGACTAGAGTAGATTGATGAATATGTGTAAATTAGATTTATCTGAACTAGTGGATTTACAGATGTGCAGTAGATTTGTTATGTTGTTTGGATCTGTGATTAAGATTGATGGAAGTGGGAGTGGATTGATGACATTGTATCAGATTGTATAGTGATGATTGGTTGAGGTAGCTGAGTGTTTATTCCATTATGATAGGATTGGAACAGACCGACAGATATAGAAGATCATAGTAGATTGATAAGATGAGGGAACTGATTAATTGTTTATTGGACTTGTGGTTTACTATACCAGATTACTTTTCACGATGATTATATTTAGACTATAGATTGATGGATCAGTTACTATGATATCCTAGTGCAGATGGATGAGATGTTGATCAGTCCTAAATGAGACTATCTATTGAGCGGTATCCAGAGTCGTTATTGTATTAATTCATGTTATTAAAGTTACTGAGAAAGTATTGTTAGACCGTAACACTATGTACAGTCCCATTGTTCATCGTATACACAGTTATTGATACTGTTTACTGTCCTTATTACTATTCACTGTGTATACGATTACTGTTTACTGATATACTGAATTGTTACTGTTGATCGGGGAAAAATCGCACACAAAAAATGTATGTTTTGAAATCGATATTTAAAGTGTGTGTGTGCTTTGGCTTCCTCGATACTTCTGTTATAGCATAGAGGCTAAAATGAGTCAAATCCATAAGGACGGAAGGCGATAGAAGCTTTACGAAATATTCACGTGTGTGTTAAAAGTTCTTCAAAGTTTAAAAGAATGAAAAGAAAACAAAACAAAGAGTGAAAAGAGAAGTACGGTGAGTGAAAAGAGAAGTACGGTGAAACACAAAGAAGTAGGAAATATAGAAAAAAATATATTTGTGATTTTTAGAATATTTCTAAAACAAAGTGAAAAAGAAAGAAAACCGATGGCTACTAACTACTAATGACTCCACTAACATGCTAACCTCTTAGCGATAGTTGCCTCACATGCATCATTGGCCATCACTAGTCCTTGGTTCAAGAGCTTTACAAAGCATGGCTCATATGTTAACCTTCACATCCCGATTCAACCAACAAGTCCAAGCTATACTTAAGTCATCAAAACCCAATAAGAGCAAGCATGAAATAAAGTAATATTAGCTTGTTAGAGATTTAGGTGTTAGAGTGTTAGATCTATCATCATGAGCCATCAATGGCTCTTGCAAGAGTAAGGCCAAGTAGAGGCTATTAGATTCATGTGGATTATTAAGTAAGAAGTTAGCAAGTTAGAGGCTAGTAGTTAGTTGCCATGAGAGAAAATCTGCTAAACATGTAAAAGGAGTCAGAGAAGAAAAAAAAGATAAATTAAGAGAGCACCTTTCATAGATTGTCACCTTCTATTACAAGCACTCTTGCCTCACCATGTATCACTCTCTCCCCTATTACAAGATCTAAAAGAAATGGAAAATACAAAGGAAGAAGAATAACTAACCTAAACTAAACTACCTAAGCTACAACATGGAAGAAACTACACTACTCTTTGTATATCCCCAATTGAAGAACCCCAGGGGGTATTTATAGGCACCAGGGGAAAGGGGGGCAAGGGGACAAACCCTGGCCCAAAGTACAGGCGCGCCCGCGCCCATACAGCCGCAAAAACACGGCCCAGGCCGCGTTTCTGCGGCCTTACTAGGGCCGCGCGTGCGGCGCCTGCTGCTGCACGCTGTCCTGTCTGTCCCCTGTCAGGTGGAAGTCTCGGTTTCTTGATTTGATGCCCTGAGCTGACAAAATCTCTCCCTAAGGTCAATGGCTACTTGGTAGGCCTTTAATCACCCATTAAATAGCGATTTATGGTCTTCTTCTTCATTTGCACACCATGGACCTAGGATCAAGCAAGCAAAGCTTTATTAGCAGAATTTTATACAAAATAAATATGCAGATGTGATAAAATTGTGCAAAATTAGAGACTAATCACACCTCCACACTTATCTTTTTGCTCGTCCCGAGCAAAACAAAAAACTAAATTATTACACTACTTTCACTGGTGACGCAATTGCGCTGAGCATATACAATAAGCCGTTAAATCTCTAGGTTTCCCCTAGAGGAAGAGTTTTGTCTCTTGAGGGTTTTTCAGCAGATTACACCCACAAAATGCATAAATAAAGAAATTACATATCAGTATTTTGAAAACACATTTTAAAATAGAGAAAAGTGTTGAAGTACTTTTGCGAAAATATAAGTGATCCAAGGTCAGAGGTTAACCAGAAATTGTTCTTCCTTAAACTAAGTCGAAATGCAAAATCTTATTATAAATTAAATGTATGAATTTAAAATTGAATTGATTCTTTGACCTTTTATAAAACTCTTAGAAAAATATGCACTTTGTGTAATGTGAAGATTTTTGGGATATTGACTCAAACTTTCATGCCATTGATTTGTGTATATATATATATTTTTATTTTTTTATTTTTTTCTTCCCTTAGTTTTCTTAGGCTTTCTTATTTACCTAGAAAGTGAACCTTAGCTGGTGACTCCCAAACCAGATGATTTTAGGGCACCAGATGAGAAAACATCCCTCAGACTTAAGGTCTCGAGTAAATATGGCCACAAAACTAAAGTGGATTATTTTGATTTTGTCCAACTTTATTATCATCATTTTTTTGTTTATATATATATTTTTATGACATTATCAGTCTTTGTTTCAATCCCAAAAAATAGTGTAAGTGCGAAGTGCATAAATCTAAGGCAAAAAATTCAAGATCAAATTATCTTTCCAATCTTACTTTCTTATCCTAAAATTTAAACAAGACCTATTATTTTGACTCAGTTTAAAATTTCATAATTTTAGGTCTTCCTAATTCCTAAGATAATCTTACTTTTCTTAAAAATAAATCAAAACTATTTCCCTTATGTCAAAAAGTTTGGTAAAAAGAAAAGAAAAGAGTTTTTATACAAAAGAAAATTTTAAAAGTTTCTAAAAAGAAATGTAAAAGAAAGAAAATTTAAAACAACCTATGTTAGTAACCCTCCTCCACACTTATCTCATGCATTGTCCTCAATGCATCGCGAATGTGTATATACATGAAACAAATGGGAAGGAAAGAAAATTACCTCATGGTGTGACTCCGTGGTGGTCTGATTTGGCCAAGCGTTGCTATCCAATCAAGATAATATGGATCTTGAAGGAACCCACTAATGACCTCTCTAATACGACCCAGTAAAATAATTATTGAATGAATTGTCTTATTGAAAAAATTATCCTCATCTAATTTTCAATTTTCAAAAATAATTACTGAGTTATTTACTTCAACATTCTTGTCCAACAATGAAGTGTGATTTTGAAAGATGATTGATTTGGACTCAAATGGAATAGGAGTAAAAACCGATACCGACTCGGGAATTTGACTCAGATCAAGTCGAGAGTCAATAATGAGAGTCGAAATTGATTCAAAAATAGGGTCCAAACTAAAAAATTGATGTTCACACACTTTCTCCAGCAATGAAGAGTGAACATAAGATATTGGTGACTCTAATTCACGGTGTACTGGTACAGGAGTCAATGTTGACTCCGGATTAGAGAAAAAATCTGGTAAAGATACCGGGGTCATCATTGAATCAAAAAGTGAAATGAAATTACTCACATGAGGTTCAGGGTCACATTCAGGTTCAAGTTCAATTTCGGGAAGGTGGTTCTCAAAATTTTGGGCAAGTTCAAAAGGATGTAAGAAAATTGAATCTTGATTTTCGTCCACAGAAAGAATGTGAATGAGTGAAATGGTTCATTCAAGTTCAGAAATTATGAGAATCAAAACTGGCTCAAGAATGTTACTTAGTTCAGGTAACACTACAGGAGTCGATATTGATTCAAGGATTGGACTCGAATCGCTAATTTGAAACTCAAGCTCACATTCATCTTCAAGTTCAATTTTAGGAAATGGATAACTTGCCAAACTATCAAGAGGTTGATGTTAGTGAAGTTTAGGTTGGTATGATGAAATTGAAGCTGGATTTCCAAAATGATATGATCCGTGAGTCGTATGAACATTTAGTGGACATGGTAAGTCAATCGTATTTTGTATTATGCGCTCGGTCTCTTGTACGAATTTCATAGTTTTTTCCCACAATGATTTTCCTTTGAGTCGTTCTGAAAAAGAACTACATGAATTTAAAATTTTGGTGGATATAATGAGACTACCATTTTTTCAAATTATTTTTGGGCCTCTATCACTTCTTTCAAACTCCTTTCCAATGATGATTTTTCTTCAATTGGTGATTTAGGAAAAGGAGTATATGAATCAAAATCAGGGAGTGAATATTGTGAAAATTGTGGACAAGATGGTTGAAAAATGGACTGGGTAGGTGAATCCCCATGAACTCTGTGAAGAGTGAAAATTATTTTAAAAATTATAGTCATAGGATTGGGGATATGGGTCATATTGAGTCGGATAATCCCAACCCGGCATAAATGGTTAGTTCATGTTGTACATAGCCGGGTCAGAGTTATCCGAGTCAAATGAGGTCGGGATGAAATATGGATTCATATTATGATTGAAATAATTATTGTTGTTAAAATCTATTTCACAATTTACGAAAAAGAAAACAAAGAAACAAAGAAACAAAAAAACAAAGAAAAAGAAAAAGAAAACAAGCCTATGCGAGGTTGACTTAGACCTAGACGACTCCTAACTGGTTAGACTTTTCACGCTGGGTATATTATCAGAAACTGACCACAAATTACAAGCCAGGTAGGGGCAAGATCAGTGGGAGGTATCCGTGCCGGAGCAACGGGCCTAATTATGACAAACCAGTGTTCTTCGAGGTTTCGCCTCTCAATCCCCAACCTCAGACACTGATTTGACAAGAGTCAACTTCTAACAACTTTCCTCTTAGGTCAATCTCTTAAATGAGTCTGAGATGTCCCTAGGGGCCAACGTCTAGCAAATTTTATTTAGCTTGGGTTGTATGAGTGGGGAGGTGATTTTTGGGCTAAGGGAGGGTAATGACGTCCCCACCTTATGTTGTATTGGGTTTTGCCTTTAAGTTCAATTTGTGCAAGTGTGTAATATATATAAGAATGAACACACAAAGAGAGTAAATCACCCACGTGTTTGTTCTATGCTATATACAATGCCATATGTACACCTCCTACAAGATTACAACAACACAAGAACAAAATACAGTATATTGGAATTGAAATTGACACGTGCCTAGATGCAAATGTCTAAACCGTTTTAAAGCATCCAATTTCTGTATTTTAGTTCTTAAAATTATTTACAGTATACAGATAATATAAACAAAAATTAGCAGCAGAGTATATGAATGTACAAGAATTTACCCAACCACACGAGAGCAACTGTGGACTTCTGCAACGCTAAAAATTTAACCTGCACACCAAAAACAAAGAAGAAAGGTTAACAAAAACGTGAAATCAAACCGTTCTCATCCCTAGCAACGGCGCCAAAATTTGATCAGGGGAAAAATCGCACACAAAAAGTATATATTTTGAAATCGATATTTAAAGTGTGTGTGCTTTGGCTTCCTCGATACTTCCGTTATAGCATAGAGGCTAAAACGAGTCGAATCCACAAGGACGGGAGGCGATAGAAGCTTTACCGGAATGTTCAAGTGTGTGTTAAAAGTTCTTCAAAGTTTAAAAGAATGAAAAGAAAATAAAACAAAGAGTGAAAAGAGAAGCATGGTGAAACACAAAGAAGTGGAAAACATAGAAATGAATATATTTGTGATTTTTGAAATATTTCTAAAACAAAGTGAAAAAGAAAGAAAACCGATGGCTACTAATTACTAATGACTCCACTAACATGCTAACCTCTTAGTGATAGTTGCCTCACACGTACCATTGGCCATCACTAGTCCTTGATTCAAAAGCTTTACAAAGCATGACTCATATATTAACTTTCACATTCAAATTTAACCAACAAGTGCAAGCTACACTTAAATCATCCAAACTCAATAAGAGCAAGCATGAAATAAAGTAATGTTAGCTTGTTAGAGATTTAGATGTTGGAGTGTTAGATCCATCATCATGAGGCATCAATGGCTCTTGTAAGAGCAAGGCCAAATAGAGACTATTAGATTCATGTGGATTATCAAGTAAGAAGTTAGCAACTTAGCGGTTAGTAGTTAGTTGCCATGAGAGAAAATTAGCTTAACATGTAAAAGGAGTTAGAGAAGAAAATAAAGATAAGTTAAGAGAGCACCTTTCATAAATTGTTAACTTCTATTACAAGCACTCTTGCTTCCTCATCATGTATCACTCTCTCCCCTATTACAAGATCTAAAAGAAATGAAAAATACAAAGGAAGAAGAAGAACTAACTTAAACTAAACTACCCTAAGCTACAACATGGAAGAAACTACACTACTCTTTGTATATCCCCAACTAAAGAACCCCAAGGGGGTATTTATAGGCACCAGGGAAAGGGGGGCCAGGGGGCAAACCCTGGCCCAAAGTACGGGCGCGCCCGCGCCCGTATGGCCGCGTTTTTGCGGCCTGATCAGCAAAAAGTAAGTACAAGAATAAGTAAAAAGAGTGTGGGTTGATGTTACTGATTTTGTGATTCTTCCGTAGTAGTGAAGTGGCTATACGGATCGTATCCACAAGGAGGGAGAGCGATGAAAGCTTGATGCGACTTCTTTGTTCAAGAAAAGAGAAATTCTTTGTTTCAAATAAAGAATTGAAAAATGAAAACAAGTTGGTTTCAAAAATTATTTTAGAATGATTTGGTGGTTTGTAAAATTAGATTTTTTAATGGTAAAAACGCATGGCTAACTTTCTACTAAGTGCTCCCACTAATCCCTAACTTCTTGAAGATGTACCCTCATGATGGATCATAGGCAAGCATAACTCTTATGGATAGGAACTATTCATGTGAAAATCCAGTGAAAGTTCTTCCTTTAACTTTAGCTTACCACGGTAAAAACTTGGACATTCCCTTATCAAGATCCAATTGAAGGCGAGAATACGAGAAGACACAAGTGCACTAATGGTATCGGCTAAGTTAAATGAGAAAATCTCTATAGATCATCAAAAACCCATTAAGTATGAAATATAAGGGAGCTAATACTTGTAAGTAAGTTAGAGTTAGAACCCTCGTCTTAAGATATTATAGCTCTTGTTTGCACAAGACATATTTGACACTATTGACTCATTTGGGTTTATCAATCAAGTTGTTAGAGATTAGTGGGTTAGTAGTTAGATAGCCATGCAATGAAAAAGTTAGTTAGATATGGTAGTAAAAGAAACAACAAAAGAAAAGAAGTAAAGAGGAAGGGAGTTACACTACAACAAGGAAGTAAAAGCAAATGAAAAAGATAAGTTAATGGAAAGAAGAAAGAGAAGTAATTACTTGTATTAACTTGTCACCTTTTAAATACAACTCTTACACACACACTCTCTCTCTCTCTCACTCAAATAGCTAAAGCTAAAATTAGAAGAAGAAGGAAACTAAAACAACTACGATCCTAAAAACGAGATTACAACAATGCTCTAAACTCTGGATCTGCTTCTCTTTAGACCCCAAGGGGGTATTTATAGGCATCAGGGGAAAGGGGGCCAGGGGGACGACCCCTGGCCCAAAGCCCAATCGCGCCCGCGCCCGTACGGTCGCGAAAACGCGACAAAGGCCGCATTTTCACGGCCATGCCAGGGCGGCGCAAGCCTGGCTTCGGGCAGTGCGTCGTCCTATCTGTCTCCTATCAGGTGGATCTTCTAGTTTCTAGATTTGATGCTCTGGGCTGACAAAATCTTCACTCTAAGATCAATGGCTACTTGGTAGGCCTTTAATCACCCATTAAATGGTGATTTAGGGTCTTCTTCTTCATTTGCACACCATGGACTTAGGATCAAGCAAACAAAGCTTTATTAGCAGAATTTTATATCAAATAAATTTGCGGATGTGATAAAAATTATGCAAAATTAGAGACTAATCACACCCCCACACTTATCTTTTTGCTCGTCCCGAGCAAAATGAAAAATAAGAAAATTATTACACCACTTTCGCAGGTGACGCGATTGCACTGAGCATGTGCAACAAGGCTTTAAACCTCTAGGTTTCCCCTAGAGGAGGAGTGTTGTCTCCTGAGGTTTTCAGCGGATTGAACTCACAAAATTCAGTAAGTGAAAAAATATTTAGTTGTTAGCAAACCTCTTTCAAGAAAAAGAACTTTCAATCATTTAAGTAAAAATGACCGAATGATGTAAGAATTAGGTTCAACCCTCATAAGTCCTCCTATACTTTAGCCTTCATAAAAGAAGAAATTATAGTTTTCTTTAAATTTAGAAATGATCTTATACTTCTAACTCATTCTGTTATTTTGCTTTAGATAGATATGCATAATATGTAAGTGTGATGTGCTTGGGATTTTTCAACTCAACTTTAAATATCATTTAATTTTATTAATATTTATCTATTATTCTTGGTTTCATTAGGCTTTCTACTTTACTGATGTAACACATATCAAACTGATGACTCCCAAACTAGATTGTTTTAGGGCACCTGGTGGAAAAACACCCCTCAGGTCAAATATGCAAGTAGAGTAGGCCACGAAATCAAGATTTACTGATATATTAATTATTATTTTTTTGGCGTGAGTAATCATGCTTATTGAGGCACAATTATCTAGTGATTTTTTTCAGAGTTGTGTCTCTAAATCCCAAGCATGTGTGTGTGGTTTATGCATTATCTACTATGGCTAAATAAAAAGGTATGAGTTATTTTCCTTATCCCTCTCAACTCTTAGTCAAACAAATCTTTCTTGTTTATTTAGGCAAATAAAGATTCATTAATAAGGTTCCCTTAATTCCTACAACCTTTTGGTATTTTTATAAAGAGTATGAAATTTCTTTTCAATCTGAAGATTTTTTTTGGAAAGAAGAAAAAGAAGTGTTAGCAACCCCCCACACCTATCTAATGCATTATCCTCAATGAATGTTTATGTAAATGCAAATGCAATAAATAAGGTGAAGAAATGATGTCACCGTCTTCGTTGATTCGGGCCGGCCAAGTACGAATAGGGTAAAGAAATGTCAAAAAATGTAGAAGGGGTAAGCATATAAACAATAAATTTTTTTTTAGTTGTTGTGGTTAGGTGTATGACAGGGCAAAAAGAGTCAGCACACTATCATCCGGAGTCATAGGCTCAGTGGTCAAGAAGGGCTTCAGTCTTTGCCCGTTCACTTTGAATTCTGTGTTGTTCTTAGGGTCTACAATAAGCACAGCACCGTGTGGGAAAACAGTGCGCACAATGAACGGTCCAGACCAACGAGTCTTTAGCTTCCTCGCGAAAATATGAAGCCTAGAGTTATACAGCAAAACCTTGTCGCCAGGGGCAAAGTTTTTCTGATTTATAATTTGATCATGAAAAAGTTTAGTCCTACATTTGGTGATCCGAGCATTCTCATAGGCTTCATTCCGTATCTCCTCTAATTCTGCGATCTGCAGTCTCCTTAACTCACCGGCCTTACTCAAATCAAAATTGAGCTGCTTAATGGCCCAGAGGGCACGGTGTTCTAACTCTACTGGCAGATCATAGGTTTTTTCGAATATTATTCTGTAAGGAGACATCCCCAGGACTATCTTAAAAGCAGTGTGGTAAGCCCACAATGCATCGTTGAGTTTGACCGACCAATTATTTCGATTTTGTCCGACAGTCTTTTCTAAAATGAGCTTGATCTGTCGATTGGTGACTTCGACCTGCCCATTTGTCTGGGGATGATACGGGTAGATAACTTGTGATTGATAGAATATTTTCGCATCAGAGCTTCAAAAACTCTATTGCAGAAATGCAATCCATTATCACTAATTATCGCTCTGGGGGTGCCAAATCAGGAGAAGATGTTCTCTTTGAGAAATTTGACAACCACTTTGTTGTCATTGATCTTTGTTGGCACAGCTTCTACCCATTTAGAGACGTAATCGATAGCAACCAAAATGAACTGGCTGCCGAAGGAATTAGGGAATGATCCCATGAAGTCGATACCCCAAACGTCAAAAATTTCAACTTCCAGGATCGGGTTTAGGGGATCATGTCTCTTCTTGAAATTTTCTCAATCTTCTGACAATTTGCGCATGACTTGAAAAAATGGTATGAGTCTTTGAACAAAGTGGGCCAGTAAAACCCACTTTGTAGAACCTTCTCTGCAGTCTTGCAGGGACCGAAGTGTCATGCGCATGTAAGTTCATGGCAAAAGCTTAGCACACTCTTCTGTTCCTCCTCTGGTATGCATCGTCGAATAATCTGGTCGGGACAATACTTAAAAAGATACAGCTCTTCCCAGAAGAAGTACCGTACTTGGGCAAAGAAACGACACTGGTCTTGCTTTGTCCAGTCAGCGAGTAATTGTCCAGTGACCAGGTAATTGACTATGTCCGCATACCAGGGTTCCTTAAAAATGGCCAGGATGTGCTCGTCTGAGAAATCCTCGTTGATCGGAGCTTGTATGATGGTGCGTTCGAAATTCGTGATAAATGATCAGTAATCACATTTTCTATACCTCGTTTATCCCGAATTTTCAGGTCAAATTCTTGAAGCAAAAGGATCCCTTCCCGACAATGGCACCAAAATTTTATCAGCAAAAAGCAAGCACAAGAGTAAGTAAAAAGAGTGTGGGTTGATGTTACTGCTTTTGCGATTCTTCTGTAGTAGCGAAGTGGCTATACGGGTCGTATCCACAAGGAGGGAGAGCGATGAAAGCTTGATGCGACTTCTTTGTTCAAGAAAAGAGATTCTTTGTTTCAAATAAAGAATTGAAAAATGAAAACAAGTTGCTTTAAAAAATTGTTTTAGAATGATTTGGTGGTTTGTAAAATTGAATTTTCTTAATGGTAAAACCGCATGGCTAACTTTCTACTAAGTGCTCCCACTAATCCCTAACTTTTTGAAGATGTAGCCTCACGATGGATCATAGGCAAGCATAACCCTTATGCATAGGAACTAGTTGTGTGGAAATCGAGTGAAAGTTCTTCCTTTAACTTTAGCTTAACACGGCAAAAACTTGAACACTCCCTTATAAGATCCAATTGAAGGTGAGAATACGGGAAGACACAAGTGCACTAATGGTATCGGCAAAGTTAAAAGATAAATATATAACTTTCAAAAACAATAAAGTTTAAACTCTATAGATCATCAAAAACCTATTAAGTATGAAATATAAGAGAGCTAATACTTGTAAGTAAGTTAGAGTTAGAACCCTCATCTTAAGATATCATAACTCTTATTCGCTCAAGGCATATTTGACACTATTGACTCATTGGGTTCATCAATCAAGTTGTTAGAGATTAGTGGGTTAGTAGTTAGTTAGCCATGCAATGAAAAAGTTAGTTAGACATGGTAGTAAAAGAAACAACAAAAGAAAAGAAGTAAAGAGGAAGGGAGTTACACTACAATAAGGAAGTAAAAGCAAATGGAAAAGACAAGTAAATGGAAAGAAGAAAGAGAAGTAATTACTTATATTAGCTTGTCACCTTTCAAATACAACTCTTACACACACACACACACACACTCTGTCTTTCACTCTAATGGCTAAAACTAAAACTAGAAGAAGAAGGAAAGTAAAACAACT
This sequence comes from Agave tequilana, assembly GCA_038442645.1. Lineage (NCBI taxonomy): Eukaryota > Viridiplantae > Streptophyta > Magnoliopsida > Asparagales > Asparagaceae > Agave > Agave tequilana. The sequence continues at coordinate 25,828 of JAVJIF010030886.1, forward strand.
ACAATCCTAAAAATAAGATTACAACAATGCACTAAACTCTAAATCTGCTTCTCTTCAGACCCCAGAGGGTATTTATAGGTACTAGGGAAAGGGGGCTAGGGGGACGACCCCTAGCCCAAAGCCCGGGCGCGCCCGCGCCCGTACGGCCGTGAAAACGCGGCCTAGGCCGCGTTCCGTGGCCAAGCCAGGGCGGCGCGCGCCTGGCTTTGGGCAGTGCGTCGTCCTATCTGTCCCCTATCAGGTAGATCTTCTGGTTTCTGGATTTGATGCCCTGGGCTGACAAAATCTCCACTCTAAGGCCAATGGCTACTTGGTAGGCCTTTAATCACCCATTAAATGATGATTTAGGGTCTTCTTCTTCATTTGCACACCATGGACCTAGGATCAAGAAAGAAAAGCTTTATTAGCAGAATTTTATATCAAATAAATGTGCGGATGTGATAAAAATTATGCAAAATTAGAGACTAATCACGGCTCTACTAGGGTCGCGCACGCGGCGCCTGCTGCTGCACGCTGTCCTGTCTATCCCCTGTCAGGTGAAAGTCCCGGTTTCTTGATTTGATGCCCTGAGCTGACGAAATCTCCTCCCTAAGCTCAATGGCTACTAGGTAGGCCTTCAATCACCCAGTAAATGATGATTTATGGTCTTCTTCTTTATTTGCACACCATGGACTTAGGATCAAGCAAGCAAAACTTTATTAGCAGAATGTTATACAAAATAAATATGCAGATGTGATAAAAATTGTGCGAAATTAGAGACTAATCAACTGTCATTGTATTGTTCCAGTAATCTAGGTAATATGATAATTAATAAATTAAATAATAATATAAATGGACAACTTACACTGGGATTGGGGAAATTGATGGAGGAGACATCGTCTGTATTTTGGATGGACCTAGGATACACGTTGCGCAACCAACATACGGTTCCACTGCAGGGTTCCAGGGGACGACTGACATCACGTATTGTTCATATTGTTATTGTTATTGACTACCTAGCGGTAGGACTTGGTTCAGCGCCACGTGACTGGGTCGTGGTTTCAGGTATGTACGGAACCCACCTAAATCTTGGACAATGTCCCTAACCGATCAATTTTAATATCTTAGGACCCTGATTGACACGTGTAGTAGGCGTAGTATGGCAAGCATCTATTACAAGTGGTAATTGGTGTTCGCTGACATAATGAATAATAATATACTGTGAGTGATTGTCTTTGCTTAATACATGTATGTATATTGGACACTCGAAGATACATCTGACCTGATTGGACATTTGACTCTAGTACTTACTGACTCTACCCACATGATATATAGATTGTGATGGATACCTGAATCTGATTCTATCGCTGACTGCCTTATTTACTGTCTATTTATGTTTGAATATTACTATAGTCTTATTCCAGTTTATAGTTTCATTTCATATGCTCACACATTATATGCATGTGTACTTTCTCTTTTATTCTTACACATTCACTAGGAGTTTTGACTCCCTGGATTTGCATATCCAGATTTGTGGCTATTTATTGCTGATCAGGTATTGGGAGAGGATCATAGGCATCTCGAGGAGCCCAAAACTCTCTTTCTCGATTCTCTAGTTTTGGTATCTTTCTTGCTATTCTTTATTCATGTTGCTTCCATGATTCTGTGTATTGGACTCAGTATTTGCTTCATTCCTTTATTCATCTAGTATTATATGTGGACATTTATATGTAATATTGCAGTGATATTGATTTATGATAGTAGGTATTTATAACTTGTTCAGGTTACGTTAGGCTTAGCGTGTATACGTGGGTATTTTTCTCGCATATATGTGTCGCCGACTCTCATCGTGACTCCATTTTCATGTATTTTGAGAAACGGGGCGTGACAATAACTTTGTAATTGTACTCATATGTTGGAATGTACAAAGCACCACATACTTTCATACTTTGATTATTGCCTGTACTGATGCTTTACGTTTATATGTGAGGGTATTTCTAACATACGACGCAGTAACATCTCCGTACCCGCGGGATCGGGGCGTTATACCTAGGCAGCTGAATAAGAATTCCAAAAACTAACACAAAATTATAAACAAATTCTGAAAAAATTACGTCAATTATCAACTAAGATACAGATTCACTATAAAATACGGCAATTTTGTTGTTGAATACAACATAGAACCGAGTTTGACTCAGACGATAGCTGGCGCAAGCACTTCACCTCTTTTGACTAGTCAACAGCAGATTCACTATCTCTACAGCAGATTTGCCGTCTCTCTTTTAGTTGTCCTCTGAAATTTCTCTGGCTTTCTTTTCTTCATATGTGGTCTCTTTTAGGCTCTCTGGCTCCATTTATATCTTCTCAGAATTCTTCTTTTGCAACTCTTGTTCTTCATTTTTTGATCTTTTCTCGAAAATTGCTCTTTGACTCAAAATCTATGAAAGCTAATAAAAACAACTACCAATGCAGAATTGAAGTGGCAAAAATAGGTAAAAGGATATAAAATATGTGTAAAAATGACCGTCATCACACCCCCATACCTAGCTTTTGCTAGTCCTCGAGCAAAGTCTAAACTAAAAAGATAAAAAAAATCCTAAAAACAAAAACAATAATCCTCACTTTTATAGGAATTACAATTGCACTTAGCACGTGCAACAAGCCGTTAAACCCTAGGTTACCCCTAGTGAACGGGTGTTGTCTCATGAGGGTTTTCAGTGAATTACACCCACAAAATTTGGTGAAAGAAAGAAAACATAAGAAAAGATTAAGAAAAAATAATAATTAAAAATAAGGATAGCTGAAAAATAAAAAAAATATAAAAAGAACTTTTCAAAATATTTTTTATTTTTATTGCACAAGTGTTCACTAGCAATTAAGTTCATAAGTTTTTAAAAAGTGTAATTTTAATTAAGTTCAATCTCTAATCAGGAAATCTTATCTTTTGTCCTAGAGACTTGAATTTAATATTTTCACACTATCCTTCATAAGTTGTCCAATCCTATGCATTCTTCGTGAAAGTGCAAATACTCTTTAGCTTGGGAATTTTTGATTCAAGCTTCTCCATATTTAAACATATTTCTATATATTATATATATATATATATATATATATATATATATATATATATATATATATATAACTCATCCAATTCTCTTTCATGTAAATATCAAGACTTCTGGAGGTCAAGATACCTAACTAATTGATCGTTAGATTTGTCAGGACATAAATTTTTTATATATTTTTTCTTCACACCTAATTCTCTTCCGCGTAAATACCAAGGCTTCTTGAGACCAAAATACCGAGCTACTTGATACTTGGGTCTTTTCATTTTGTATATCTCTTATATATATATATATATTCCATATCTAAATAAGGTTAAGCTTTCCTCATCTTCTCAAGCATAAAACTATAAGTGTGATGAAAAATGTATAATCGTATAAACAAAATCTAAAAGGTGTTTATTCTTCAAATTTTCATCTTTAAGTAAAGAATTAAAGATTCTATCAAATCGATTGTTCTATCAAGATATCAAACTTTATTGGTCCCTTAATTCCTAAAAAGATAGTTAACTTGTTGTAAAATTTTATATAGTAACTTTTTCAGTAAAAAGAAAAAGAAAATAAAATAAAATAAGAAAATAAAAAATAAGAAAATAAAAATAAGAATCACAAACCTAGATACAATCATGATCTTCTCCCTCTCTTACTTGAATCCACATCCTCCAATTTACTCCTTTTAATATGTGGTGGTGAGGATTTCTTCTTCTTCTCATGTAAACCCTTAACAAGTTTGTAGGTTTTCTTCAAACCTTCCTAAATTTTTATCATAAATTCTCTATTATCTTGAGGTGACTTTTGTTTAAAGAATTGATCATCATCCTCATCTTCTCCAGAAGACTCTAATGGAACAATATGAATATCGATATGAGCCAGTTTTTCCATCCAATCTATTTGAATAGATGCAAAATATAGTGTGATCTTGCTTTTACTTATAATCATTATTCTATCTCTATATATCTCATTGCACTCATCATCAAACATTCAACTTTTACAAATTTGGGTTATAAGAATAAGCAAAGGAAAAGTGATCTTGTGCTTCTTGGATTGACTATTTTAACATTGCATATAGTTGAAAATAATTGATAACACATGCAAAATTATTGATTATTTGTCATTAACACATGCACAATATGAACTTGATTATAGAATGTGGTCATGTGTGTGTCATCAAGTACATTGGTACTCAACCATCTACATGTAGCATGCACATTACGATAAAGAGTTTTTGTATCTATCCCCCAAGTGTAGCCATTCTATAATTTTCAACTATTAAGCTTTTATATTCCTCGACCCTCATAGGAATCTGATTTAGACCAAGAGCAAGAGGAATTGCAGTCAAATCTGATATCATTTGCAAAGTCAAAACTTTACTCTTTCCTCTCCAATTTATATGAATCCTATGAGCATGATAATATATGTCATTATTGGTGAAACAATCATAAAATTCTTCTATCAGGCTTGGGATGTAGTGGTCAAAGCTACCCTCATGAATCAAATACCCCCAGTTCATATTCATAATCTCTTCTAAAAATACGAATCAAAATCTTGAAAGATTATAAAGAAATTCTTTTCGGCAACAAACTTTGTCATGATGCAGAAGCAGAAAAATAAACAGTAAGGAAGTGAAAAACTCTTACAGTTTTGTGAAATTTTGATTTCAAAAGATGGAATCAGATGGCGGATCAGCTGTCAGCACGATGGTTCCGCTGTTGACTTTTGCCTTTTGGTGTTGATCTTGGCTGCAGACTGTTGCTTCTCCTCTTTTTGCTTCTTTGGAACTTCTGATCTCCCATTATCGATCTCGAGGTGTCGTGAGAAAGAAAGAGGGGAAATATTAGCTTTTATAGGCTTTAGGGAAAAGGAATCCTACATCAACTCAAGTTTCCAAATAATTAATCAATCCAAATTCAAGATTTGAATTTCAAACTAGTCAAATTTTTTGAAAGAGATAAGATTTTTCTAAAAAAAACAAAGTCTAGTAAAAAAGAAAAACTTCAATTCTTACTTAAAAAGTTAGTGCAAAATTTAAATTTTGAAATCAATTCATTTTGAAAAAATTTGAAATTTTTTTAAATATTTTATTCCCCCCATACCTAAACTGAAGCATGCCCTTATGCCTATAAAAAAAATTAGAAATTTCTTCCCTAGAAATTTTGAAAAATATACTCAAAAAGCAAAAATTAATTTTATAATCATTAATTTCTTTATTTTCCATGTGGAGTTAAATGCTCAAAAGTTAATATCTCTAAAAACAGCAGAAATTAATAAACTCACGGATACAAATCAAGATTTCATCTGGTTGTTGATGGATAGAGATTAACCTTATGGACAGTGAAAATGTGTTCTGTTTATCTCAGTTGCTTTCTGCTTTGAGCTTTATCTCTTAAATAATTTCTCTGTATCTCTATCTGTTTCTGTATTAAAAAATAGCAGTTAGTATAGGTTGGACAACATAAAAAAATAAAAAGAAAGAAAAACTAAAATTAGGTTAGAAAGCTTGGGTTTTCTCTCAAGAAGCACTTTAAGCTATAGTAATAGCTAGACTTTCTCTGCTCCTATCATTCAATAGTGTTGAGGTTGAAGGAGTCCTCATGTTTGTTGAATTCTCCTCCATTATAAGGTTTCAATTTTTGGTAGTTAACTTCAAAAGATTTAATCTCCCTATTGATAATCTCTACTGCTTCATGTGGAATACTCACTTTATTTCAAACAGTCTTGACCATCTTGAACATAATTTACCAGAAAATAAACGAAGGCAAGAGTTGTATAATAGAACTTGTTGTCCTACAATAAATTTTGTCTTGCAATATGTTTGCCGTTCCATGCTTTAGTTCTTTCCTTGTAAATTCGAGCATTCTCATATGTATAGTTCCTCAACTCATCCATCTCATTGAGTTAAAGAATCCTTTTTTTTCCAGCTTTTTGCATGTCAAAATTCAAGAATTTTGTTGCCCAATATGCTTTATGCTCAAGTTCTATTAGGAGATGTCAAGCCTTTTCATAAACCAAACAATAGGGGGGACATACCTATTAGTATTTTAAATGCTATTCGATTTGCCCACAATGCATCATCCAACTTTGTAGACCAATCTTTCCTTGAGTTGCTTATTGTCTTCTCTAAGATTCGTTTCAACTCTCTGTTAGATACCTCCACTTGCCCACTTGTTTGGGGATGATAAGAAGTGGATACACGATGTTTGACACCATATTTACTCAGTAAAGAATCAAACTAACGATTATAAAAATGCTTACATCCATCACTTATGATTGCTTGTGGTGTTCCAAATATTGAGAATATGTTCTTTTTCAGAAATTTCACCACAGCTTTGCCATCATTTGTTGGTACTGCCACAACCTCTACCCACTTTGAGACATAATCCACCACGACAAGAACCCACTTTATTCAAAGATGCCTTTGAGTTTTCGAAGACATGCCCTAGATGCCAAATGGTAGGAAGGATCTCAAAACGAAACATAATGCCCCTTAACCCAATTCTAGAAATAGAACTCTTTGATGTTTGGGCATCGAGTTTATGGGACCATTTCCTAATTTATTTGGAAACCAATACATATTGGCTGCTGTGGACTATGTGTCCAAGTGGGTAGAAGCAATTCCAAGCAAAATTAATGACAACAAGGTTGTCATCAAGTTTTTGAAAGATAACATCTTCTCACACTTCGGAACCCCTCATGCTATCATCAATGATAATGGCACCAACCTTTGTAATAGATCCTTTGAAGCTCTTATGCGAAAGTATGCTATAACTCACAAATTGTTCACACCATATCATCCTCAGACTAGTGGGCAGGTTGAGGTCTCCAATAGACAAATTAAGCTTATTTTGAAGAAGACCACCAAAATAGAAAAAATTGGTCCACCAAACTAGTAGATGCCTTATGGGCCTACAAAATCACTTTCAAGACAATACTAGGGATGTCTCCTATAGGTTAGTCTTTGGAAATGCATGTCACCTACCTGTTGAGTTAGAGCACTGAGCTTTATGAGCCATCATGCAGCTAAATTTTGATTTAGACAAGGCCGGTGACCTTCAAAAATCGCAAATTTCTGAATTTGAGGAGTTGAGAAATGAGGCCTATGAAAATGCTAGAATAACTAAAAGTAGAGTTAAGCTTTTTTATGATAAGTTTATCATGAGAAAAATGTTTGTCCCTGGACAAAAAGTTTTAATCTATAATTCTAGTCTTCATCTTTTTTCAGGAAAGTTGAAATCGAGATGGACAGGGCCATTCATTGTAAAGACTGTGTTTTCACACTGTGCTGTAGAGATCAGTGACACTAAGAATAGGGATGACTTTAAGGTAAATGGTCAATATCTTAAACCTTTCTAGGAATCGGTGTAAATGAAAAGGCTATGGGTCTATTCACCCAATGTATTGGTAACTTTACCTCTTTTTCATTTCATTTCTTTCATACATTAAGGACAATGCATGAGATAGGTGTGGGGGAGCGCTCTAACATGACTAACATAAACTTAAAAAAGAAAAAAAAACTTTTTGAAAAGAGAACAATATTTTGACATTTTTTTTTTTGTAAAAAATTGAGTCAATTTTGAGAAATAAGAGAATCATAACTAGGATTTCTTATACTTGGTCAAAATAAGATTATTTGTTTGACTTTTAGGGTTAGAAAGAAAATTTAAAAAAGTAAATTAATCTTGATCTTTCCTTGATAAAATATGCATACTTTAGACACTTACAGACTTAGGGTTCAAAAACAAAGATTCTTATGCCTTATAAAAAAAGAATATATATATATATATATATATGAAAATAAATAAATCTAATTATTGATTAACTAGGTGCTTTAGCCTAAGTAAGCCTTGGTATTTATGCAAAAGATGATTAGATAAGTTTGAAATATAAATATATATTAAAAAAATCCTCTGATTAAGTTGAGTATTTGAGTCTCATAAAGCAAAAGAATCCACGTCTAAAAGTGGTACATCTTATACATAAAATTTTTAGTTTTGTGGCCTTATTTGCTTGAGTTCTTAAGTCGTTAGGGTGTTTTCTCACCCGGTGCCCTAAGACTGTCTGGTTTGGGTATTACTGAATTAAGGCTCGTTACATAGGCAGATTAAAAAGCCTAGTAGAATGAAGGAATAATACAACCAAAAATTAAAAAATAAAGCATAACAGTTGGAGTTAAAGAATCCCTAGTCAAAATTTTAAGATCACGAAGGTGCATATGACTTAGGGTAAAATAATAGATTAAATGAGAAATACAGTTTGACTTTTTACCTTGATTGATAACAAGTTTTTGAATAGAGACAAAGTTTAGAAATTAAAATTTTAATTTTCCTATAACTTATAGATTACTTGAACTCTTACAATAATACTTCAAATATTTTCTCTCTTTCAAAATACTTTTCAAAAATACTAACACTTTGTTTCTCTTTCTTTATGAATTTTGTAGGTGTAATCTACTGAAAACCCTCACGAGACAAAACTCGTCCTCTAGAGGTAACCTAAATATTTAACATCTTACTGCACATACTAAGTGCAATCGTGTTTCCTCCTAAAAATGCATAGTTAGTTTTGTTTTGCTCGAGGACGAGCAAAAGATAGGTAGGGGGTGTAATTGTTTACGATATTGCATTATTGTTGTCATATTTTTCATATTTATGTTATAATAAACTCTACTTTATTTTTATTTTTGTATAAATAATGTGCAGGCCTTTACCAAGGGAGAAGAAAGAGAAAACAAGCTTAAAGCTCATTTAAAGTTTGATTTAATTTAGAATTAATTCAATTCAAGGGTCAAGGCAAATCAGGGCAAATCTGTTGGCCCACGGTTTCAATCATATGTATTTTTTTGATGATAATAAAATGTATGTGATTATTTAGTACTAGTCAAGTTCAAGTATTTAAGTCTTTTTCACGGTTCAAAAGGTGATTGCTAAAATGAAAGAACAATCAAAGAGTTAAGAAATTTACAGTGTAGCTTGTGGCTAACGGGTCGTGTCCACGAGGAGGAATGCGATGAAAGCTTTTCGGTGTTTCGTTTAATGATAAAAAATTGTGCTCGTTTTTTAATTGAAAAGAGAATGGAAAGAAGGAGATGATTAAAAGAGAAATTGCAACTTTGGAGAAGGCTTTAGAGAAGGTGATTTAAAAAGCTTGAAAATTGTTTGGTTGATTTTAATAAAGAAGAAAATCTGGGCTCACTACTCAACCGTTTATTCTTCTATTAAAATCCTAAGTGCCTCAACTTGATCATAGGCAAAACTTAAGGTTGACTTTAGAAAGTTTGAAGTAAAGCACATAAGATGGTTGAAAGAGTTCACTCTTTTCTTTAAGAAATCATGTTGAATTGAATGTTAAATCATCAAGCGCGAAGAAGCAAGTATGAAATAAAAACAGTTCAAGAAACATTCTTAAAAGAAGTCAGAGTTTAAAGATCCAAACTCATCCTCATGTGCCTTCAAGAACACTTTCAAGAAGAAAGGCTTTAAATTAGGCATGCAAATGATTCATTGGGTCTTTTTCATGAAAATCAGAAAAGAAGAAGAATTGGAGAGAGGTACAATAGTGAGCCCAGAAAATCGATTTAGCTACTCATGGGAAATAAGAAACAATGCAAGTAATTAAAGTAAAACATACCTAAAATGAGTAGAAGAAAATGTAGCTCGACTCTTGTATTGATGTCACTTCAATCTTCAAGTTACAAGCACTCAATTCCTCTCTCTCACAAGTATTTGTACCGAGCTACAAATTGCAAAACAAAAATACAACTTTTGTACTACCTAACAAAGAGCCTAAACCTTAAAGTATAAACAAAATTCTAATCCTAGTCTTCGCTCTTTGTAACAGTAATTGTAAAATAAACATAATTAGACAAATGCCTAGAATGCAAGTCTAAACATTTTTTTAAGCAATTAACAATCACTCAAATTACTGTTGGATTAAAACAGGGATGGTGGATAGCAGAAATAGAAAGAATATAACGTACAAAAACTTAATTTTTTGCGAGCAATATGTCCTGTAAAAAAGAGTTTTAGTAGTCCAATGAAATTTTTAACTTTTGCAACGCAATTTCTTGAAATTCTATTTCCTACTTTCGAGAGTAGGGGCACAGAATTTGCAAGTCTTCTCTTGCAAAGCTTGAATTCTAGATCTGAATCTTCAAGTCCTAGAAACAACACACCAAACTTGTTAAAAAATAAATACACCGTTCCCTCCCCGGCAACGGCGCCAAAACTTGATTGAGAAAGTGAAAGATTGGGAAGATGGAGAAAACAGAATTGGATATGTTCAAAGAAATGAAGTGTAGATTTCTTAGTCTCAATGCGAATCCGCTGTAGCAAGGGCTCAAGCGGGTCGTGATCCTCAGGGAAGGATGCGATGCAAGCTTTTCGACTCGATTCCTCTGTATCTTCAAAAATAGGAGAAAAGAGATTAGATTTGAGATATATGATATGAAAGATGTGGTTTTGCTGATCTTCTATCACAACCCTATTGCAAGTTAAGGAGATTGATCTTCATATTGAGATGTATGTAATTCACCCTAGGTTATTAAGAATAATTCAAGTAAGAAAAACCAATACCAGATTCTAACTAAGTTACATTATTTAAAAGCCAAACTATGGTTCATCCTAACATCTAGGTACAGCTTAATAGAAGATGAATCTTAAATTTATGCTATCCTAGTTCTTAAGTTTGAAGTCATGAAAAGTCTTTTTAATATGCAACCTAGATTAAGAATCTTAGTTATCTTGTTTAATCTTCAAGAAAAGTTGTTATTAAACCTAGGGTTTCTAGAGATGGTCATCAATCTGATCAAGGCTTAACTGCTCTAGGGTTGCTTTAAGAATTTCAGCAAACCACTAGAGAGAATTAGTTCATCATCATTTTTTTCTTTTCAATTTATATTTTTTTTATTGTTTAATAAGAGAGATTAGAGAAAGAAAGAAAGAAAACAAATCAGAAGATCGATGATTAGAAACCAAACCAGAGAGATCACAGAAATAAAATAAAACTAAATACAAAAAATTAAATGGGAAAAAGGTAACCTTTATTGCAGAATAATCCTCCAATTACAAAGCTCCTTCTTCTCCACAACGTACATGAAATGAATGTTACAATCTTGCAGAAATTTAAAGAAAATGGCTAAAAGAAAACCCTAATACGTCTCTGGATCCCCTTCTCTGCTGCGCCTGCAGGGATATTTATAGTGCAGAAAGAGATAGAGTCCTGGATAAAGTCCTCAACGAAATCTGGTAATCAGATTCATCTAAACTGCCGCAGAATTGCGGCTTGGGCCGCGTTTCTGCGGCAGTACAGTGGAGTCAGGCAACGTGCTTTGGCGCGTGGCTTCCCCTGGTCCGTCCATATGGTCGCCTGCTTCTGGAAGCTGCATCCTGGCCCTTTATTCTGGATTTTTCGAGATAACTTAGTAATCAAGTTACCTTGATCTCAAATATCCCAAATCTTCTATCCACGAATTTCCTTCTTATGTTGGGCTTTTATCCTCATCCTGCAAGTGTTTAGGGTTGGATAGAAGTCTATCCTTCCCTTATCTTTGATATTTGCAACTTTTAGCCCTTGTATTTGCATTTTGACTTCTTGTAATTGCGCTTTTGCACCTGGGCTTCAAACATGGGCTTGGATCTGGGCTTTTGGGCTCTTTTAAGCTTTATTTCTTTATTTAATTCAACACTCAAGGCCTGCACACATTAAATAACAAAATATTAGTAAATGTGCAGAATTATATGAATAAATATGAAAATGTGATGGTAAATATGATGACAATTATGCATTTTTCACTACTAATCACACCCCCACACTTATCTTTTTGCTCGTCCTCGAGTAAAAACAATGAAAAAGAAAAAGAAAATAAAAATTAATCTAACCTAACTCACTTTCGTAGGAATCACGGTTGCACTTAGCACGTGCAACAAGCCGTTAAACCCCTAGGTTAACCTAGAGGACGAGTGTTGTCTCGTGAGGGTTTTCAGCAGATTACACCCACAAAATCCATAAAAAGGAAAGTATTTGACTTATATTTGAAGAGACTAAGTAGTCTATAAGTTTTAGGATTATCATTTTTATTCATTCTTAAACTTAGTCTTAATAAAGTTAATTGTTATTCATTTTAGGTAAGGATTAAAATTGAATTTCTAATATAGTCTTTTTCGTTACCAAAGATCATATGCATCCTTATGAATTTATACTAGGAATTCCTTAACTTGGACTCTCATGCCTCTATATATATATATATATTTTCTCTTTTTTTTTAATATGTATAACGCATCTAATTTTCTTTCGTATAAGCATTAAGGCTTCTTGAGGCCCTCATACCTAACTAATTGACTATTAGATGTGTTAATATATATATAAGTAATTTTTCCTTAATTTCCTTAGGCTTTCTAATCCACCCATGTAACGAACTTAAAGTCGATGACTCCCAAACCGGTTGGCTTTAGGGTACCAGGTGAGAAAACACCCCGCGGACTCAAATTCGAGTGAACTAGGCCCCAAAACTAAGGACTTTATTTTATTTACTCACCTTTAGGCATGAATACTTATGCTTCTTGAGGCACATGTATCAGCTTAATTGGTGATTTTTTTTTCTTTTTTCTTTTTATAAGGCACAAGGTCTTTGTCTTAGAATCCTAGATATGCATTTGGTATGCACGTTTCATTAAGGTAAAAATTAAGACTAACTACTTATTCAATTTCTCCTTCTATACTTAAAAATTCAACAATTTATTTATTTTGACCAAGTTTTTAGAAATCCTAATCATGATTTTCCTAATCCTTAAAACTAACTTAGGTTTCTTTCAAAAAATAAGTCAAAATACTGTCCTTTTTTTAAAATTTTTTTTTAAAATTTTAAATTTTTTTTTTGAAATGTTAGAACAAATAAAGAGAAAAATATATATTTTTTATTTTATTAATTAATCTTTTCTATGTTAGTAAACCCTCCCCCACACTTATCTCGTGCATTGTCCTCAATGTATGAAATGCATGAATGCATGAAGAAAAATGTAAAGAGAGGCAAAAAATAATAGTATACCATAATATGTACAACACATGTATCACTCTCACCTAGAGCTGCTTAGGATTCATCCCTCTAGCTCGTTTCCCATCATTCCAATGGTTCTCTTTATAAGGCACAATGGGGAGACCAACATTTTTGTTTTAACTTTCTCTCCCCCCAGTTTCATCTTCTTTAGGCTCTTCCTCATCATATGTCCACCTCCATTATTCAAAATTCATCACACCTTTCAGTTGGAACTTCTTTGCCGAGAGATTCTAGCTCAGTTCCGTACATCTCCTCAAAACTTAAATCAACACTTTTCCCTGGAAGTGAATAATTAACCAACATCTCCTTAATCGGTGTATCTAAACACAGGAGTTCTTCTTCAAAGAGACTTTAGAAAGTTATGTCAATCGGAGTTTCTTGAACTATATTCTCATGCGATATTTCAGTGCTTGGCTCTTTGAAGATACTTAGATCAAATCTTCGTTTTTTAAAGGGAACTTTAAAATTATAATCCTCAACATGTGTCATCTTATCACTAAAATCGCACTTATCCTCAAATAACTTGTCAAGAAATAGAGACTCATTTTCACTTTCTTTTTCACAAATGTTCTCAATGAAGTTCACCTCAAATGTTTGGTCTTTTATCTTACGAGATTGGTTTTCCAGGTTGAAGACATTGACCTCTTTAGTCATGTTTCCAAAGGTCAACCTTATGGATCCATTCCTACAATTTATGATCGCATTTGCAGTTGCAAGGAACGGACGCCCTAGGATAACGGGAGTTTGAGACCGAAGAGTGGATACAGGTTCGGTCTCCAGAACAACAAAATCTACTGGGTAGATAAACTCCCCAACTCAGATGAGTACATCGGTAATTTCTCCTTTGGGAATTTTGACGGATCGGTCAGCTAATTGGATAGTAACCTTAGTCGGACTAAGCTCGCCCAACCCAAGTTGTTGGTAGACTGAGAAGGGGAGTAAGTTGATACTTGCTCCCAAATCAAGAAGTGCATGCTTAATTGCAGTTTGACCTATTGTGCAAGAGATGGTGGGGCAACCAGGGTCCTTATACTTGACAGGGATCTGGTTGGACAATAGCTCACTAATGTTAGTGGCTAGAAAAACTTTCTTGGGCACATTAGTCTTTCTCTTCTTTGTGCACATGTCCTTAATAAACTTGGCATACTTAGGGACTTGCTTAATTGCATCAAGAAGAGGTATATTGATCTTGACTTGATTAAAAATCTCGCGTACCTTATCCATTTGTGCACATTGCTTATCTTTAAGCCTATTTGGGTAGGGTGCGATGGGCTTGTGCATATCTTCAGCTGACTTGTCTTTTTTCGTGTTGTTGGCATCAAGTTGAGATGGAGTGGGATCAGGCAAGCTGAATGCTTGTTTAGAACTTGATGGTGTTGATACTTGGTTATCAACTTGTTTTCTCGACCGCAATGTATGAATCGCATTGCACTGACTCATATGATTCTCTTCAGCCAAGTGAGCTTGACTAGAGTTCCTAGTGTTTGGGAATGGTTGACTAGGTAGAGTACCCTTTTGCCTTTCTTGCTGATTCATTTGCATCTCTATCCTAGTCAAGACTTGAGCCAGCGTGTCATTGCTTTTAACGAGAGTGTCCACCTTTCTTTCCATATTGGAGAGCCTTGTTTCCATTTGTGAATATTGGAAAGAGGGTGGAGGATTTTGATAGGGCGGATTTTGGAAATTGTTGGAGAATTTGGGCCTAGTTTGATCATTGTTACTTTGGCCCCATGACAAATTGGGATGGTTTCTCCAACCGGGATTGTAGGTGGGCGAATATGGATTGTTGGCGGGCGGATTGTTGGTGGGCCTTGTGAAGGCCGCACTCATATGTTCGGGCAAGCTTTGATGCGCAATAAAGACGGGACATTCCTCGAACACATGGTTCATATTTTGACAATAAGTACAGCCCACCGAAGATGTTGGGCTGACTTGGTTCACAGAGACTGGTTCTTTAGTTTCAAGAGCCTCAAGTCTTCGCATAACAGCAGCTAACTTAGCATCGGTTGCTATGTTGGCCTCAATGGAATGGATACCTCCTTTAGAAGAAGTAGGGTCATTAGTCCTAAATTTTTCCGGAGTAGGTTCTCATTGGATTGTATTTTCAGCTAATTGCTCATTCAATAACCATCCATCAGTTTCATCCTTTTTCAGAAATCCTCCTTGGCACATGGATTCTAACAATGTCTTAGTTTGATATTCTAATCCATCATATAGAACTTGGCAAAGTCGCCATTTCTCTATCCCATGGTGAGGGCATTGGGCAAGGAGGTCCTTGAAACGTTCGAAATATTTCCAAAAAGGTTCATTGGCTGTTTGCTTAAACTGTAAGATGTTCTTCCTAATCAGTGCAGTCTTGTGGACAGGATAAAATTTTTTTAAGAATGCCTTAACAAAATTATCCCACGAAGATATTGAACCGGCCTCTAGACTGTAGATCCATTTCTTTGCTAAATCCTTCAAAGCAAAGGGGACAAACCTAAGTATGATGTCATCTTTTCCTAACTTAGGAATATTCATCATGAGACATACTTTCTCAAATTTCCTTATGAAGAAGTATGCATCCTCGGAGTCAAGTCCATGAAATTTCGGAAGGGTGTTGATGTATTGTGGCTTAAGCTCAAATGGGTCAACACCTTCATCGTTAAGCTTGATGCAAGAAGGAAGAGAGGTCCTAATAGGATAGAACCTATCTTGGAGTGATATTGGTTGTGCCATGTGTGGGTCGGGCTTTTGCTCGGGTGGTGAACTAGTTCTAGTTAGCCTGGATGTAAGTGGGTCTCTCGACCAAGCGGACATGCACAATCAGCAAACAAGTTCACCCAATCAATCAATAAAAAAGAAAAACAATCAAAAATCCTAATCTAGGATAAGCCTTGACCTAGACGACTCCTAACTTTAGACTGTCCTTAGGAGGTCTATTGTCGACGTTAACCACAAGCTAATCGGCCAGGTAGGTGGCAAGACCGGTGGGAGGTTTTCCGTCAGTGACGTTCCTTAATTAAATAACCACCGTTCTTCGGGCTTTCGGCCCTCAATCCCCTGCCTAGACACCGAATTGACAAGAGTTAATTTTGAACAATTTTCCTCCTTCGGTCAATCTCCTATTGAGTCCGAGTTAACCTAGGGCCAACGTCTAGTCAAATTTTACTTAAGGTTAGGGTTGTGAGTGTGACGGATATGATTTGTGGGCCAAGGAAGGGTGATGAAATCCCAACCTTATCTTGCTTATGGGTTATGCCCTTAAGATATTTTTGTGTACGTGTAAAGCTGTAGAAAAGTAATCACTCAAGAAAGCAGTAAACAACCAAGAGTGTTTCCTAATCTATATGCTATGCAAACGTACCTTGTCGCCAGCACTCTTCAACAGAATTAAAAAATTAAAATAGACACGTGCCCTAAATGCAAGAGTCTAATCTTTTTTTTTTATTATTATCAACAAATGGGTTAATGTTATTAATTAGCAGTTGCAGAGTGATCACAGAGAAATATAATCAAAGCAGTAAGCTATTTTTGCAATTCAGAGCAACCTGCAGAAAATCAGATTAGTAGTCAACTACTATTGCTGCAGAATTGTGGCCCTAGCCGCGGATCTGCGGCAAATATGTAGGCCCTGGTGCTCTGCCTTCGAGGGCAGAGGCACTGGGTTGCTGTATGTCCTTGCTACTGCTCTGTTTTCCTGTTCTCTGTATCTGCAAACAGAACGAATAAAGAATGATTAGAACGAGGAAATCGTGCCATTCCTCCCCGGCAACGGCACCAAAATTTGATTGAGAATTTAAGAATGTGTGAATAAAAAGAATGAAGTGTAGATTTCTTAGTCTCAATGCGAATCCGCTGTAGCAAGGGCTCAAGCGGGTCGTGATCCTCAGGGAAGGATGCGATGCAAGCTTTTCGACTCGATTCCTCTGTATCTTCAAAAATAGGAGAAAAGAGATTAGATTTGAGATATATGATATGAAAGATGTGGTTTTGCTGATCTTCTACCACAACCCTATTGCAAGTTAAGGAGATTGATCTTCATCTTGAGATGTATGTAATTTACCCTAGGTTATTAAGAATAATTCAAGTAAGAAAAACCAATACCAGATTCTAACTAAGTTACATTATTTAAAAGCCAAACTATGGTTCATCCTAACATCTAGGTACAGCTTAATAGAAGATGAATCTTAAATTTATGCTGTCCTAGTTCTTAAGTTTGAAGTCATGAAAAGTCTTTTTAATATGCAACCTAGATTAAGAATCTTAGTTATCTTGTTTAATCTTCAAGAAAAGTTGTTATTAAACCTAGGGTTTCTAGAGATGGTCATCAATCTGATCAAGGCTTAACTGCTCTAGGGTTGCTTTAAGAATTTCAGCAAACCACTAGAGAGAATTAGTTCATCATCATTTTTTTTCTTTTCAATTTATATTTTTTTTATTGTTTAATAAGAGAGATTAGAGAAAGAAAGAAAGAAAACAAATCAGAAGATCGATGATTAGAAACCAAACCAGAGAGATCACAGAAATAAAATAAAACTAAATACAGAAAATTAAATGAGAAAAAGGTAACCTTTATTGCAGAATAATCCTCCAATTACAAAGCTCCTTCTTCTCCACAACGTACATGAAATGAAAGTTACAATCTTGCAGAAATTTAAAGAAAATGGCTAAAAGAAAACCCTAATACGTCTCTGGATCCCCTTCTCTGCTGCGCCTGCAGGGATATTTATAGTGCAGAAAGAGATAGAGTCCTGGATAAAGTCCTCAACGAAATCTGGTAATCAGATTCATCCAAACTGCCGCAGAATTGCGGCTTGCGCCGCGTTTCTGCGGCAGTACAGTGGAGTCAGGCCACGTGCTTTGGCGCGTGGCTTCCCCTGGTCCGTCCATATGGTCGCCTGCTTCTGGAAGCTGCATCCTGGCTCTTTATTCTGGATTTTTCGAGATAACTTAGTAATCAAGTTACCTTGATCTCAAATATCCCAAATCTTCTATCCACGAATTTCCTTCTTATCTTGGGCTTTTATCCTCATCCTGCAAGTGTTTAGGGTTGGATAGAAGTCTATCCTTCCCTTATCTTTGATATTTGCAACTTTTAGCCCTTGTATTTGCATTTTGACTTCTTGTAATTGCGCTTTTGCACCTGGGCTTCAAACATGAGCTTGGATCTGGGCTTTGGGCTCTTTTAAGCTTTATTTCTTTATTTAATTCAACACTCAAGGCCTGCACACATTAAATAACAAAATATTAGTAAATGTGCAGAATTATATGAATAAATATGAAAATGTGATGGTAAATATGATGACAATTATGCATTTTTCACTACCAATCATTAATCCAAAGGCCAAACACCAAGAAAAATCTTCAGTTTTCTAAGATCAAATTCTGCCAAAACCTGAAAACTGATTCCAACTTCTGTTCTTCACCAAAATCCTATTTCTTTGTGAAGTTCTCTGAAGTTTCTCCTATACTAGACCTTGTCCACGTTCATACACAATACCAAGGCTTATAGGAAAGTGTAGTAATACTCAAAGCAATCATTGTACACGGGTGGCTTCTTGGTGTAGAGGCAGTTGTACAAGGTAAAGGTGTTCTCTTGGTGGAAGAGAAGGTGTTCTCTTGGTGGAAGAGAAGGTGTACACATTTGGCAAAGGGGATTTGTCAAGTGGTGTGCATGGTTGTGATTTTGGGTGTACAAAATCAAGGATAAAGGAAAATCTCAAGCGGGTGGCTTGGGGACTGGATGTAGGTCACGAGGACCGAACCAGGATAAATCTCTCTTGTTTGCGTTTGTCTATTCTCTGAGATTTATTTTCCTTTTTGTAAGTTTATTTATTTGCTTAACGTTAATCCTTCTTGTTTTAGTTTTGTGTTGACTTGGGTATTTTTAGATCTATAATTGCCAATAGAGATAGTTCTGCATTTATCATCATCTCTCGGGACCAACAATTGGTATCAGAGCGGGTAAAAGTCAACAACAAGGATGGCAACGGAGTTCTCATCATCACAATTCAAAGAAGGACATTCTACACAACGTCCACCGCTATTTGACGGATCCAACTACAACTATTGGAAGTGTAGAACGAAGATCTACTTGCAATCGCTGAACTACGACCTTGGAACATCGTAGAAGTATCATACACCAAGCCAACAACAAACTACAACGCTTGGAGTGAAGATCAAAAGAAGAACGCGAACCTTGACGCCAAAGCAATGAATGCCTTGTTCTGTGCCCTAGCCAAAGAAGAGTTCAACCGTGTGTCAACAGCCACTTCTGCACATCAAATATGGCATACTCTTCAGGTAACACACGAAGGCACAAGTAAAGTTAAAGAGTCTAAAATATCTGTTCTGGTCCACGGTTGAATTATTCAAAATGGAGGAGAATGAAACCATATCTGAAATGGTCACAAGATTCACCGACATTACCAATTCATTAGCATCCCTTGGAAAGGACTGCACCCAAGTTGAAAGAGTTCATAAGATCCTTCGTGCACTCACACCAGAATGGGAGAAAAAGACGACCGCAATTGAAGAAGCCAATGATCTCTCAACTTTGTCGTTAGAAAACCTAATCGTAATCTATTGGCATATGAAGTGCAGTTAGAAGAAAGGAAGAAGGACGAACGACAACACCGTTCAAAGAAAAAAGAACTCGCCTTCCATGCATCTTCCGACACGGATGATTCCAATGACGATGAAGAGGAGATGGTAATACTTTCAAAGAAATTCAGGAGATTTCTAAAGCAAGGTAAATTCAAATGCTTTAATTGTAATAAACCAGGTCGTATGAAGATGGATTGCCCTTTGCTCAAGAAGAAAGAAAAATACAAGAGCAAAAAGTTCAGAAAGAAGAAAAACTACGAAGCATCATCAGAATACAGTGATTCATCTTCCTCGGATGAAGAAGAAACCACTGAACGTGTCAACCTACGTTACATGGAACTAGAAGATGATGAGGTATCATTTTCTGAACTTTCTGATGTATTTCATGAATTGTTTATTGATCTGAAAAATGAAAAATTGAAAAATAAAGTTTTATCAAAAGAAAATGAAAAATTTTTAAAGGAAAATTCATGTTATGCTTTACAATATTCTTCTATAAATTCTCAACAAGATGAGTTTGAAAAAGTCATATCATCTTTGAAAAATGAAAATGAGAAGTTTATAAAAGAGAACATTTTTCTGAAAAAAGAAACTGAATCTTTGAATAAAAGGATTTCTATTTTAGATAAAGATATTTCAGTTTTCAAAAAGAAATATGAAGATCTTTTGCAAAATGTGACTAAGTTCAATAAAGGAAAAGAAAAATTGAATGATTTATTATCTTTTCAGAAGTTGTCACATGATAATCAATATGGTATTGGATATAATGAAAAGTCTTCATATGTTAGTAATCCATAAGTGAAAAGAAAGTCTAATCATGTTTCAAAAAGAATTAAGACAAAGTTTACATGGATTCCTAAGAATTTAAGTTTTCATGATAAAAATACATATATTGCTTCATACATTCATGATATATGTAATTCTTGCAACTATGTGTATACTAACGGGTGGAAACCAAATTCTAAATGGATTTGGACTCCTAAAGGTTAATATGTTCTTTTATGTTTAGTACCATCTAACGTTTATCTTGCAGGTACCATGTAAAAATTGATAAGAACATATATATTTACTAATATATTTGTTGCAGGGGGAGAACAAAGTCTTTTCATATTTGTTATAACCCAATTTCTGCAGGGGGAGGAAAATATAACATATTTTCTGCAGGGGGAGCACTTGTGCACATAAAACGTCATCATCAAAAAGGGGGAGAATGTTGGGACTTGTTTTGATGAAGACTTATGTGATGCATGTCATTTGGAGCTCTAATACATGACGAATCAAGAGTTCTACATGATCAAGATGTGCCAAGGAGAGTTGATATGATGTTTTTTGTAAAGATGAAATAGCATGTAAAAAGCCTTGACACACACACCATATCAATGTCCATTAGTCGACTAATACCTATGACAAGTCGACTAATAACATGTGTAGTCGACTTGACCCAAACCCTAGTCGACTAGTCAAGTGTCCAAAACAGACCCAACTCTCTGTTTCTGCATTAGTCGACTTGACAGTAAAATGTAGTCGACTAATAGCATTTGTAGTCGACTAATCCCTTGCCCCTAGTCGACTAATATCTGGTCCAGTCGACTTAAATGTTAGTTGCAGTCGACTTGATTCAGTTAAACCAGAAACCTGTCACTTGAACTACCTTAACCTAGTCGACTTATAGTCAAACATAGTCGACTAATAGTAGGAAATTTGCCTTGTATAGTCGACTAACTCAAAAGGCAAGTCGACTATAGGCAGTTTCTGACTGTTGGACAGTTTCTGACTGTTGGTCTTTTTGTGCAACGTTTCCCAACTTTTGAACATTCAAAAGGCACCTATTAACTATCCTAACTTACCCTAGTCTTCAGCTATAAATAGGGTGGTTAATCCAAAGGCCAAACAACAATCCAAAACTTCAGTTTTCTAAGATCAAATTCTGTAAAAGCCTGAAAACTGATTCTAACTTCTGTTCTTCACCAAAATCCAATTCCTTTGTGAAGTTCTCTGAAGTTTCTCCTATACTAGACCTTGTCCACGTTCATACACAATACCAAGGCTTATAGGAAAGTGTTGTAATACTCAAAGCAATCATTGTACACGGGTGGCTTCTTAGTGTAGAGGCAGTTGTACAAGGTAAAGGTGTTCTCTTGGTGGAAGAGAAGGTGTTCTCTTGGTGGAAGAGAAGGTGTACACATTTGGCAAAGGGAATTTGTCAAGTGGTGTGCATGGTTGTGATTTTGGGTGTACAAAATCAAGGATAAAGGAAAATCTCAAGCGGGTGGCCTGAGGACTGGATGTAGGTCACGAGGACCGACCCAGGATAAATCTCTCTTGTTTGTATTTGTCTATTCTCTGAGATTTATTTTCCTTTTTGCAAGTTTATTTATTTGCTTAACGTTAATCCTTCTTGTTTTAGTTTTGTGTTGACTTGGGTATTTTTAGATCTATAATTGCCAACAGAGATAGTTCCGCATTTATCATCATCTCTCGGGACCAACACTTGCATGTTCTACCTTGCTTCAGAGGCGTTCAACGCATAAAATATAAGATCGAGCTCAGTCCCCATTCGCATTACATCATCAAGACGAACACGAATGAAATGATAAGGAATCTTAAGGAGGAGAACATCATCATGTAATATCATTGGCACTCACACAAACATGGCTATACTGATGCTTCTAGATTCACTTGAATGCTCATCATAACCAAAAGAGAAAAAGTAGAAGAATAAAACAAAAGTAAAGACAAACATAAAAAAAAAAATTACCTTTTATTGCTTGCAGAAACGATGGAAGAAAGGAGGAGGTACATCGGTGTCACTCTCAACATAAACCTCTCTCTCTTACTTACATGAATCTCAGTCTAAATTATACTTACAAAGAAATAAAAATTACATGAAAAGAAAATAAAAGCCTACACTACAAAGAATGAAAAAATGGACTAAATTCTATCTCTGCATGGTCGTCCTCCCTTGCCTTTGAGATTGCAAGTATTTATAGAAGAAATGCAGATGTTAGAGGAGTATGAAGATAGGAAAATCTGGTTATTTCTGAATTTGAATCCTCCCTTATCTCCAAACTTGATTTGATGTGGATATTCAGTTCTGATCTGCAGTTTGTTAGCGTGTTGATTACTGAATATCACTTACCAAATGATAGAATTAGAAATAGTGATCAACATAAGAGTTGTAGATCTGTAAGTCCTCTTTCTGGATCATCTTGAATCATCAGATTTGAGATTTAGTAGCGAAAGTTATGATTCAAATACTGAAATTATCCAGTCAGAATCTGAGTCAAACTTGCTTCATCTCATCCATTGATCTTCTCTCTATCCATTTATCTCTCTGTATTTGATATTATCCTCGATTGATCTTTACCTAACAAATGGATTTATAAAAATCTAAATTTTACTGGTTTTCATTTGGTGTTATCTTTCTGATTTGCTCTGATCTTCAGCTGAACATTTGCTCCAATCCTTGATTTGTTCTAACTAGTTCTGGGATCATCCTCAGCTAACCAAATAGATCCAATCTGATTTTAACTGGTATTTATTTGGTTTAATCCTCTTTCTCTTCAGTATTATCTTCTACAAAATAGATATTTAAGACAAAAAAATTAGCAGATTTATTACACGATAAATGTAGGAGTGTAATGAATAGAATGTAAAATATGTGTACGATCAAAAGGATTCAAGAAATTTTTTTACTCAAAAGGAAGGTGTTTGAAGAATCAAGACTATTCAAGAAGGGATTGAAGCTCAAATGCACTTGATGTCGCTTTTGGAGAAGCCCACTTGATGACACTTGTAGTCATATCGAGCCTTGTAAGAAAATAGTATATTTAAAGTGTAGAATATAGATTTGATGGTCAAGAAGTCACACACACAAAAATACACATTTTCAAAATACAAGTTTTCCTTTTTTGGTGTTTTGCATGATAGATACTTGATAACAAGTTTCTAATTTTTCCAAAATTTTATATCCGGTTTAGAACATGTATCTCATTGCCTATACATTGCGATATCTCTTAAAAACCAATACAAATATTTTAAAAAATAGTTTGCATTTCATAGCAGTCTAAAAAATTCTTTTGGTCCAGGTCGGTCGACTAACCGGTCGACCGTAGTCTATTATAGGCCAAGTCACTCGACCAGTGGTCGACCAAACCTCTGGCTGGGGTTGTGCACATTGTGCACGTCTTTCGGTCGACCGACCAATCGACCACTAACCCCAGCGGTCGACTGACAGATCGACCGACTAGATCACCCACGTTCCATTGGGTGCCGGTCGACCGACAGCTGTGCTGTAGCTTTTAGCTACATAACGGTCGACAGAGCAATCGACTGTAGCCAACGGCTAGTTCATGAAAATGAACAGCGTTCGACCTACCGGTCCACTGTAGCTCTGCTAAAGTTACATTAACAGCTAGTTTTTAAATCTGTTTTATTTTTTTATTTTTCCAACGGATATTCTTTGCTTTCTTTTGATCAAATCACACTCAAATGACCCGGTGAGCTTAACTAATAGTATTTATCTATTGCCTATATATATATATATGTGTGTCATTGGGATTGGATTTATTACACAAGTGTTAACTAGTTTCATTGATAATCAAGTTTGCTCAAAAGAGAAAAGTTTTCAAGCTTCTAGTTTTCAAGTGCTATCATTTCCAAAGCTATTTCAATTGATTTTTCAGCTCTTACATTCTTCCAATTGAATTTTTACTCTCACAAACTCCTTGAGGTATAATTTATATCTATTCTATAAGAATTTATAAAGAAGAGAGTGTTTGTGATCTAGTGATTACCAAGAGCTTTGTAAACCTCATGGGCTTTGTGCTACCTCTTGTGTAGAGGATTGAGTATTAGAGTTGTGTACTTCGGTCTTGTGTAGACCATTGTAATTTCTACTTGCAAGGTCTCTTTGTGGAAGTCCTATTGTGAACAGTGAAATCCTTCACGGTGGTGAAGGCGAGGACGTAGAGTAGAGGCTCGAACCTCGAAACAAATTCTTTGTGTTTGCGATTGCTTGTCTCTTGATCTCTATATCTTTACGTTGCTTACACTTGTGTTGTTGTTTCACTTGCACATTCATCATTACATTACATTCATCATTCACTTTTGTCAGCCTATACTCATCCCAACAAAAAGGCTATTGAGCACCTCAACTCAGAATATAGAGGAATCGTGAGGAAAAGTTCTAGAACCCTTCACGTGGAATTCGGCTTCACTCTTGGTTATACATTGTGTGTTAGCATTTAGTTTTTTTAATTCTGCATTATTTGTCACTTGATTAGCACTACACCTATTCACCCCTCTTCTAGGTGTATTTTTAATTGGTATCAGAACCTTGTATAGATTTTTGGTTTAACCACTTTAGGGAGCCTTTTGCTAATCACCTCATTTGCATTTTTATTTGCTATCCACACTAGCATATATGGCCGAATGAATTAAGACCCCACCAAATTTTGATGGCCTTAACTTTCTCATATGGAAGGTTAAGATGATCGTCTTCTTGCAATCCCTAGGAAGCAGTGTTGCAAAAGCGATGATCAAACTGTTTAGTTTACCCATTAGTGATGAGGACACATGGTCCGATATTGCCACCAGGGAATTTGATGCCAATGCAAAAGCACACTATGTATTGCTTCAAGCCATGAATGATAATGACATAGCTAGGGTCATCCATTGCAAATCTGTCTATGAGATTTGGTCACACTTAGTAGTCACTTACGAGGGGACATCACAAATCAAGAGAGCAAAGATTGATCTCTTGCGTTCCCAATATGAGAATTTTACCATACATGATAATGATTCTATTGATGACATGATTACAAGGTTTACTAAAATCACCAGTAGTCTTGCTTCTCTAGGTGGTGCTATTGATAATGACCAAAAGGTGAGGAAGGTCATTTGTGCTCTACCACCAATATGGGAGTAAAAGTACACCTAGAGGGGGGGTGAATAGGTGTACAGCTAATCTAATGAACTAAATGCGAAAATTAAAAACTTAATTGCAACAACACTTAATTAATGCAACCAACGAGTGTAGCCGAATTCCCGGTGAAGGGCTCTGGACTAACTCCTCTTGATTCCTCTGAATAAGAGTTGAGGCGCTATATGAAGCTCTCGTGGTTAAGCACAAGTGAGGCACACATACACAAGCCAAGCATATAATGAATGAGCAATATGAAATGATGTAAGGGACAATATAAAAGAGAGAGAGTTAGAGTCAATGGATCAAACGCAAACACCGCGATATGTTTCGAGGTTCGAGCACACAGCTCTACGTCCCCACCTTCACACAGAAGATTTCCAATCCACTAACTTGTCCACAGGACTCCCACACAGGGAACCTCCACTGAGGATTTGAGGCAATACAATCGGGAGTACACAACTCCTCTCTCAACCGAATACAACCTCTCACTAGAGGCTAGGCACAAAGCCATACAAATCAACCTCACAAATGAGGGATAGGCACAAAGCCAACAACCAATCAACCTCTCACTAGAGGGACAAATCAACCTCTACACAAGAGGGATAACACAAAGTAGGAGGGTTTACAACTTGGTGGTTTCCACAACCACAAACTAATTTCTTCCACAAAATAAAGTTCCTATAGATAGGATAGCAAGATATGGCTCAAGTGTGGAAAATCAAGATGTTGGAAAACAAATCACAAGGAAAAATACTTGGGAAAACAACTTAGTATTTGATAGAAATGAAGAACAAAGCAAATATCCCAAATCTATATTTTTCTTTGATTTTTCCAACTCTTGAAAACAAATAAAGAATGATCTTAAAAAACCAATAAACTCTTTTGAAAACTTGCTTTTAAAAACACTAGAGAGTAGGAAATTTTTGGCTCAAAAATTCTTGCAAAAACTGGCCAAAGGATGGGGTATAAATAGGCCCAAAACAGATTTTCCTGTTGGCTGGCAGACAGGTTAATTTTGACCTTCCGGTCGACCGGCCGATCGATCGGCCAACGGTCAAATTTTTGACCGTTGAGCCTTCCGGTCGACCGGGCCTGAACCAGATAGCAACGGCTCTCTGGCTGGTCGACCGCCCGGTCGACCGGGGCAACCCGAGAGTGGGTTGCCTTCAGTCGGTCGACCGCTCACCGCTCGGTCGACCGGCCAACTGATACGGCCTTGTGCATGTTCTTGTGCACGTCCGGTTGACCGGTCCGGTCGACCGCCAGAGCCTGACAGGGTTTTTAAGAGATTAGAAAACTAGGTTTTTAATTATCAAATAAATCCCATAAAATCTCTAAAAATCCACAAAAATAAGTTCTTATATTCTCTTTGTAAAACAAACTTGTTTGAGTAAAAATCAAACCAAGTTACAAACATTTTGAACTCTTTTTGTGTTATGAAAATTTTACCGAAAACCAAATTCCGTATTTTCTGAAACTTGGATTTTGAATTGAAAATTCGTTTTGTCCAAAACTCATCCAAATACAAAAAAATGATATTTAAACAACTTAAAGCATGTTGCATATGGATATAAATCCAATATACATGAAAGATATATATATATATATATATATATATACAAAAAAATGATATTTAAACAACTTAAAGCATGTTGCATATGGATATAAATCCAATATACATGAAATATATTATATATATATATATATATATATATATATATATATATATATATATATATATATATATATATATATATATATATATATATATCAATGTTTTTGATATTAAATCCGAAAAAAATGTTTTTAAAACACAAAACTCTAAACACATGAATAGGCATATCAAAATAAGTTTGTCTAAGATATGAAGCATACATGTATATTGAACAAATCTAATATACATTAAACCATGTAAACTTGTTTTGATTCTATCTATTCGTGAAAACCAAGAACGGTTAAACCAAAACCGAAAATCAATAGACATGAAACTAGAAACAAGTGTGTGTGTTGTGAACTTGAGCATATCACACTATCTAACTTTACAATGGATCTAAACACAAAACTAAACTATGTACCGAGGTCTTCTTGTAGAGCTCTGTCTCCAAGTCGACTCGATCCAAACGTGATCCACCGAGCTTGACTCCAACGAGTGCTAGATATGAACTTTGACGCTCGGGCTATTGAATCACCATGTAAACGCTCCAAAAACTCCTTTGTTGAAGCTAATCACCTACTAATATCTTGGTTAAGTATCTGAAGCTAAACATCATAAGATTATTAGTAAACATAACTACATGAGTTAATCATCATCAAAACTAGAGTGGAAGGCCTCTGGGCCAACAATCTCCCCCTTTTTGATGATGACAAAACTCATGGAGTTATATATGTATGGATTAAAGTAAAGCTTCAAGGAAGCTCCCCCTTAACTCATGCATAGCAATAAACAATAAATATATTCAATGAATACTAAACATGAATATGCATCAACATGCATAACACAAACATATGTTTCAAAAACCTTCTCCTCCTTTTTGTTTAAACTCTAAAAATCATTTTTCTCATATACATAAACTCAATATATGCAAAAACACAAATATGCATATATAAACTCAAAATCTTTCTCCCTTTTGTCAATCATCAACAAAGGGGTCAAAAAAAAAACAATATTCTCCCCCTTTTTGTCTTAAACAAAAAAATATCAATAAGGGGTGAAATCAAAACAAAACATTATGATACCAATTTGAAAAAAAATATATCGATTGAGTGCGACATGATATCAATGAAATATACCAAATGAAAGTACATAATGTGGTACATAAAACAAATATTTTTAATATAAATTTAAATACCAATTGATACCAATTATAAGTAAATACCAATTAAATACCAATTGTAAATAAATAAATCATTTTGAACAATTCAACCAAAAATTTGGATATCAATAAAACATACCAATTGTAAGTAAACTTATAGGTAATCTTGATACCAATTTGAAAAGATTAGTACCATTGAAAGTAATTTTTTATTAAAAGCATATGATACTAAAATAATCAATATCCTTTTTTTAATCATTTTTAACATAAAGTGTGGGAGTAGAATACCAAAACCAATTGAAAAGTGAAATACCAATTGAAAGGTAAAATATGAATTATCTCCCCCTTTATGAAATACTAAATAAAATAATGCATAAGCTTGTATATGATGCCAATTGAAACATAATCAATTGAAATATAAAAGAAATCAAGCTTAGCATAACCAAAATTTGTGCTCAAAGATATAGAGATTTAGTAAGCACAAATAAAGCATATATATATGTATGGAAAATTTAATACCAATCGAAATTGATACTATTTGAAATGTAAGCATACATATATAAAAACATATGAGTATACAAAAAGAATATCAATAGTGATACCAATTGCAAAAAAAATCCAATGATACCAATTGAAAACATAATAAGATCAATTGTATTACTCATATTACTTACCACCCATTTCATGCACATGTTTTAAATAGATTTTCAATATGAACATACAAGGCATGGTCGCCCAACCAACTGCCCTTAAATGGAAGGAGTTTTCAAAAAATAGGTTTGAAAATAGTTTAGCATACTTGAAAACTCTTCCAAAATGAAAATACGAACTAGTTATAAGAAAAATTTGTAAACTAGTACGAAATCCTTCAAGTAAGGAATAAAACAAAATTATATTTCATGAAATATGAAAATCACTCAACAATTGACACTCAAAAGATATAAAGCTCATATAAGACTTATAAAAATAAAATCATGAGAAAACCTCAAATAATGTGAGTGTACAAGTTTTGTGTGAAAGACATAGTCATGAAAAATATTCAATTTAGCTCAATTATGAAATTCCTTAAAAACATCAAAACTAGAATTCCTTCAAGATATATGTATATCATGTACAAACTAAAGTATACATACATATCCAAAATAAACAAGTCCACAAAAGTATATGCATGAAGGCAAGTGGCTCAATGATGTATATGTATAGCTAATGGTTTAGACAAAATAGACATATACATGAAGCTAAACATATAAACATGAAACATGTACAAAATGAGAATACAAGTCAAATGCATGAATCATCAAACTAGGCTATACTAGTATATCTATTGAGTACAAATGAGCGTTCAAGTACAAACATGTAATAGTCTATTTGTAGCTCATTAGTTGTACAAGTATATATCCAAGTTTTAATGAAAACTAGCATTTAAACATGTAATCAAAACATGAAGTATAGAAATCAAAACAAACAACTCATAAACATACATATGATCATTATGTATATGCATATGCATAGATCTAGGACATACACATTAGTTAAAACAAATGTGAGAACACAAAGCATCACCATTTTAAACATGGGTGTCTCAAATAACTAAACATGTATATCACTAATCTAAATATCATGGCATATAACATATTAATCATGAAACATCAAAACATGCTAAATCAATGATATGAAAAGCATGTAAACAATAAATGAAGAGTAAGAGATCGTTACCAAAACCGAGAGGACAACTCTCTATGTCTCCAAAATAAGGTGGTCCTCCCACCAAACTTTCCTTGAAAGTGATGCATCCAAATAGTCCTCATAAAGCTCGGAACGCATCCACCTCAAGGCACCATAACTCTCGCGTCATGCGAGAGCCCACACCTACATCAAATACAATAGGGGTGGTCTTTGGTACCCACACTCTTTTGGGTCCATGGGGGTTAGTTCCTTTCCTAACCCAAACAAATTTAGTTGCTAAATTTACATCATGAACTCTATCATAGCAAAATTTAGCAAGGTGGTCCTTACGTCCACAATGTGTACAAGTGTACACATGAGCATACATCGTGTTATGGGAGTGAACGTGAGAAGCATGTGTATGCCGTGGATGGGGCGCATGCAAAGATGGAACTTGTTTCTTTCGAAACATAGATTCCAACCGTGTGTGGTTCAAAGCACAATGGCTCAATGTGGAGCCCAAACAATCCACACTCTTCTTTAACAAACATATATCATTATCAATCCTAGAAGAAGAGGTGCATGCAATAGGTGAGCTAGGTGAAGCTACACTAGCATGGCAAACATGTGTATCTATGTCATTTTTCAAAGAAATATTTTTCTTTAAACAAACTTCCAATTCTTGTGAAATCAAATCAATTTTGTTTTCAAAGAATCATTTTCTTTCAAAACAAATACAAGTTTTGAAGATAGACTTTCATTTTTCTTCAAAATATTTTCACAATCATTTTTATTTTTCAAAATCTTGTTTTCCTTTAAGGCAGGGTCAAGTTGGGATTTAAGCGAGTCACTTTCACTTGAAATCTCATCCCTTTCTTGCAAAACAATCTCAAATCTAGAAGATAAATTTTTATTTTCTTCTTTTAAACACAGACTTTCCTTTTTCAAAAGTTTGTATTTTGAAATCAAATTTTCACAATTTTTTATCAAGTTCATCATTCATGACTTGTGCCTCTAAACACTCATTGCAATAGGAACTAGTGCCAGCATCTAGTTGAGTTTCTGATTGTATCTCAAGGGAGTCATTCCCTTGGACCATGAGCAACGTTCATCGGACTTGTCTCTCCTAGATCTCCTCTTCTTATCGATAAGCGTTGGGTAGCTCGGAGATGTCAAAATGCTCCATACTACAAAAGCGGACTCATAGTGAGAAAACACATGTAAATATTATTTGAAGAGATGCTCTAAGTGCCTTTAGGGCTTGTGCATTGGCCTCTATATGTTTGCTATCACTAAGGTAGGATTCCTTGGTAATGGCAAGGTAAACTTATATCCTAGGGCTTTTAAATGACTACTCATCATAACCTTCCATATATCAAGTCTAGAGATATCAAATAAGGGAGGGCTATCCATGAGTGCAAACTATATGTGTGCAAATGCAAATGCAAATGCAAATGCAAATGTAGATTAACAAAACCAAGATCACACTCTTAGGTGGTTAAACCAAATATCAGGAGCGTAGGCTCTGATACCAATTGAAAGTACACCTAGAGGGGGGTGAATAGGTGTACGGCTAATCTAATGAACTAAATGTGAAAATTAAAAACTTAATTGCAACAACACTTAATGCAACCAACGAGTGTAGCCGAATTCCCGGTGAAGGGCTCTGGACTAACTCTTGATTCCTCTGAATAAGAGTTGAGGTGCTATATGAAGCTCTCGTGGTTAAGCACAAGTGAGGCACACACAAACAAGCCAAGCATATAATGAATGAGCAATATGAAATGATGCAAGGGACAATATAAATGAGAGAAAGAGAGAGAGAGTTAGAGTCAATGGATCAAACGCAAACACCGCGATATGTTTTGAGGTTCGAGCACACAGCTCTACGTCCCCGCCTTCACACAGAAGGATTTCCAATCCACTAACTTGTCCACACAGGACTCCCACACAGGGAACCTCCACTGAGGATTTGGGACAATAGAACCGGGAGTACACAACTCCTCTCTCAACTGAATAAAACCTCTCACTAGAGGCTAGGCACAAAGCCACACAAATCAACCTCACAAATGAGGGATAGGCACAAAGTCAACAACCAATCAACCTCTCACTAGAGGAATAGGGCACAAAGCTACCACTCCACAAATCAACCTCTACACAAGAGGGATAACACAAAGTAGGAGGGTTTACAACTTGGTGGTTTCCACAACCACAAACTAATTTCTTTCACAAAATAAAGATCCTATAGATAGGATAGCAAGATATAGCTCAAATATGGAAAATCAAGATGTTGGAAAACAAATCACAAGAAAAATACTTGGGAAAACAACTTAGTATTTGATAGAAATGAAGAACAAAGCAAATATCCCAAATCTATATTTTTCTTTTATTTTTCCAACTCTTGAAAACAAATAAAGAATGATCTTTAAAAACCAATAACTCTTTTAAAAACTTGCTTTTAAAAACACTAGAGAGTAGGAAATTTTTGGCTCAAAAATTCTTGCAAAAACTGGCCAAAGGATGGGGTATAAATAGGCCCAAAACAGATTTGCCCGTTGGCTGGCAGACAGGTCAATTTTGACCTTTTGGTCGACCGACCGGTCGACCGGCCAACGGTCAAATTTTTGACCGTTGAGCCTTCCAGTCGACCGCCCGGTCGACCGGGCCCTGACCAGAGAGCAACGACTCTCTGGCCGGACAACCGCCCGGTCGACCCGAGAGTGGGTTGCCTTCAGTCGGTCGACCGCTCGGTCGACCGGCCAACTGATACGGCCTTGTGCACGTTCTTGTGCACGTTCGGTCGACCGTTCCGGTCGATCGGCTCCTGGTCCGGTCGACCGGTCCGGTCGACCGCCAGAGCCTGGCAGGGTTTTTAAGGGATTAGAAAACTAGATTTTAATTGTCAAATAAATCCCATAAAATCTCTAAAATCCACAAAAATAAGTTCTTATATTCTCTTTGTAAAGCAAACTTGTTTGAGTAAAAATCAAACCAAGTTACAAACATTTTGAACTCTTTTTGTGTTATGAAAATTTTACCGAAAACCAAATTCAGTGTTTTCCAAAACTTGGATTTTTGAATTGAAAATTCATTTTGTCCAAAACTCATCCAAATACAAAACATGATATTTAAACAACTTAAAGCATGTTGCATATGGATATAAATCCAATATACATGAAAGATATATATATCAATGTTTTTGATATTAAATCCAAAAATATGTTTTGTTAAAACACAAAACTCCAAACACATGAATAGGAATATCAAAATAAGTTTGTCTAAGATATGAAGCATACATGTATATAGAACAAATCTAATATACATTAAATCATGTAAACTTGTTTTGATTCTATCTATTCATGAAAACCAAGATCGGTTAAACCAAAAACTGAAAACCAATAAACATGAAACTAGAAACAAGTGTGTGTGTTGTGAACTTGAGCATATCACACTATCTAACTTTACAATGGATATAAACACAAAACTAAATTATGTACCGAGGTCTTCTTGTAGAGCTCCATCTCCAAGTCGACTCGATCCAAACGTGATCCACCGAGCTTGACTCTAACGAGTGCTAGATATGAACTTTGACGCTCGGGCTCTTGAATCACCATGTGAACGCTCAAAAAACTCCTTTGTTGAAGCTAATCACCTACTAATATCTTGGTTAAGTATCTGAAGCTAAACATCACAAGATTATTAGTGAACATAACTACATGAGTTAATCATCATCAAAACTAGAGTGGAAGGCCTCTGGGCCAATAGGGAGGTCAAAGCTACAATATTAAAAGAGTTCAAAGATGAGGAAGAAATAGAACTCATAGGTCTTATCAACAACTTTATGACTCATGAGATGGAAAGAAGGCTAAAGAAGAAATGACGCCTTAAAAGAAAAAGATGATTGCCTTCTAGTCTAATCCCACCATCTCCGATGAAGATGAAGAAGAAGAAGATGATGAGGACCTCTCCCTCCTTGTGAAGAATGTGAGGAGGATGTACAACAAGACCAAATTCAATATTAGAAGATATTGGCAAGGAAAGGAGGAGAAAAAGATTATTTGCTTCAATTGCCGGAAGTCGGGATACATTGTTGTGGAATGCCCAAAAACCAAAAGCAAGCCATCTGCCTCAAAGAAGCCGTACGACAAGAAGGCTCTCAAAGCAATATGGTATTCGAGAGTGAATTCGAAGAAGAGGTAAACACGACACATGTGTGTTTCATCCCTAGATGATTGTGAATCAACTATGAATGAATTGGGTAAAGCTTTTGAAAAACTTTCTCATAATTATGATTTTCTCATGAAAAAATATTTAAAAATAAAAAATATATATCTCTTCAAAATCAAGTTGTTGTTCTTTCAAAAGGAAAAAAGGTTGTCTTCCACACTTATTTCTACACAAAGGATTTGATGCACACAACTTGCCTTGTAAAGTGAAATTTTATTTGATTAATGAAAAAAATTTCTATTTTAAAAATAAAAATTAGCACTCTGGGAAATGTTTTTAAAAAATGTGAGTTTGATAAGGCTAGATTAGAGGTCATGTTTCCTAAGAGACGCACTCTAATGAAACATGTTCATGTTTCTCATGCTACACATGCTCACACTCATCATGCTACTCATATCCACACTCATCAAGCACAACATGCCTATACACATCATGTTAAATATGCCACGTACAATAAGCATGCTCATGTATCACATATACACCATGCATTTATGTATGGTAGGGTTTATACTTGCACCTATTATGGCCGGAAGGGTCACTTAGCTAAGTTTTACTTTGATCGCATTAATGCTTCAAATGATCTTGCTCGGGTTCAAAGAACTAACACTATAAAACCCAAGAAAATATGGGTACCAAAATCAACAACTTCTTTACTTGATATAGATACGCACCAAGGCTCCAAGACGTAGGGAGAGGTGTACCTTGAAAGCGGTTGCTCAAGGCACATGACTTGGTATAGCAACAACTTTGCAACCCTATCAAGGGATCATGAAGGTGGCACCGTCACCTTCGGAGATGATTCAAAGGGAAAAATCATTGGTGTAGATAATATCAAAATTGGCCCATCTCTTTTAATAGAAAATGTTATTTTGATTGAAGGCCTCAAGAATTTTCTCTTGAGCATTAGCCAACTTTGTGATAAAGATTTTAAAGTTAATTTTGATGATTTCACTTGCAATGTTTTAGATCAGAAAACCAATATTTGTATTTTTTCTGATTTTTCATGAAAACTATGTTTATATGATTAATATGTTAAATTTACATTGCAATCCTACTTATTTAAATGCTTTTAATGAAGATTCTGTAAGTTATCTAGAGGAGGGTGAATAGGTGACAAACTAATCAAATGCAAAACTAATGAAGAATTAAAACTAATTATGTAAAAAACTATTAGGCTAACACACAACTTATAACCAAAGAGTGTAGCCGAATTCTCGATGAAGGACTCTGGACTATTTCTCAAGATTCCTCTAGATTAAGAGTTGAGGTGCCACTATAGTTCTCTTGGTTAAATATAAGTGTGAGCAATATATATATATATATATATATATATATATATATATATATAATATATATATATATATATATATATATATATATATATATATAATATATATATATATATATCAATAGAACCTAATATATATCAAGCATATAAAGATAAGCATAATAAGTGCATGCAGATATAAAAACACAAGTGAGAGAGGGAGAAATAAGCAATCACAAACATGGGAGATTTGTTTCGAGGTTCGAGCACACTTGCTCTACGTCTCGCCTTCAACATTATGAAGGATTTCCACTATAATCGATCCTGCAAGATCACTTGGTACCGCAACACTTACAATGAGCTCCCTCAAGAACTCTTGGACTCACAAGTCTCTCACTTATTCTCGCAAGAACAGCACACAAGCACACTAACTTGTCGAGGCCGCTCCTCTACACTGAGCTCCCTCAAGAACTCTGCACAACGCGAACCCACAAGTTCGCATGAAAACTTTGTGATCACTTCTTAAT
This sequence comes from Agave tequilana, assembly GCA_038442645.1. Taxonomy (NCBI): domain Eukaryota; kingdom Viridiplantae; phylum Streptophyta; class Magnoliopsida; order Asparagales; family Asparagaceae; genus Agave; species Agave tequilana. The sequence goes on from JAVJIF010030886.1 coordinate 61,930, forward strand.
CATAAACAAATACTCTCATATACAAGGATCCTATAGAGGATGGATCTAGCAATGGATAGCTCAAACTTGCGTGAGAAAACAAGATAGATTTGTAGAGGAAAAACTAAAAAAAAAACTCTTTTGAAAACACAAGAGATTAACTCTTGGAAGCTCTCTTTTGGATATAGAAATGAAACTCTAAAAACTTGCTTTGAAATTCTGGAAAAGAGCTCTAGAAAATAGCCTAAAAATCTTACCCAAAAATCTGGCCGAAACACCCTTTTATAGAGGCATCAGAAAACTAACCGTTATAGGCCAGATTAGCCTATCGGTCGACCGGCCAACGGTCATATTTTAGACTACAGGGGTTGCCAGTCGACTGCACCCAGGTCTTGACCTGTTGGTTGACCGCTCGATTGACTAAGGCAAGAACCAGAGAGCTCTGCTCTCTTGGTCAGTCGACCGCTCGGTCGACTGGGGCCAGATCTAGAGAGCAAGCTCTTTGGATCGGTCGACCGTCTGGTCGATCGGCCCTCAAGCCAGGCTCAATGTGCACATTTTGTGCACATTGGTCGACCACTCGGTCGAACGACCTCTAGTTGGTTGACCGGTCGGTCGACCGCCAGAAGCCCAGTTGGGGGTTTTCAAGATTGAAAACTTGGTCTTTTAAAACCTATAAAATTTTATTAATTTCTATAAAAATCAGAAAAAATAGGTTCATTGAAATACTTTGAAGTATAAATATGTGTGATTAAAATCAACACATATTACAAACATATTGAACTATTTTTTTGATATAGAAATTTAGCCTTGAAAAAACCCATATTTTTCAAAATCAAACTTCAAATTGAAAAATGATTTTTTTCCAAAACTTGTTTAAATACAAAAAATAAGATATTTAAATACATTCGAAGCATAGTGTGTATGGATATAATCCAATACACATAGAAAATGAAATATCTATATTTTTGACTATTAAGCTCAAAATAAGTTTTGACTTTAACAAAACTTAAACACATGATTAGAAACATCAAATAAGTTTTTCTAAATATTTGAATCATCAATGTGTATGGATGAAATTCAAAACATATATAAAATATTTAAACTTTTTTGATGAACTCTATTCATGAAACATAAAGATATCTTCTTTGAAGCTCAAAACCAAAACCGAAACTAAAACTTTTTCTTATGAAAACACAAATAAATTTTGTGTGTGTGTATATGAGCTTGAGCAATCCACAACTAATCTATCCTATATATTTTATCTAAAAATAAAATCTTAACACTTGCAAACATGACACAAGTTTTGAAAATCTTCTTGTCCATCTTGACTTGGTCCAAATCTGATCCATGAACTAGACTCCTCTTTGAGTACTTGATGCGATCTTTGAAGCGCGAGCTCTTGAATCAACACGTGCTAACTTCAAAACTTGACTTTCGTTGAAGCTAAACACCGACTAAGATCTTAATCAAATATCTGAAACTAAATAAGCACAAGATCATTAGTACTATAACTACATGAGTTAATCATCATAAAAACTAGAGTGATGGGCCTTTGGGCTAACAAGATTCTTGATTATGGTATAGGAGACTAGGCCATATTTCGTTTGATCATCTATTTTGAATTAACTCTAAGGAATTGGTAAATGGTATTCCTTACTTGAAGTTTGAAAAGGATAACCTTTGTGATGCATACCAACATGGGAAACAAACTAAGTCCTCTTTCAAAGCAATTAAGGATATCATGACATCTAGACCATTAGAGTTGATCCACATGAATTTATTTGGTCAAACAAAAATCAAAAGTCTTAGCAGTAATTGTTTTATTTTTGTTTTAGTTGATAATTTCTCTAGATTTACATGGGTTTTCTTTTTTGAACACAAAAATGAAGCTTTTTTGCATTTTCATATTTTTTACAAAAAGTGTTTAAGAAAAAGATTTTCTGATTTTGCGCATAAGGAGTGATAGAGGTGGTGAATTCATTAACCATTCTTTTATCACTTATTGTGTAGAAAATAAAATTAAACATGAACTATCTTATCTTATAACTCCACAATAAAATAGAGTTGAAAGAAAGAATCGCACTCTTCAAGAGATGGGTAGGATAATGATTAGTGAATACGAACTCCCTCAATATCTATAGGCTGAGACCGTACACACTTCATGTTACATATCGAATAAAATTTATTTTTGCAAAAATACTTCCAAAACTCCTTTTGAGATTTACTTTTTGAGAAAATCAAATGTTTCATATTTTAAAGTTTTTAGTTATAAATGTTTTATTTTAAACACCAAGGATAATTTAGGTAAATTTGATGCCAAATCTTATGAAGCTATATTTGTTGGGTATTCAAATACTAGTAAGGCCTATAGAGTTTTCAATAGGTCTACTTTAACTACTGAAGAGTCTATGCATGTCAAGTTTTAGTATTCTGATATTTTTGTGGAGAATATTGTAGAGATTGAATCCTTAGGTGAAGACATGAAGATTATATCCTTGAAGGACTCACCAATGTAAGAAAACAAGCCAAAAGATGATGAGCATGGTGAAGTTCAAGATGTTAAAGTGGAGCCAACACAACCACTTCCAAAGAATTGGAGATATGCTACAAATCATCCCAAGGATCCCATCATAGGTGATGTATCCAAGGGGGTAACTACTCACTCCAAGCTCCATGATATTTGTGACCATTTTGCATTCATTTCACATATTGAGCCCAAGAACATTCTCGAAGCTGAGGGCGGCTCATATTGGTTGTTTGCAATGTAAGAAGAGCTGAATCAATTTGAGCACAATCAAGTTTGGCACCTTTTTCTAGACCCCATGATAGACCAACCATTGGTACTAAATGAATTTTTAGGAATAAATTGGATGAGTCAGAAAATGTTATTAGAATAAAACTAGGTTAGTGGCCCAAGGTTACACCTAAATTGAAAGTATCAATTTGAGGAAACCTTACACCATTGGCAGGACTTGAAGCTATACGGATGACACATGTTTTTGCTTCATTCAAAGATTTTAAGCCTTTTCAAATGGATGTTAAAAGTGCATTTTTTGAATGGTTTTATTGAAGAGAAGGTGTATGTTGAACAACCCCCCGGGTTTGTTGATCCTACATATTCAAATTTTGTTTTAAACTTGAAAAGGCTTTATATGGTTTAAAACAAGCTCCAAGAGCTTGATATGAAAGAATTCTACTTTTCTTATTTCAAATGATTTTGTGAAAGGTAAATTGATACTACATTTTTTACAAAGCATGTATATCGCGATATCCTTATTGTGCAAATTTATGTTGTTGATATCATTTTTGAATCTGCTAATGAAGTGCTTTGTAAGGATTTTGAATCAGGCATGAAAAAAGAGTTCAAATCTGCTAATGGAGAGCTCAACTACTTTCTTGGACTCCAAATCAAGCGAAAGAGTGATAAAATTTTCATAAACCAAGCCAAATACACAAGCGAGCTTATCAAGAAATTTGGACTTGAAGATACGAAGACAAGAAAGACTTCCATGGCTACCACAACAAAGTTTGATAAGGATGAATAAGGTAAGAATGCTGAAATTAAACTCTATAGAAACATGATTGGTAGTTTAGTTTACTTGACGGCTAGTAGGCCGGATATTATGTATAGTGTTTGTCTATGTGCCTGATTCCAATCTTGTCCTAAAGAGTCTCACTTGATTGTGGTAAAACGCATTATTATATATTTTAAGTGCACTATTGGAATGGGCTTGTGGTATTCAAAGACCGGACAATTTTTAATGACGAGTTTTTCAGATGCCGACTATGCCGGTTGTAGAGTGGATAGAAAGGGCACTAGTGAAACTTGTCAATTTCTAGAAATTGCCTTATTTCGTAGTCTTTTAAGAAATAAAATTCTGTAGCCTTCTTAACTGCCGAGGAGAAATATGTTGCGGTCGGGGCATATTGTGCACAAGTCTTTTAGATGAAATATACTCTCTTTGACTATGATTTGCATTTTGATCATATTAAATATTTTGTGATAACACTAGTACTATTCATATGACCAAGAATGTAAATCAATATAGTAAGACCAAATACATAGAGATTCGATATCACTTTTTTAGAGTTCACTATTATAAAGGAGATATTAAAATTGATTATGTTTCCACCGATTTTTAATTTGCGGACATTTTTACTAAACCACTAGATTATAATAGATTTTCCTTCATTTGTGGTGAGTTAAATGTTTGCGTTATGGATTCATGAGTTTTAAAATCGCTTCATGTTTATTTCATGCAGTTTCATGTGTTTTTATTTTGTGTATTTTACTCTTTTTTGATGCATGACAAAAAGGGGAGAGGTATTTGAGTTATTATTTGAGTTATGATATGTTGAGTTTTTGAGTTTTTTGCTTTGATAAAATTTCTTATTTTGGTATATTATGAACTTTACGGATATCCAGTTTTCATTACCATGCTTATATGCAATGCCATGATTCATTTTTTTCATTCAAGGAGGTATGGAAGGATGGTAGGCTATTTATGTATTTTATTCTAAATTGATATATTTTTCAAATATGCATTTATGTGATTTGCTTACGTTGACAAATCTATTTGTAGTCACAATGATTTCTTGTACTTGATAGATAGCTTAACTTGAGGGAGCTTTTCCAAGCTCTTTCCTATCATTTATTTTTAAATAAATCATATGTTTTGTCATCATCAAAAGGGGGAGATTGTTGGCCCAAGGTTACAATCACCGGTTTCTTATTTTGATGATAACAAAAAGTGTGTGATTATTTAATACTAATTAAGTTCAAGTGTTAAAAGTGTGTTTCAGGGTTCAAGAGGATTCAAGAAGTTTTCTTCCACAAAAGGAAGGTATTTGAAGACTTAAGACTATTCAAGAAAGGATTGAAGTTCAAACGCGCTTGACATGGCTATTGGAGAAGCCTACTTGAAGACTCTTGTAGCCGTATCGAGCCTTGTAAGAAAATAATATATTTAAGGTATAGAATACAGATTTGATGGTCAAGAAGCCACAAACACAAAAATACATGTTTTCAAAATTCAAGTTTTCTCGTATTGGTGTTTTGCATGATAGGTACTTAGTAACATGTTTCCAATTTTTCTAAAATTTTATATCTGGTTTAGAACATGTATCTCATTGCCTATACATTGTTATATCTCTTAAAACTAGTACAAAATATTTTTAAAAATAGTTTGCATTTCATAACAGCCTGAAAAATGCTTTTGGCCCAGACCGATCGACCGTAGCCTATTATAGGCCAAGTCGGTCGACCGAGCGGTCGACCGAATCTCTGGCTGCGGTTGTGCACGTTGTGCATGTCTTTCGGTCAACTGACCAGTCGACCGCTAACCCTAGCAGTTAACTGACAGATCGACCGACTAGATCCCCATGTTTCTGTTGGGTGCAGGTCGACCAAGCGATCGACCGATAGCTGTGCTGTAGCTTTTAGCTACAGAATGGTCAACAGAGCAGTCAACCATAGGCAACGGCTAGTTCATGAAAATGAACTAGCGGTCAACTGTAGCTCTGCCAAAGTTACAATAATGACTAGTTTTTAAATCTGTTTTGTTTTTTCTAATTTTTCAACGGGCATTTTTGCTTTCTTTTGGTCGAATCACGCCTAAATGACTTGGTGAGCTTAACTAATAGTATTTATCTATTGCCTATATATATGGGTCATTGGGATTGGATTTATTACACAAGTTTTAATAAGTTTTATTGAAAATCAAGTTTGCTCAAAAGAGAAAAGTTTTCAAGCTTCTAGTTTTCAAGTGTTATCATTTTCAAAGTTACTTCAATTGGTTATTCAGCTCTTAAATTCTTCCAACTGAATTTTTACTCTCACAAACTCCTTGAGTCTCAATTTATATCTACTCTACAGGAATTTATAAAGAAGAGAATATTTGTGATCTAGTGATCACCAAGAGCTTTGTAAATTTTTGAAAACTTCTACTCTTGAAAGGCGGTTGGTTGGGCGATCATGCCTTTTGTGTCTTAATGAGTATATCTTTTTAAATATATACATGATAGGGTGGATGTTATGAGTTATACATGATTTCTATGATATTTTATTTTTATATACTCATGTTTTCTTATATATGTATGCATTATATTTCAATTGGTATTGTTTTTATATATCCATGTTGTTTTTCAAAATCAGGGCAAATCAAAAAAGATAAATCAGCTGAAAGATCAGTTAAATCGGATCTTTAGAAATCAAGTTGGTTAAAGCGAAAACCAAAGGACATTTCGTCAAATCCACAACTCAAATCGAAAATCCAATAAGATAAAAGGGATTTTAACCAAATCTGTGATCTTCTCCCCCTGAATGTGGCCAATTAGCCACATCCAGGCCATGGATCCGTTGCCATGTTAGTGGATAAGGGGAGCAATTGTTCCCCCTATCTGTTCACTCCTCTCCCCTCTGGTTTTTCTCTATAAATACTATGAAATTTCATGAAGAAAGGGGCAAAGACGAGAATTAATTTTTGTTTTATTTTTAAGGTTTAGGATTATTGTTAGATAGTTTAGGAGAAGTTGTATCTCAGTTTTCATTTTGTAGTTCAGTCTAGAAACAAATTGAGAGAGAGAAAAATTGTTGTAATCGAAGATTGAACGCGACATCAGTAAAGGTTTGAGACTCTTCTATATTTCCTTCTCTTGGTATGTTTATTAATCATTTTTCTAGTTGTTATTTATTTGCCATGAGTAGCTAAATTTTCTCATTATGGGCTCACTAATCTCTCCTCTTTAATTCTACTTTTGATCTGTTTTAATGAAAATACCCAATGGGATCATTTTTAATGCCTTAGTTTAAGCCTTACTTTTTAGCGACTGTTGTTGAAGGCACATGAGGAGGGGGTTTATTTTTGAACTTACACTTTGAAGTTAATCTCTTATAAAAAACTTATTTTTATTCCATGCTTACTTTGTCTTGATGGTTTAACATTCAACTTAAGAACGATTTCAAAACTTAAGTCCAATTTCTAAAGTCTATCTTATGTATTTTACTTGACTTCTCTTCAAACACATAATTAAACTTTTGCTTATGATCATCTTGAGACATTTGAACTTTTAAAAGAAAAATTTAGAGTTGAGTAAAAATTAGTAGCCCAGATTTTCTCTTTTATTAAATACAAACAATATCACTCTCAAGTTTCTTAAAAATCATCTTTTCCAAAATCTCTTCTAAATTTTCAATTTTTCTTTGAATCACTTCTTTACTCTCCACCTTCTTTTCATCTTAAAAACACAAACACTTAAACTTATTTTTTTTCCAAAATATCGAAACACTTGCTTCACATCTCTCCTCATGGATGCAACCCGTTAGCCCTAAGCTACATAGTACTTCAATTTTAGCAATCAGCACCCAAGAGGCAGAGCAGAGGGCATCTCAGATCTAATCCCAGAGATCATAAGTTAGGATTTTTTTTTAGCCTTTATTTTCCAAATTTTCATTATAATTTCAGTTTTATTTTTGAGAGATAGTGTTGCTGGGAGGAAGACGAGCTCTTGTATTTGGATCTGACAGTTCAATAAAGAGGTTCCAATTTCTTTTCATCCCTCTTTTTGTTCTTTTATTTTAATTGCTTTACTTCTTTTATACATCTTTTATATTTAAACATGATAATCAAAATCATGAGCAACTAATCCTCTTTTCATGACTTGATAATATCACCACAATGAACTTATAGTATTAAATAAATAACCCAATTAAATTTTATGCATGCTTAAACCCTAGATTTATCTTGAAGGCACATGAGGATAGTAATTAGGTCAACTATTTGCTCGTACTTTTTAACTATTTTTCTTAGTCTATGCTTGACAATTGTCTTGATATTTTAATGTTAAATTTTAATTAGTGATATCTCAATTAGACTCTTATTATTTGTCTTATGTGTTTTACTTGAATCCTATGATAGATTATCATGTTTAAGTTTTAGTATGAAGGTAATCTCTAGTTGATATTATTTGTTTATGGTGGTAGATTATTAGCAGGTTGTGATACATTGATCAAAATCAAGCCCTTTTTTTACCTAGTCTTCTTCTTTAAGTTCTTCAAACAAAGAAGAAAGTGTAAGGAAACAACAATATCGAAACGCTTCTATGCATCTCTCCCTGAGGTTTGACCGTATAGCCATTGCTACATGGTTAAATTGTAAAGATTCAGAGTCAATACAAATCAGATAATCAATTTCCATATTCTCTGTATTTTCTCGCAATCAGTCAGCGGTAGCAACCTCAGTGTTGATCATCATAGCTTGGGTAGTCCTCGGCATAGGTAACCTCTAAGAAAGTAGCCTCAGCAACAGCTGTGTCAGCCGAAGATACCTCGACAGTAGAAACTCCAGGAGAGTTCACCTTGCTACCAGTCATTTCGTCTAGTACAATTTTAAGAGGCATAACACTCTCGACAATAGTGGTTTCAACAAATGCTTTCCCAGTAGCAAGTTCCTCAGCAGGTGGCTCAACGATCGATCTTCTTTCTATAGGGATCTCCAAATCCCCACGTCCTCAGGTACATCTCCCTTCACCCTTTTCAAAAGTAGTGGAAGTCCTACCAAATAGGGGTGTAAACTGATCGGGTTCGGGTCGGATCTGTGCCATATCGGAACTCGAACTTGATAAGGAATTCGGGTTCAGACTCAGGTTCAGGTTGAAATCACTTCTTTATTATCAGGTTCAGGTCGGATTCGAATTTTAAATGGGGGTTATTAAAGTTACAATGGTTATTTTTTAATGTGTATTTCAATTTTATTAGATGCAAAATAAAATTTATATACTTTGCTTTTATAATAATAAGATCAAGTTCTCATTTTATAATTTTAATAATTTAAATATTGTGAAATGTATGATAATAACTACCTAATTATAACAATTACTTTTCTTTTGGGTTTGTTATTGGGTTTCGAATTTGAAATAGTCATACCCGAACCCAACTCGGTAAGGATTTCGGATCTAATTTTTAGATCTAAACTCGATCCGTTTGTAAAAGATCAGATCGGGTTATCGGATTTTCGGATACCATTTACAGTCTTACAACCAAAAGGCCCAACATCAAGCTCTTGGTCTCCAAGGCCTTCAAAGACAAAGTTTGTCACCTCACCCACTCCTTATAGTGGAAGAGATCATCAAGTTTTTTCTCTCCTCCACCTAGAGTTCCCTTGCCTACATCTGAGATTAAAAAACAAAATAATTAATCACAGAGGTAAAAAGGATAAAGGAAAACAGTGTGAAGAAAATAAAACTTATCGGAAACCTGAACATGCTCCCTCTGAGTCCTTATCTGACTGGGCAATCTGATGACTAAAGGAGTGGAAGGAGGGAATTCTGCCTCTACTTGCTCACTACAGTAGTAGAAACTTTCTGAGTGTCTCAGCGAGCCCTCATCACTACTTTCTTCTTGTGAGACTTACTACGGGCAGGCTCCTTCCAAGTAGGCTCCTTACAAGCAAGCTCCTTTTTCTCAGTAAAGCTTTGCCTGCTCCACTAAGAGCTTCTTGAGTGGCTCCACAGCCAACAACATCCCCAAAGTGAGGACTCTCAGCATCTGAAGCTTCACTACCGACTTCAGCTAAGAATTCCGAGAGGCCTAAGACCCGAACTCGCTTCCTTGGTCAAGCTCTGTCGCTTTCTGCCTCAGTCACTTAAAAATGAGCTTGGTCTCGGATGAGTTGATATTGAACCTTGACTGGTTAAAGTTTGAAGCTTTGTACCACTGGCAGAACCCACCTGATGACATCAGAAGATTAGGAGTTCTAAGTAGCATACAGAACTGAGCCTCAGTACAGCCAATAATAAAGTGTCCCCAGGCTCTTACACCGTCAATCAAGCTACCAATGAATGCCAAGCGGGTGTTGGGATTGCCGATGTAGAGCTGATCATACCCAAACTGGCGAGCAAAGCGGCTAGGTGCATATGGCTCCAGGTAGCATATATCCCCGCATCGATATACCAAATGGGATGGCCTGATACTGACCAACCACTTGCATATACCTTGTCCAAGTGAATCTCCCGTCTCTGACATCGTAGAACTCTTCACCGTATCCAACACCTGGAATTTAATAGAAATATCGAAAGAGCCTCCTGTATGCATCATAGCAATATATCAGCTTTCGTAACCTAGCTATATAAGTCCGCTCCCAATGCGATTTCTCGAATTGGTGGATATGCACAAAACGGACGTCCTCTGGCGGCTCTTATCCCGGTTGAATGATGGCAGGACAATGCATCGCGAACCACGCCATCAAGTATGTATAGGGCATCTCTACCTTAGGCAAGGTCTATTACGGGGTAGAACTTGCCTCCATCCTCTCTTGGTAGCTGATGGCCAGCAAAAAACTTCCGTCAGCGCCAGGAGACCTCACTGGATACAGCAAACCATGGCGGGGAGCAGTCCAATGGGTTTCCTGTGAGCGATCTGAATATCAGAGAAGAGCACCCATGATAGGATTCCATTATGCAGAAGAGAGGAAACTACGCATTTTTCAGCCAGACCGATAAGAAGCAGTAAGAAGGGCTTTCCTGGATATAGGTTAGCTCGCCTGGTGGTGGAAGCTTTGAACCTATCACCTTTTTCATAAATGCCATCATCTTCATCCAGGACAGCATCTTCATGTCCACTAGATACCATCACCCAGATGATATCGTTATCTGATATCAGAAATTTAACTTCCTCTGGGCACCATTCAGAACAGGGAAAAGGTAATCTGCCCAAACCTTGATCCCATTTACAATCCCTCGAGTATTGTGAATATCCATGCAAATGTAAAAATAACACATCAACTCCCGATACATCTTAAATATGTCCGGCCCATCCTTCTCCAACTGCCCTAATTCCATCGTGCGAGGGAAATACTCCTCATATGGCATCGAACCCTTTGGGAGATTAGACACTTCCCACATGTCATACAGTGCCAATCCTAATTCACCGATGAGAGTGAAGAAGGTCCCTGAAGCTGGACAATATAGCTCAAAGATGGCAAAAAGTTGGGCACGCTTATCTTGATCCCATGACAAGTTGCCCTAACCGCCTCGTAGAGTCCGAGCTTCTTTAGATTCACATCGAAGTGCCCTAAGATGTATAACATCAAATTTCTCCACCATGGCTTTTAAGAAGGATATACCCAGCCTAGAGCCCTAAAATTTGTTGCCGGGTAGTTGCCTTGAACTTTCATAAACTGGTTGAGGAACATCTGAGTCATCACCGGATTTTTCCCAACTGGGATATCTTGACCTATTTTCCCAGAATACAGACAAGCACAACCCTAGGTGATCCAGAACAATTGTACCCATTGGGTGTCAGGATCCCTACATGTACTGAAAATATAGACCGGGTCACAGACAATTTCATCTTTCATGGTGCCATTACTGATCGGAAGAACAAAAGAGGGAAGTATCGCTTACTTGATGGAAGATAGTACTTCTCATTCTAGATAGTAAAAATCCATAGACCCTCCCTGGCGAGAAGTTGTTGGTCAGTATTGGGTGCCCCATCCTCGAGCACAAAATTTGGTTTCCTGTACACCATCCTGTTCTGATCTTTAATTGGGGTGATGGTCAAAATACTCCTCGTAACATGCTCATCGGCTGTGAGAAGCAGAGCATTGTAGACTATCTAAAAATCACTTAGTCGTTAAAAATTAGAATTCAAACTACAGATGCAAGGCTAGTCATCGCCACTAGCGCAACACTAAGACGCGAGGGTTGAAACTCGCGTCTTAACATCACTGTAAGGTCCAAGACGTGAAGCGCGAAAGCCGCATCTTAGTATTATTGTAGTACCAAGACGCAGAATTGGAAACTCGCGTCTCTCAAGCATTACTTCAGTAGCAAGACGCAAGGCTCAAAACCTGCATCTCGGTTATAACTGCCCTCATTACAATTATTACCCACGTAATGAGGGAGTTAACCCCAATTATGGAGTGTTTTTAGGGGACACGTTTACCCCCTGAAACCTCTATAAATAGCCTAATTTGCTATGGAAGAGGGGTCAAAAAACTCTTGGTAAGAAGAACTTCGGTTATAAGCCGTAGAAGCACCAATACCTCTAGCTGAAAAGAAAGAGAGAGTTCTACTCTTCGAACAACTTGCTGCGTACAAGTTCGTCTTTGCCTACAATCTCTTTGAGATCCTTAGTGGACAGAAACAGTGTTACTTCGTCTACTATCCAAAGAGAGGATTCCCAAAGGACCTGATGTTCACCCGTCAACGGAAGACAAGATTCACTTTCCATCGCCACATCAGGAACCCGGCTTTAAACAAAGGGGAGATTTAAGCTTGAAATATCTTCCCTCTCTTGTAAGAGGATTATTGATCCGCTGTAATTTTCTTTATAATCAAACAAAGAAGTTACTCCTCGATCTTCAATTTTCCCCCATCAAACAAGAGATGGCGACTCCGCTGGGGACTACTTTCTCTACCGATGAGCAAGTCGTGGCGCAAGGTGACGTCACCTACATGGGAAAAATGGTCGAATCACTTGTCGTGGAGTTCGACCAGGCAAAGTATGAAGAGTTTCTCTCTTCTAGCTCCAAGAGCACTAGGGTGCGGCAGTACCGTAAGGACTCCTTGGGGACTCGCTCTCAAGTTCGCTCTGAAACCCGATAGATGCGATGGACAAGAAGAGTGTCACGGCTAATCATATTACACGTGACTCCCGCGTCAACGTCTCCTATGAGACCCGCAAGGTCGACATTGCTGATGTTCAGCCCGTTTATGCCCGTCCCCTTCCTCATCTCAAGTCATCGGGGGTTCCCAGCAACCCTTACGGCGTAACAGGAACGCTGAACGTCGATAGAGACGACGCGCGCGATAATTGCAAGCGCAAGAAGCTAGAACAATCATCTGTCCAGCAGAGATAGAACGCAAGTGATTGGTTGCTAATGTTGCATATTTAATGTTACATTTCCATACTTATTTTAGAATAAAAGCCTGCATTGTCCTAATTATTTGCCTAATTTATTTGCAGGCCCAATCCTTAAGGAGATGAAGAGAAATGAGCCCAAAAGCCCACAAGAATTCTGAATTAAATCAGAATAAAATCGCATTCACTAAATCAGGGCAAAATCAAGAGGTTGAAACCGGTTGACAAGAATCCTCTCAGGATCGATAGGTTAAAGCCAAGAATCCAAGGCTATTTCTTCAAAATCTCGGGCCAAACTGCAAAACCAACTCCAGATAGAGTCAGAGGGAGAAACCGGAGAGACCCACCAACAGGGTGTGGCCACCTGGCCATACCCTAGCCGCGGAAACGCGCTTGGGCCGTGTTTCCGCGGCTTTGTTGGGGAGTTAGGGGAGCGTTTGCTCCCCCGACCTCCCCGGGATTCTGGTTGTTGGGTTTATGCCTATAAAAGGCCATTATCTGCGCTGAAAAATGGACGTCAAGGCAGATTAGGATTTAGCCTAGTTTTAATTCTTTATAGTTTAGGTTTTTCTTTTCTTATTATGTAATTTGTATGTAACTTAGGGTAGAAGAAGATTCATGTAAGTAAGAGAGAGGGCTGATGTTGAGAGTGACACCGACGATGTACCCTACTCCTTTTATTTCATTGTCTCAGCAAGTAATAAAGGTAAATGCTTTGTTTGTTTCTATTCTGCTTTACTTTACATTTGTTTTGCTTTCCTCTTCCTCTTCTACTTTACCTTGGTTGTATTTGTTGAGTGTACAAGTGAATTCCAAAGCAAGTATAACCAAGCTACGTGAGAGCCAGCGATAGTTCATGAAGACGTTCTCCTCTTCCAAGATCCGCATCACTTCGTTCTTCTTATGCTTGACGATATAATGTGCACGGGGACCGAGCTCGAGTTTATGATCTATGCGTTGAACGCCTCCGAAGCAAAAAGGTAGAACTTGCAAAAAGGTTTCCAAGTAAGTCATCAATCAACCTAGGTAAGTATCTCTTCACTTTTCTTTACTTCTTTTCTTTTCTTTCTTAGTTTAGATCACCACCACTTCTTCCAAATCGTTTTCATTCTTCTCTCCACTTCATTGTACATAGTCGCTTTTCATCGTTTTCTGATTTTCCACCTTCTTCATCTCTCGCTTTCTTCTTAACTTCAACCATTAACTTTCTTTTTCTTTTTCATAACATAAAACAGAGAAGAACTTTCGCTTATTTTCTTAACGATTTCAATAAAAAACCGTAAAGCTTCCATCGCAAACCCTCCTTGTGGATCACGACCTGCATAGCCACTTGCTATAGCGAAAGAATTGAGCACTTGCACATTTCCTAATCTTAAGTTCTATAATCTGGTATTTTGTGTGCAGGTTTAGCCTCAATCAAATTTTGGCACCGTTGCCGGGGAGGGTAAAACGGTTTTTATTGAAATCTGAATTTTTATTGAAATTTTTTTTGAACTAAACGAATTTTCTTCTCTGTTGCAGGTTACAGGGCAAGCAAAGCAGGAAAATAAGTTTGCAGTGACATACAAGTGGTATTGGGCCTCTGCTCTAGAAAGCAGAGACCCATTGCCCTCTGAATTGCCGCGTATCCATGGCAAAAGCCGCGGATCCGCGACAATAAAGAGCTGACTACTAACAGGTTTTTGCAGGGCTGCTAGCTTTGCAAATTCTAGTTTGCTGCAATTATTTATTTCTTATATGCCATCACAAAAACCTGCTAATAATCAACAGTAAAAAGTTTGTTGCAAAAGATAAAAAATTGATTAGACATTTGCATTTTAGGCACGTGTCTTTTTAATTCTTTATTTTTTACTGTTGAAGAGTGCTGGAGCAAGGTATGTTTGCATTGCATTTAGAATAGGACTATCTCTTGGTTGATTTATATCGCTTAGAGTGCATCTTATTTATCTTGTACACTTGCACAAAAACTGATCTTAAGGGCACTACCCAATAATAAGATAAGGTAGGGATTTAATCACCCTTCCTTAGCCCAAAAATCAGAATCCAAGCACTCACTAACCCAAGCCTAACTTAAAATGAGTAGACGTTGGCCCTAGGGACATCTCGGACTCAATTAGGAGATTATCCTAAGGGGGAAAGGTGTTGGAACTTGACTCTTGCCAAATCAGTGTCTAGGAAAGGGATTAAGGGCCGAAAGCCCGAAGGTTGGTGGTTATTTAATTAAGGAACGTATTTTGACGGAAAATCTCCCACCAACCTTGCCCTGACCTGGCTGATTAGCTTGTGGTCAAAGTCTACATTAAACCTCCTGTGGACAGTCTAACCAGTTAGGAGTCGTCTAGGTCTAGGTCTACCCTAACTTAGGTTAGAATTTTTTCTTTCTTGTTTGTTTATTTGTTTGTTTTTTTTTGTTTGTATTCCATTGTGTGATATGGCTTATAATAATAATTTTTCCAACTATAATAATAATCCATGTTATACATCAACTCTTTTTCGGATATTACCAACCCGGCATATCATGACTTTAACCAACCTAGTGTGCCGGATTGGTCTTATCCGAATCCATATAACCCATGTCCCCCATCGTATGACTATAATTTCCATAACGATTTCAACTCTTCACAGAGTCAGTGGGGATTCACCTACCCCGAGTCCAATTTTCAACCACAGTGTCCTCCTTCTCCACCTAGTCCACACTATTTTCAAGAGTCATACTCAGTTCCACCCGTCCAAAATAGGAAACCATCAATTATGGAAATGAGTATGCGTGAGTCCAAACACAAATCCCAAAATCTGATGGACTCACAATTTCACTACCACTTCCAAGACAATTCTTCATCTTTTCATCAAAACAATGAACCTATCAACTATGAAAAGATGCTTGAAGCCATGACTCAGGCTCAAAACACTTGTAATCGTGACATAGATATGATGGTCGAATCTCTACGTTCCCACCGTCCTGATGTCACTTACCATTCTGTTAGAGCCGAAGAGTCATGTTGTTTTGGAAATCAAAATTCTATTTCAGAACAACCATTTGAACTTGCCCAAACTCCAAATTTTGAAAAAGATATTGATAGTTTGGCTAGTTTTCCTTTTCCTCAAATAGAATTCGAAAATGATTATGATCCTGAACCCCAACTTAGTGATTCAATTCTATTTCCTGATTCGATTATGACTCCGGTATCTTCACCTAACTTCAATCTTTTCCCGAGTCAACATTGGATCCTGTACCAATTCATAAAGAAACTGAATCACCTATCTTTGAGGATCATGTTGAACTTGACCAACTTTACACTTACAAAAATCCTATTGACAAATTGGCAAGTTCTCAATTTTTTGATATTGAACTCAATGAGATATGTGACCTAGATTCTCAAATCTGTGATCCAGTTCAACTTTCTGAATCAATATTGACTCCTGTTGTGTTACCAAACTTGAGTAATATTTTAGAGTCAGTTTTGATTCCTCCACCTATCATTCCTGAACTGGAATCACCCACATTAAGTCACATTCCATTGTTAGAAAATACATGTGGACTAGAGTTTCAACTTCTTGACTTGGACCCGCTTCTTGAACCAATTTCGACTCCTGAACCTTTACTTGACTTAAGTCACCTTCCCGAGTCGGTATTAGTTCCTGTCCTTCCTGAGTCCAAGTCAACCGTTCTATCATTTCATACTCCATTCTGGGACGAGGTGGTTGACAAATTTGACTCCGAATTTGTTATGAAATTTGGAAATTAGATGGGATCAAATACTTAATTAAAATCCTTTATGGACAAATCTTTTTAATGGGTTATATTAAAGATATTTCTGGTGGGTTCCTCCGAGACCCAAGAAAAGTTGATTGGGCCATGTTTCGTGGACCAATCAGACCACCACCGGAACCACCACCTTAAGGTAACCTTTTCCTTCCCTTTCGTCTTTTTCATGCATCTATGCATTAATTCATACATTGAGGACAATGCATGAGATAAGTGTGGGGGAGGGTCTAACATAACTTTTCTTTTTCTTTTAAAAAAAATTAACATTTTTCTTTATTTTTAAAAAAAAAACTTTTTGAAAAATAGAAACAATATTTTGACTTATTTTTGTAAGAAATTAAGTTAATTTTAAGGAATAGGAAAATCCAAATTAGGATTTCTTATACTTGGTCAAAATAAGATTATTTGTTTGATTTTTAGAGTTAGGAAGATAATTTGTCAAAGTAATTTAGTCTTGATCTTTACCTTGCTGAAATATGCACACTTCATACACTTACACACTTAGGGTTCAAAAATAAAGATTCTTATGCCTTATAAAAAATATATATATATATATATATATATATATATATATATAATATATATATATATTATATATAAACAAATCTAATTATTGATTAGCTAGGTGCTTTGGTCTAAGAAAGCCTTAGTATTTATGCAAAAGATAATTAGATGAGTTTGAAAAAAAAACAAGTCTAATTATTGACTAGCTAGGTGCTTTGGCCTAAGCAAGCCTTGGTATTTATGTGAAAGATGATTAGATAAGTTTGAATAGAAAAATCCTCTGATTAAGCTGGGTATTTGTGCCTAATAAAGCATAAGTCTTCACGTATAATAAAATCCTTAGTTTTGTGTCCTTATTTGCTCGAGTCCTTAAGTCCTTGGGGTGTTTTCTCACCTGGTGCCCTAAGACCGTTTGGTTTGGGAGTCATCGATTAAAGGCTCGTAACATGGGCAGATTAGAAAGCCTAATAAAATAAGGAATAATACCACAAAAAAAAGTATATATATAAAAATAAATAAGGCATAAGAGTTAGAGTTAATGAACCCTTAGTCAAAATTTTCACATTCACAAGGTGCATATGACTTAGGGTAAAATAATAGACTAGATGAGAAGTACAATTTGACTCCTTACTTTGATTGATAACAAATTTTTGAATAGAGACTAAGTTTAGGAATGAAAAATTCGGCTTTCCTATAACTTATAGATTGCTTAGATCTTACAATCATATTTCAAATATTTTTCTCTTTCAAAATGCTTTTCGAAAATACTAACTCTTTATTTCCCTTTCTTTATGGATTTTGTGGGTGTAATCCGCTGAAAACCCTCATGAGACAACACTCGTCCTCTAGGGGAAACCTGGAGGTTTAACGGCTTGTTGCACATGCTCAGTGCAATCGCGTGACCTGCGAAAGTGGTCTAATAATTCTTAGTATAATTTAGTTGTTTTGCTCGAGGACGAGCAAAAGATAGGTATGGGGGTGTGATTGGTTGCTAATATTGCATATTTAATGTTACATTTCCATACTTATTTTAGAATAAAAGCCCGTATTGTCCTAATTATTTGTCTAATTTATTTGCAGGCCCAATCCTTAAGGAGATGAAGAGAAATGAGCCCAAAAGCCCACAAGAATTCTGAATTAAATCAGAATAAAATTGCAATCACTAAATCAGGGCAAAATCAAGAGGTTGAAACCGTTGAGAAGAATCCTCTCAGGATCGATCAGTTAAAGCCAAGAATCTAAGGCCATTTCTTCAAAATCTCGGAGCCAAACTGCAAAACCAACTCCAGATAGAGTCAGAGGGAGAAACCGGGGAGACCCACCAACAGGGTGTGGCCACCTGGCCACACCTGGCCGCGGAAACGCGGCTTGGGCCGCGTTTTCGCGGCTTTGTTGGGGAGTTAGGGGGAGCGTTTTCTCCCCCGACCTCCCCGGGATTCTGGTTGTTGGGTTTATGCCTATAAAAGGCCATTATCTGCGCTGAAAAATGGACGTCAAGGCAGATTAGGATTTGGCCTAGTTTTAATTCTTTATAGTTTAGGTTTTTCTTTTCTTATTATGTAATTTGTATGTAACTTAGGGTAGAATAAGATTCATGTAAGTAAGAGAGAGGGGCTGATGTTGAGAGTGACACCGACGATGTACCCTACTCCTTTCTTTCATTGTCTCAGCAAGTAATAAAGGTAAATGCTTTGTTTGTTTTCTATTCTGCTTTACTTTACATTTGTTTTGCTTTCCTCTTCCTCTTCTACTTTACCTTGGTTGTATTTGTTGAGTGTACAAGTGAATTCCAAAGCAAGTATAACCAGCTACGTGAGAGCCAGCGATAGTTCATGAAGACGTTCTCCTCTTCCAAGATCCGCATCACTTCGTTCTTCTTATGCTTGACGATATAATGTGCACGGGGACCGAGCTCGAGTTTATGATCTATGCGTTGAACGCCTCCGAAGCAAAAAGGTAGAACTTGCAAAAAGTTTCCAAGTAAGTCATCAATCAACCTAGGTAAGTATCTCTTCACTTTTCTTTACTTCTTTTCTTTTCTTTCTTAGTTTAGATCACCAACCACTTCTTCCAAATCGTTTTCATTCTTCTCTCCACTTCATTGTACATAGTCGCTTTTCATCGTTTTCTGATTTTCCACCTTCTTCATCTCTCGCTTTCTTCTTAACTTCAACCATTAACTTTCTTTTTCTTTTTCATAACATAAAACAGAGAAGAACTTTCGCTTATTTTCTTAACGATTTCAATAAAAAACCGTAAAGCTTCCATCGCAAACCCTCCTTGTGGATCACGACCCGCATAGCCACTTGCTATAGCGGAAGAATTGAGCACTTGCACATTTCCTAATCTTAAGTTCTATAATCTCGTATTTTGTGTGCAGGTTTAGCCTCAATCAGCAAGGCTCAGGCTTGCGTCTCTTCTCATTGCGTCAGATGCACAGAGTCCGCGTATGGAGACCCAAACGCGAAGCCCAACGGGCTTGCGTTTCTGAGACTCTGCTTCCTAAACGTGACTTGCACCAGCGTGAGGGCTATCCTTCTTTTCAGAGACACAAGACCCGCGTCTCTACGACCAGACGCGGAAATGAGAAAATCCGCATGTCTCAATTGTCACTGATCGAACGCGACAATAAAAAATGTGAGGTCCGCGTCTCTGCTCAGCAGAGGCACGAGACCCACGTTTTAAAGGCAAAACGCAAGATCCACGTATGTTATGCGCAATGCGGGCTCCGCGTTTTTGACGCTGCGTCTTGAATTCTCGACGTAAGGGTGACCCTCAGAAGCTGAAAAGCCCTCGACAACCCGAGCCCAATCTCTTTGATCCCCCTCCCACGGATCTAAGAGATTATTTGATGAAGAAGAGGAGTGCTAATCTGATCACTCCATCTTGTTTCTGTGAATGGATTATCACGGCAATGTTCTCTGAATGCCGCTGCAGCTCACGTGCAAGCAAACAGTCGATATTCAGGCAATCGACCCCAACCTCCCGATCAGCCAAAAGGTATCGCTCCTATAGAAGGAGGACCTTCTCTAACGTGGACCACCCTGAAGTCACTATAAACATGGCAAGAAGAAATAGGGAAAACAACTAGTAGTCAGCTCTGACGAGTCTGATAAGGAACCAAAGGTGTGTATCGGCATACTCGCACTCAGACTGGTGCGGTCGCCCCGATCAACTACAGTGCCCTAGCTCGGTCATTGAAGTAAATGGATCACATTCCGCCGTTGCAGAGTCACAGGCCTCTAACTCTTCCATATAGAAGGAAGCCTTTGCATACATGACGAATATTCCCAAGGAGACGGCCCGGCGCTTTGAACAGCAAGCCCAGGTCCAGAGGGAACAATTCAATATGATTCGCACTCAAC
Organism: Agave tequilana; assembly: GCA_038442645.1. Classification (NCBI taxonomy): domain Eukaryota; kingdom Viridiplantae; phylum Streptophyta; class Magnoliopsida; order Asparagales; family Asparagaceae; genus Agave; species Agave tequilana. Next base: position 82,406 of record JAVJIF010030886.1, read on the forward strand.
AAGAATCTATCGATACCCTTAAGCAGATGCTTGCACAATTGCTTAAAGACAAGAGGAAGTCAACCGACAAAATCTCCTCTAAAAAGTCTAAAGGCAAACGAAAAGAAGGAGAAAGCTCATCTTCTATACATGTCGAGGAGAAAGAGCACTCTACTTCTGAGTCGTCTAAATCCTCGTCTAAGGAGGAGGGCAACCCGGACCATGGAATTATTCATTCTAAAAGAATGAGTCAATTAGTGTAGCGTCTAGAAGCCCTTACCAATCGGAAAGGCCTCCAAGAAGCAGGAGTGGTCCGGCCATATCCGGTCGAGTGGGACCTTGTTCCATACCCTCCCAAGTTCAAAGCTCCAACCCTACAGGCTTTTGACGGCAAAGGGTCACCTAACCAACATATCTACTACTTCAAGTCTCAAACAGGAAATGTGGTAGATAATGATGCCATCTTGGTACGTTTGTTCATTGGCACTCTAAAGGGGCTTGTCTTTGAATGGTTCATGAAATCCCAGAAGTCTCCATTAAAAATTGGAGTGATCTGGAGAAGCTCTTCCTGACACGCTTCTTCGAAGATGACTCGGAGATCACAATCCTACTCTTCTGGCCACAAAGCAGCGAAAGAGAGAGTCAGTCAAATCATTTGTAGAGAGATTTTGGAATATGACACTCCGATGTCCTAGCGGTATGACCTAGGCCACCCTGGTAGAAACATGCGCCACAATCTACAAATGTCACTTCTAGCCCAAATAGGAGTTGCTGAAAGCCACACTTGGAAGCAATTGGTCCAGCAAGGTGAACAGGCTGAAGAAATTATCGCCAGGGTTAGAGCAGAAGAAAACAAACCCAGACTCAAGAAGTCGACAAGGCATATGCCAGGAACATCTTTTCAATAAAAAAGAAAAGATAATTTAGCGACAGAAACAAAATCCCTGGTTAAATCTCAGCCAGTCAGGGGAATTAGCTCTTCAAGTCAGCCACGCGCCAACAAGCAGTATTCCTTTAAAGGCAAACATGTTGATTCATTGTTCAGGTTACTCAACAAGAGCAACAGATTGAAGCTTTCTGAAGCTTAACGTCCTGAAGAAGTCAATAAAACCAATAATCCTAACAACTGCCTATGTCATAGGATGCTAGGGCACCCTACCAAGAGCTGCTACGTCTTCAAAGACATTCTTCAAGCTCTGATTGATGCAGAAGTGCTAAAGTTCCATCCAGAGCAGAAGAAAGTGATGACTAATATGACACATTTCTTTAGTTTGGAAAACAGCCTCCAGCACCGTCCGGAGTAGTTCCCATCCCAAAAGGGAAACTAAGAATGATTAATACAGACTCACATCACCAACAAGAGAAGGGTCTTGTACCCATTCCCACACCTCAGGTGAAAATTATGTGGGTTCATCCCGATCTTGTGGACAGCTAGCAATGGACTACTGTTACTAACAGAAGGTCCAAATGCAAGGCGAAAGCTTCGTCCTGTAATATGGTGTGCGCTTCTTTCCGAGAAGCAGAAATTGATGTTCCCTCACTAACTGATTCAGAAGAGGAAACAATCGTTCTTGCTGCAGAACTTAATAAACCGCTCGTGGCGAAAACTCATTCGGGTCAGTCATATTTAAAAAGTATGACGAGATGGTGGCAAGTCCTCCTAAACTCACTACAGAGTCAGCCAAGCCCTCCACGAAGCAACTAGTGGAGAAGCAGAAAGAGCTTCAGTTTTCTAAGGCTCTCCCAAAGGACAACGCGGAAGGATCTACAACACCTTATCGCTTTGATGTCCTGGCTCAATTGGCTAATATTCTGGTCAGAATCATCCTTTACGAGCTCCTGAGACTATCAAAGTCAACAAGAGAAGCTCTAAGGGAAGCCCTAGCTAACGCTGAGATTTTCATGGCCCAGATTCCAGCTAGAACACAGGAGGAGGATGTAAAAGACTGCCTCCATGTCTCCCAAAATGCTCCCTGCATCACCTTCATGACAGATGATATGCAGGTTAAAGGGAAACATGATCGGCCCCTTTACTTCACAGGGTATATTGGATCGTCTGAAGTAAGCCGCATTTAGGTAGATCCAGAATCCGCATTGAGCATCATGCCTCGCCGGGTCATGCAACACTTAGGGATCCCTACCCAAGGATTGAGGACCACCCAGGCTACCATCTATGTTTTCAACGCCAGTGGTACGCGCCCAATGGGAAGATCAAGCTCAAATGTCAAATCGGCGACCTAAAGTCTGAAGTGACGTGCAATGTGATCGACACTGACACTTCATACAATTTGTTGCTAGAACGACCGTGAATTCATCGTAATTCCATCGTCCCGTGCACTCTCCACCAAGTTATGAAGTACATTGACGAAAGTGGGAAAGTTCAAACGTTGATTGCCGAAAGGCATCCGTTCAAGGGGGTAGAGAACTATTTCACAGACTCCCTCCTGTACCAATACTCTCTGGAAACAAATGAGGACCTACAACCAGAGGAAACAAACCCTGATAACGAAGCTTACACCGAGCCAGAGGTGGAAGAAGAGTGTATGCGGGAATTAGATCCACTTGTAACGAGCATTAATAAGCTCGATGTTAATAACACCGCTGATGATGTAAGCGGTGGTATATTAATGAAGAGTTAAATTTGGCTTACTTTTCTGTCTTCTCTTTTGATTCAGTGCCATCAGACACTAGTACCAAAGTGGATAATGACCCCTGGTCAGCAATGGATGCTCTGAATCATTGCATGTACCAATGAAGTCATCTTTCAAAACGTACCAAGATGTTGGTGATGCGCACGAATCAGTATTCATGGTCCCAGCAAGACACAAAGGCCAAAAACTAATCCTTTTCAGACAAATCAAGTCCGAACTGATGTCTCGTGAAGAGTCAGAAAGCGAGAATGAATCTCCCCAGTTCACTCATTAAGAGCCAAATATACTCAGAATGATGGAAAGCATGGGGTATGATCTGACAAATAGTCCTGGGTTGAACTTCGATAAAGGAAGAAGAACACTACTTAGGTCTTTCGTTCCAAAAGGGAAAACCCTGATTATTACCATCGAACTCGCAGGGGTTTGGGTTATGTGTCAACCCCAATTCCGTCAGCCTCTGAGTCTGAAGAGTTACTATACCATAACTACTCATCTGGCACGTCATCATGGGAATCGGACATTAGTGTCGGCAACATCTTCGAAGAACTTTCAGTAAACATAGTTTCAATAAGCCACCTGAAAGATGGAGATGAAGAAATGGTCCAGTCTGATACAGATCCTTGATCAAACACCAAACACTCTCCGGGATATTCGCTTTAAACAACGTGAACCACCCACGAAAGATAAGGTCATCCAGATTAATCTGGGAGTGAGGCTAATCCTAAGCCCATCTTTATAAGCGAAAGCCTATTATCCTCCGAGAAAGAAGACTTAATATCTCTTGTGTGAGAGTATATAGATGTTTTTGCTTAGAATTATGAGGACATGCCTGGGCTTCGAATAGCTATGCATCGCCTTAACATTAATTCAGATGTGAAGCCAGTCAAACAACAGCAGCGACGGTTTTGTTCAGAAATAATGGAAGCAATCCAGTCAGAAGTCAAGAAGCTTATAAACTCTACCTTCATTAGGGAGGAGCAACATCCTAATTGGGTAGCCAATATCGTCCCCGTTACTAAGAAAAACAGAAAGATCTAGATTTGCATTGATTTTCGCGATGAAAATAAGGCCTGTCCCAAAGATGAATTCCCTCTCCCGATCACGGATGTCATGATTGACTATACATGCGGGTTTGAGCGAATGTCCTTCGTGGATGGATTCTCAGGATATAATCAAATTAAAATGTATCTTGATGATGAAAGACATACTTCTTTCAGGACACCACTGGGGGTATATTGCTATCTGTCATGCCCTTCGGACTGAAGAATGCGGGGGCAACATATCAGAGAGCTATGAATGCAATTTTTTACGAGCACATGCGTAAAACAGTGGAATGCTACATTGATGACATTGCAGTGAAAAGCCGCACCAAAGGTGGCCACATAGACAATCTGAAGACAGTCCTTGAAATCATGCGGGCACATCAGTTGAAGATGAACCCCACCAAATCGTTCTTAGGGGTAGCCAGCGGTAAATTTCTAGGGTTCATAGTAACATCCAAAGGTATTCACTTAGATCCGAAAAAAGTCTGCACTGTTCATGGGATGCAACCTCCAAGGAATCTTAGGGAGCTTAGAGGATTGCAAGGATGATTAGCATACATCTGAAGGTTTATCTCAAATCTCTCCGAAAGATACTAACCCTTCACCAATTGATAAAAATGGGTGTCTCATTCATCAGGGATGATGCTTGCCAACAAGCATTCGAGGAAATCAAACGATACCTCATACAACCACCAGTTCTTACAGCTCCGGTGTCAAAAAAACCTTTCCTGATATACGTTTGAGCAATGGATCATTCTTTAGGAGCTTTGCTAGTCCAGAATAATGATCAAGGATATGAGCAAGCAATCTATTATCTGAGTAGGACTATGATCGGAGCCGAGCATCGATACAACCCGATTGAAAAGGAATGTTTGGCATTGGTGTTCGCTATCTAGAAAATGCGACACTACTTGGTGGGCCAGACTATAAACGTCATATCAAGGGTCAACCCTTTGAGATTGCTCATGACGAAGCCATCGTCCCTAAATAGTCGACTGGCAAAATGGGCCATACTGCTATCCCAATATGAAATGCGTTTTTTACCACAAAAAGCCGTGAAGGGACAAGCGGTGGCGGCTTTCCTGGCTAAGCATCCAGATCCGAAAGCAACCAAACTTTATGAGCACCTCCAGACGAAGTCACTGAAGTTTGTCTGACCCAGACATCTTTTGAAAGACAAGTGTGGCAACTCTTCTTTAACGGTGCATCGAGATCAGGTCCGCAAGGGCATGTCATAGCCGGAGTGGGGGTAATACTGGTCTCCCACAGAACCATGTGATCCCTCGAGCTTTCTCATTAACCGAGCCCTGCTCCAACAATGTAGCGGAATACAATACCCTCTTGATTGGAATGCAAATCGCCGATGAGATTGGCGTTAAAAGTCTCGAGGCATACAGTGACTCTAAACTCATTGTTAACCAAGTTCGCAGGGAGTACAAAGTCAGACATGAAGACTTAATACCCTATTACAACTATCTCTAGGGCCGAGAGGTTCAGAAACTTTTACATCGACCATGTACCACGCCAGCAAAATGCGCATACAGATGCACTGACATCTCTCTCTGCCTCATTAGCCCTTCCAGCCGGAGTGGTAGAGAAAATACTTATCTACAGCCACGACTTGTATTGTCCAAGGGTCATTTTTGAAGATCACCAAAAGCCGTCAGGAGACTATCAAGCCAAAGAAGCTCTTGAAACTTCAGCCGGTCCAGAGCTTAGGGATTGGCGATTCTCGTACATCGACTATGCCTTATATGGCATCCTGCCTGATGATCCCAAAGAAGTGGCTGCCATTAGAAGGAAAGCCCCCAAATTCTATTACAATGCGATCACGTGAACATTGTATCGCCGATCGCATGACAGGATCCTCCTCCGCTGCCTATCACAAAAGGAGGCACAGGAAGTATTCCAAGATGCGCATGATGGCATGTGTGGAGCTTATCAGCCTGGTCTAAAGCTTGGGGATCGACTCCGAAGACTGGGATATTATTGGCCTAAGATGATCCGAGATGCCATCACTTATGCAAAACGATGTCACGCCTATCAAGTCCATGGTGATTTTATCCATCAAGCACCAGGATATCGTCGCTTTACAACCTCTACCTGGCCATTTGAGATGTGGGGGATGGACGTAGTTGGCCCTATCATCCTACCATCATCCAAAGGACATCGGTTCATCTTAGCTATAACCGATTACTTCTCTAAATGGGCCAAAGCTATTCCTTTGAGGGAGGTAAAGACATCTGATGTGATCAAATTCATGAAGCATCACGTCATCTACCGTTTTGGTGTGCCACGACGAATTGTCAATGACAACGGGCCCCAATTCGTCAGTCACGCTTTTCGGAGGTTCTGTAATAAGTTTAGAATTCAGAGTGTGTCCTCAATGGCATACTACCCAGCTGCTAACGGCCTCACAGAAGCTTTCAACAAGACTATTGAAAAACTTCTTAAGAAATTCGTCTCGAAAAGCCAACGTGACTCGGACGACAGGTTAGGTGAATGCTTATGGGCCTACATACAACGGTCCGAACCCTAACGAAAGCTACACCATTCTCTTTGGTATATGAGTATGAGTAGTACTCCCGCTAGAAATCCAATCCCATCTCTATGCATCGCCTTGACAGCAGAGATGACAAATGAGGAGAAGCATCGACTGCGACTCAAGAGCTAGAGGCTTTAGATGATAAACAACTTCAAGCTCAACAGCAAATCGAACTCTATCAAGCTGAATTACTAGAGCCTTCAACAAGAAAGTCAAGGAGCAAACTTTCAAGAAAGGTGACCTTGTCTTAGCTATCAGAAGACCTATGGTGATGACACATAAGACAAAAGGGAAATTCTAACCCAAATGGGAAGAACCATTTGTAGTAGAGTCAGTCTACTTAAATGGAGTGTATCGCCTCATAACCTCAGATGGTGATACACTTATGATGCCAAGCAATGACAAATTCTTGAAGAAATACTATCCTTCAAGTTAATACTGCACCTCTGATCAAAACTCTAGATCCAAGAAGAGCTTCTTTCCTTTACTAGATCACATCACGGTAGATCAGTGTCAAGCTAATCGAGCACTGGCTGCATCATGATGCATGATGTAAATACTGAGAAAGAAACAAAATGTGAAACTTTGGTTTTAGCTTAGTTAATCTTCTGACTGACACCGATGCCTCCGACGGCTAAGGATAGAGGAAAATGTTGGCTTTTAAGCCCAACATAAGTCTTCGATAATTCATCATGCTGAGGGGAATAACATGGCTAGCCCAACTCAAACAGTAGTTGGTAAAGGTACACCAAATCCGTTGATAGCTGAGGGTTTGCTAAAAATCCTAGTGGACTTGGTCCCACTCTCTCCTCCAAAATCTCTTACCAATTCTTACCACAGAATGGTAGGACCACAAAAATACCGGTGTTCATCTCCCTAATGAAATGAACTGGATTCTGTCAAGTTAATATTAAACCTCTGACAAATCAGATTTTTCAATCCCTAGTGGATTCTGTCAAGTTAATATTAAACCTCTAACAAAAAAATTCTTTAAAAATCCTCGCTGTTATGTTAATACTACACTTCTAATGGCGAATTACCCATGTCCCCAGGAAATCAATGATTGTCATGTTAATATTAAACCTCTGACAGTTTAGTTTACTTTCCACCAAAAGCCTCTACCAATTCTCTTTCATAGAGTGGTAGGTCCACAAATGCAATCATTGCTATGTTAACACTATACCTCTGATAATGAAAATTTTCGATACTCCCCAGCGAGTACGAACTTTACTTGTCTCTCCTCTACATGGAATAGCAAGTCTTCAAATTTGTCAAGTTAATATTACACCTCTGACATTCCAAACTTCACTTGTCAATTCTCATCAATAGAATGACAAATCCTCAAAATTGCTCATATCGCAGATCGATTACTGTCAAGTTTACATTGTACCTTTGACAAATTACTGTTAAGTTTAACACTACACCTCTAACAGTGATTAAGTTGCTGCCAAATTCAATATTAAATCTCTGACAGTTACTTTTCCTCAGGCTTCTGTATCGAAGCTGAGATGACTGACGCTAAGTTTAACATCACACCTCTAGTATTCAGTTCATTGCTAAGTTCAACATTACACTTATGGCCATGACTTTCCCTCGGACTTCCTTGTCGAAGTCGAGATAACCAATGCCAAGATCAAAATTACACCTCTAGCATTACCTTCACCACCAAGTTTAACATTACACCTATGACAGTGACGCTTTTAGTCTTCCCAAATGGAGCTGAAACTCTTTTTGAGTCAAGTTAATATCACACATCTGACTCACATTCTTGTCAAGTTAACATCACATTCCTGACAAGATTTAATCCAACCTGTTAAGTTAATATCACACCTCTAACGGTAAAAGTTCTCCTAGATCCCCCGTGAGTCTATTTTTCCTTGTTATTCTTGTTAACAGAATAACAAGTCTACTTAAAAAATTGTTAGGTTAACATTATACCTCTAGCAGTGTTTCCATCAAATCCCCAGCTGAGTCCTAGTCAAGTTAATACTAAACCTCTGATGAATACTCATTTGTAATCCTCCGTAGGGGTCGAAACTTCACTTGTTATTCTCATTCATAGATTGAAAAGTTCACGAAAACTATTCTACTCCTGTCAAGTTAACATCGCACCTCTGACAGCATTCTTAAATTCCTGAAATGGAATTTTCCCGAACTTTGACTTGTTAAGATTATTATCATATTTTTAGCAAGCCAAGAGTTCCTACTTCTACTTGTCTAATTTTCAATGCGAAAAAGAAATTCAAGACATATAAGGAGACAAGAAAAAGTGTCACTTTTATTGATATTCAAACATATGAAAGTGATACAAGACGCTCTCTATACAATAAGATTGAGTGTTACAATAAAGGAGGACAAAGAAGTCCCTCTCTCTCAGTAAAAGGTTACACTTACTCCTTGAGGCATTTCCACCACTCCAAATACAAGATGTTTGGAAGAGCGCCGAAGAAAGGCTGAGCAATGTTAAGATGATCGGATGCTGATTAAATCATGATGCATGATGTAAACATTGAAGGAGCCCATCCTGACTGAGAACAATGGTGTTTCTCAAGGTCAAAATGCAGCAGAACCTTCTGACTCAACCCGACCAACTGGTGTGGGCCATGATCCTTCGTTGATGAACATCTCCACCACCAGAAAGTCATCTAATGAGCATGTTTTTTTGTTGACGTCACTTTTGGGGGTAAGATTGGTGAAGGGAGGATCCAAGACCTTACAAGTGACGTCCTCTTTCCTGTGACCTGTAAGAAGACCGTACCTACCACCATACCCACCACTATACCCACTGTGATCATGACAAACCCGGGGCATTGCTGGTGCGTTATGTCCAATAAGACCTTGACGGATGCCATTAACCGCGCGAATTCTCCCCGCCCATGAACAGGAGCTTTGATTCTCCGAGTGCTCGCCATCGAACAAGCTCGTTGGTCGAAATATTCTCCCAAGAACCCAGCGAAGATACAAAAGGCTGACTGAGACTGCCAGAATCTGCAAGAAACAAAAACCAGAAGGTTAAAATTCTGTTAAGACAGAAACAGAAAAGTTTAGGGGCAGACGCAGTTGAAGTCGTGAACTTCAGACGCAGATTTAACCAGCGCATATCTAAACGCGGTCCAGTTTTAGACCCGCCTCCAAGATTCGAGACGCGAGGTAGACCGGACGCAGAAGTCGCCACACCCGCGTTTGAGAAATGAGAGTTGCCACATCCAAGTCCAAGGGCCTCGAAAGAATTAAAATTCTTTAAATCAAGAACCTCAAACGCGGGCTTTGTGTACAAAGCTCGCGTCTCAAGATCCAAGTACAGAGTTCATCACACTCGCATTCAAAGGATTTTGAGTTAAAATCCAAGATCAATCTATTCGCGCTTCATCAAGAAGTCTAAAAGACACGACTTCTGAATAACGGGCGTGATTAGGAAAGGAATTAGTGGAGTATAATTCGCACAGATATTCAACAAAAGAGAGAAGGTTTTGAGTCAACCTTAGGTGTTTAATGACTCCGAAGTGTATTCACAATGTGTAATGTACTCCTTTCCAAATCACCGTAGTAGCATAAGCTATACGGGTCGAATCCACAAGGAGAGCTCACGATGGAAGCTTTACGGTTCGATGTTGAAGAAAGACAAACGAAAGTTCTTCTTTGTTTCAAAAGAATGAAAAAGACATGGAAAAATAGGTGAAAGAATTGGTTGTGGTTTATGAAAGTAAAAACGATGAAAAGAGAATGAAAAGAATTTGAAAACAAGAATTGCTTTTAGGAAGAAAACTAAAGTAGAGAAAACTGGCAAAAGACTTGTAGAATGGAAAAAGTCATGACTAGCTAACCTTACTAACTTGCTAACTTGCTCATCTCCGTTAGGGTGAAGCATGCCTCATGTTGATTCATCGGCAAGTGTTTGTCTTGCTTGTTGGTTAGTTACTTTCCCCTTTGATGGATGGGTGATCATCTTGGACTTGTCTTGTAGCCTCATTGATTTCATCGGCTCTCAAGATAGAATTTCATGGTGGAATCAGGAAGTGTTACTCAAGGGATGCTAAGGAAGAAGATACAAAATTCATTAGACATTCAAGGCCATACAACAAGTTAGCATTGAAGTAAGAAAGTTGTACAACAAATAGCATATGTTTGGTGTTCCATCTCCATGTTCCATCAAGGCACTTGTTCTAAGACAAGGCTCTAAATGAGGCACACATGAATCATATGGAGAATTACAATAAGAGATTGCCAAGAATGAAAGTAACCCATCGGGGATGAAAAAGACTCAACATTTGCAAGATTAAGAATTAGCATTCACCCAAGAGTTAGAAGTTAGCAAAGTTAGTGGTTAGCTAGTCATGTTAGAAGAAGTTAGCTATCCATTACACTAGAAAGAAAACAACAAGACATTATGCTATGAAAGTAAAGCTTGAAGGAAATAAAGCAAGAAATGAAAAGCACTAGAAATTGCAATAGAAGAGAAAGTAGATTGGATTAATCCTTACTTTGCTTCAAGTTGTCACCCCTTGATTACAAGCTTTCACTCTCTCACTATCTCTCTCTTGCAGAATTTCTAGGAGGAAGAAGAAGACTAAGAGCACTGAAACCTAGAGAAAAACCTACAAATTACAAGCTCTTTCCTCTAGTCTCTCCTCTCCTTTTGCACTGGCCCTGATGGTCTATTTATAGGCCTCAGGAGAAGAAGGCTCCAGAATCAGACAGCTGGGGATCAATCGCTGGCTCAACAGCCAGATAACTGTCACGGATCCGCAGCCAGAGCCGTGTTTCCGCGACAGAATCTTGGCTGTTGCGCCAACGATTTCTGTTGCGAGTTTGTCGCAGGTTGTTGGCCACGTGAATCTTCTAGAATGCTGACTGGATGCGTGGGGATTCCAGATCCTGGGCTCAACTCTTGGGCTTCTTTTTGGGCTTTAAATTAATCCCCTTTTATTCTTGATAATTGCATGGATTTGTGGGCCTCTCTCCATTAAAATATGGACCTGCAAAAATAAAGAGAAAAAGAGTAAAAAAAACCAATTTTTATTGATATAATGCATAGTATAGAGGTGGAAGATGATAAAAAATGAACTATAATCACACCCCCATACCTAACCTTTGCTCGTCCCCGAGCAAAAAAGAAAGAAAATCCTAACTAGATTATTACACCACTTTCGTAGGTGACACGATTGCACTGAGCACGTGCAACAAGCCGTTAAACCTCTAGGTTACCCTAGAGGAGGAGTGTTGTCTCCTGAGGGTTTTTAGCGGATTGCACCCACAAAATCCATAAAGAAAAAGAAAAGGGTTAGTGAAAATTTTGATCCATGTTTTAAAGATTCTTACTTGAGTTATAGGTTTCAGGTTACCCTAAAACTTGTCATTCCTCTTATAAGCGTCTATTTAGAGTTTTGTTTTCAATTTAGGTTAAGTTTTTAAGGAAAAGATTAAAAACCAGATTTTGCATCAATCCTAGTATATATACATCTATAAATATGAAGGATCTTTCTCAGACTAAGTTCATTTATTTACTAATATATATATAACAAATATTTTTTTTATATACAATATTTATTTATTTACATTTCCTTAGCTTCCTTAGGCTTTCTAATTTACCCTTGTAACGAGCCTCTTACCAATGACTCCCAAGCCAGTCGGTCTTAGGGCACCAGATGAGAAAACATCCCTCGGGTTTGAGGACTCGAGTAAACTAGGCCACGAATACTAAGGACTTAATCACCTTTAGGCGTGACTAGCCATGCTTCTTGAGGCACGACTAACCAGCTTAATTAGTGGCTAAGTATTTATTTAGTTATTTATATACATATATTTTTTTTTCTATATATTTTTTTTATTATATATATATATGTATATAAGTCACAAAGTCTTTGATTAATCCTTCAATATGTTTAATGTATATATTCTAAAGAAAGAATTAAAATCTAGTAATCTTTCTTATCCTTTTTTACTTAACCTAAAAATCCAACAAAACTCCTCTTTTCAACATATAATTAGAAATCATAGTTAAGAGCTTCCTTAATCCCTAAAGTCAAGCTTGATTCTTTAAACATGGATCAAGAATTTCCTTTTTTTTATTTATTATTTTTCTAAAAAAGTAAAATCTAAAAGAAAATAAAAAATCTACAAAGAAAGGTAAAATCTAAAAAATAAAAACCTAAAAAGAAAATGAAAATCCTAGAAATAAAAATAAAAAGCCTAAAAAGAAAATAAAAATCCTAGGTTAGAATCTACCCCCCCATACCTATCTCATGCATTGTCCTCAATGTATGCAAGATAAAAAGATGCATGAAATAGGTAAAAGGTATGAAATCACTTCCTCCGTCTCTTTGGACCAGCGGTGGTGCTGGGTCCAGCCGACTGAGATCGCCGCAACCCCGCCTCAATTCGGTCCATCCCAGAGGATTGCTCCTCCACCTTCTTCCTAAGTCTTACCTGACCCCTAAAAATTTTCTTCATGCCCTTCCAGATGGTGGAGATGAAGGCACGTGAATCGGTTGGGGGTTCCTGACGCCAAAATTCTGGTTCATCTTCATCCTCTAAACTTTCCTCCGAAGAGGACTCCACCGGTATATCTTCGGACTGGATACTAGAAGTCCAAACCGCGTGCAAACAGCTGTTATAGTAGCTGGTGGGTCGCTCAGGTGTCACAAACACTCGGTCAAAGGAATCAAATACGGAGTCCGGTAGGAAAGTCCTACACAGAAGCGTAATCAGAATAGGATGGGAGTGTTTGGCACCCCGAGTGTGGGAGGAGTTTGCAATGATCGCGTGGAAGATGACCTTATTTAAGCAGATCGTGTGTTGCCTGGTCATTAAATCGTGAATTATTTGCAACACCAGGCGGTTGAAGGAAGTTGTGTGGTCCAGCCCTAAAATGTTACGTTGTATCCAGCGTCCAACGCAGTGTACGTTCCTAAAGGTAGTACTGGCCTTAAGCCCACGGTCCTGCTCAGTGCAGTGAGCCCCCATGAGTGTCATATAATCGATCAGTGGGAGGGGATCGCTGTGCTGTGGGTGAATGGGGACATGTGTGTGTTCCTCAAGAAGAGGAAGAGTGATGAACAAGTCGCCCAAGGGCATGTGTACGGTGAATTGGTATGTGTGTGTGTCAACAGATGCATGGTCAATATTAGTGTAGAACATTGACACCAATTCGGGACAATAAAAGGCATCATTCTCAGAGTTATCGTACACTAAGTTATACCAATCCCACGCCCTAATTCGTTCTAGGAACATGTGCCCATAACCATTAGAATCACACAAGATTTTTCCAAAGTCTTTTTCAGCGAAAATATTAGGTGCCATTTATGAATTTAGATCAAAGCAATTGAAAGAAGAGATCGAAATTCAAACCGCCCCTGGAATTCGTGGGGGGAAAAAATTTCGATCTTGCAGCGGGCACAGGTGACAGATTCTGGAAGATGTGGCACTGGATCTGCCACGAGCTCTTGAAATCGATCGGTAGAAAATTTGGCGGCGCTCTGGAGGCTTCAGGAATGCCGCGGATCTGCGGCTGTGGTCGCGGGAACGCGGCAGGAAGGAAGGCTCTGGGGAGCAGAAAAATTGCAGAAGGCGGCGCTTGAAGATGGTTTTCAGATCTGAGATTGAGTTTGCGTTTGAGGGAGGAGGGGTAGGGTAAAGAGGTTATTTATAGGGAGGGAAAAAAATGAGAGTTCCAACTTTATCCCTAGGTTAAAAGTATTTTTACAAACCTAGGGATTTGAAGTTTTGAAAAGGAGCTTTGAAAAGGAGTTTGACCCTAGGGAAGAGATGTAAAAACCTAGGAGTTTGAATTTTGAAAGTTGTGAAACTCTTTTAAGCACAAAAGTCCCTCATTTCTTTTTAATTCTTTTTTTTATTATTATTATTTACAAAAGTGTACAAAAATTATTTACAAGGAATATGTACAGGTGTGTCCATTGCCTAGGCTATCCTTTGGTCGTTTCCCTCTGACCCGTTTTCCATCGTTCCAATGTGTCTGTTTGCGCGGGCACAGTTGGGAAACGAATTCAATTATTTTCTGATCCTTAGGCATTTTTAGTTTCAATTGCTCATTGTTATTCATCCTCATTTCACCACAAAATTTACTAAAAATTTCTTCATCACCACTTTTTTCACTCTGAATTTCTTTACTCCCAGTGTTAAGAAATTCCAGCTCATCTCCATACAACTCCTCAAAACTGAGGTCAACATTATTCTTCAGAGATGTACAACTAGTTAACCAACCCCGAGTTGGCTCATCCAGACACATGATTTCGTCAGCGAAGAGGTCTTCAAAAGTTATATCAATCAGAGGTTCTTGAATTGTATCCTCATGGGATACAATCACGGTTGGCTCACTGAAAGTGAAAATATCCAAATCAACTTTCCCCTTTTGAAAGGATACTCGGATAACAGGATTTTCCACTTCAAGAGAATCACAAACTTGTGACTCATCTTTACTTTTCTCCTAACAATTGTTCCTGACAAAGTTAACCTCGAATGTTTGATCTTTTATCCTACGAGGTTGCATGCTGAAGACATTCACTTCTCTCGTCATGTCACCAAAAGTTATCCTCATTGACCCATTCCTGCAATTGATGATGGCATTTGCTGTAGCCAGGAATGGTCATCCCAAGATGACAGGAGTTTGAGCCCTATGATTGGTATTAGACACAGGTTGGGTCTCAAGAACTACAAAATTCACAGGGTAAATGAACTCCCCAACTCTGACAAGAATACCGTGAATTTCCCCCTTGGGTCTCTTGACAGAGCGATCAGCCAGTTGTATCGTCATTTGGGTCGGGCGGAGATCACCTAATCCTAATTGTTGATACACAGAAAAAGGCAGGAGATTGATACTGGCCCCTAAATCAAGTAGTGCCCTATTAATGGTAGTCTGTCCTATGACACAAGAGATTGTTGGGCTCCCTGGGTCTTTGTATTTCTCCAGAATTGGCCCAGTGAGCAACTCGCTGATGTTGGATACTAGGAAGACTCTCTTAGGGACTTGTGTTTTCCTCTTCTTGGTGCACATTTCCTTTAAGAATTTTGCATATGATGGCACTTGTTGTATTGCATCAAGAAGAGGTACATTGATTTGGACCTTGTTGAACATTTCTCTTATCTTCTCCATATGAGCATTCATCTTGTGATTTGTAAGCCTATTTGGAAATGGTACACTAGGCTTATAAGGTTGCTCATCTACTTTTTCTTTTTCCTTAGCTTTTGAAGTTGATGGCTCTGAACTAGAAGATGGATTGTCAGAAGTTAGTTGTACTGGAATTGGAGGTGTTGACTTTGGTACTGGATGGGATGAATGATTAGAAACCCTATTATCTACTTTCTTTCCAGATCTCAGAATATGAATAGCGTTGCAATGACTGGGGCCCGTGTCTTCCACTTCATGTAAAGGGAAGTGATTTTTGGGATTGGGCACTGGCTGGCTTGGAAACATTCCTTGTTGTCTCCCACTTAAAGAATTAGTCAGTTGCCCAATCTGGACCTGTACTTTGTTCATATCCTGTTGATGGGTCTTTGCTAGGGTTTCTATCCTTTTCATCAACTCCGATATTTTCTCATCTGAATCATTCTGGGGTGGATGTTGGTGGTATGGAGACTGGAATTGTGATTGGTAGTGTGGTGGACTTTGATAAGGTTGTGACTGTGGTGGACTTTGATATGGATGAAAGTTCGATGAATTTCGATTGAAACTGTGTTGAAGAGGCTGAGCATGATATTGATTTTGAAATGATGGCCTAGGTTGCTCAGGACCAGACTGACTCCACGAAAAATTTGGATAGTTTCGCCATCCCGGATTGTACGTGTTGGAGTATTGATTGTGATGGGGTCTGGTCAAAGCAGCATTCGTATTCTCCTGATAAAGTTGAGACTGATATACTGGACACTCCTCAAATACATGGTTGAGGTCATGACAAAAGGTGCAACCCGGTTTGACCATAGGTGATGGGTTGACCTGATTAACAGCAGAATGTTCCCGTGATTCAAGCAGTTCTATCCTCTTCATTAATTGTGTGATCTTGGCTTCAGCAGCTATAGAGGATTCTATGGAATGCATACCGGTTCTGGAAGTAGTAGGAGTGGGTTTATCTGGGCATGACTCCCACTGAATGGTTTTCTCAGCTAAAGCTTCAAAGAGATCCCACCCCTGATTCTCATCTTTCTTCAAAAATTCCCCTTGGCACATGGATTCAAGGAGTGTTTTCGTTTGATAATCTAGTCCGTCATAGATAATTTGGCATTGACGCCATTTCTCTATGCCGTGGTGAGGACATTGGGCTAGAAGGTCTTTAAAGCGTTCAAAATACTTCCAGAAGGGTTCGTGTGATTCTTGCTTGAATTGCATGATGTTTTTTCTCATGAGTGCTGTCTTATGAATGGGATAAAATTTCTTAAGAAAGACTTTTACAAAATCTTCCCATGAAGATATCGAACTGGCGGGAAGATTGTAAAGCCATTTCTTAGCAATGTCCTTAAGCGCAAAAGGTATGAACCTTAACCTAACAGCATCCTCAGTTAATTGGGAAACTCTGATCATTACACATACTTCTTCGAACTCTCGAATGAAGAAGTACGCTTCCTCAGACTCTAAACCATGAAATCGTGGAAGTGTATTGATGAATTGTGGTTTCAGCTCAAAATGATTTCCATTGGTAACAGGGAGAAGAATGCATGATGGAAGGGAGGTGCGAATCGGATAGAATCTGTCTTGAAGCGAAACGTTGTTTTCCATTATGTGAAGTGGTGGTGTTGGTGCAAGTGTAGAAACTCTAACAAGTCTTGCAGAATCTGGATCCCGGTACCACTCTTGCATATACAGTCACAAACAACGTTCACCGATCACACCAACGAAAAGAAAAAATAACAAACAATAAAAGAAAAATCAATCCCAAGCTATCTAGGATTCCTGAACCTAGACGACTCCTAACTGTTCGATGAACCAAAGAACGTTGTTACTTGAATCAGACCACAGCTAATCAGCCAGGTAGGGGCAAAATACGGTGGGAGGTATCCTGCGTAAGCAACGGGCCTTAATTACGCCAAACTACGGTATCTTCGAGGCTTAACCTCTTAATCCCCAGCCTTAGACACTGATTTCACCGGAGTATGAATCAAAATCAACTTCTAACTTCAGCCGATCTCCTACTGAGTCCGGATGTCCCTAGGGCCAACGTCTATCAGATTTTATTAAAAGGCTTGGGATTGTGAGTGCTGAGATGGTAGTTTTTGGGCTAAGGAAAGGGTGATGAAATCCCCACCTTATCTTATTTATTGGGTAATGCCCTTAAAATTGATTTTGTGCAAGTATACGATATAAGCAAATAAGGTTCACTCAAAGCGATATAAATCAACCAAGAAGTGAGTCCTAATCAAAATGCAATGCGCACGTACCTTGCTCCAGCACTCTTCAATAGTAAAGTAAATGAATTGAAAAGACACGTGCCTAGAAATGCAAACGTCTAATCAATTTTTAACTTTGCAACCAATATTTTACTGTTGATTATTAGCAGGAATATGGTGAAGCATACAAGAATTAAGTACTGCAGAAGCTGTTATTTTGCAGAGCAAGCAACCCTGCAGAAAATTGTGAGTAGTTCACTCTTCTTTGCCGCAGATCCGCGGCTTTGGTCGTGGAATCGCGGCAAATCAGAGGGCAACTGGTCTCTGCTTTCTAGAGCAGAGGCCCAGGGCCACTTATATGTCACTGCAGTGCTAGTTTTCCTGTTTCTTCACCTGTAACCTGCAACAGAGAAGAAAGTTCGTTTAGTTCTTCAATTGAATCAAAACCGTTGCTCTCCCCGGCAACGGCGCCAAAAATTTGATTAGGAAAGGAATTAGTGGAGTATAATTCGCACAGATATTCAACAAAAGAGATAAGGTTTAGAGTCAACCTTAGGTGCTTGATCACTCCGAAGTGTATTCACAATGTGTAATGTACTCCTTTCTAAATCACCGTAGTAGCATAAGCTATACGGGTCGAATCCACGAGGAGAGCTCACGATGGAAGCTTTACGGTTCGATGTTGAAGAAAGACAAACGAAAGTTCTTCTTTGTTTCAAAAGAATGAAAAAGACATGGAAAAATAGGTGAAAGAATTGGTTGTGGTTTATGAAAGTAAAAACGATGAAAAGAGAATGAAAAGAATTTGAAAACAAGAATTGCTTTTAGGAAGAAAACTAAAGTAGAGAACTTGCAAAAGACTTGTAGAATGGAAAAAGCCATGACTAGCTAACCTTACTAACTTGCTAACTTGCTCATCTCCGTTAGGGTGAAGCATGCCTCATGTTGATTCATCGACAAGTGTTTGTCTTGCTTGTTGGTCAAGTTACTTTCCCCTTTGATGGATGGGTGATCATCTTGGACTTGTCTTGTAGCCTCATTGATTTCATCGACTCTCAAGATAGAATTTCATGGTGGAATTGGGGAGTGTCACTCAAGGGATGCTAAGGAAGAAGATAAAAAATTCATTAGACATTCAAGGCCATACAACAAGTTAGCATTGAAGTAAGAAAGTTGTACAACAAATAGCATATGTTTGGTGTTCCATCTCCATGTTCCATCAAGGCACTTGTTCTAAGACAAGGCTCTAAATGAGGCACACATGAATCATATGGAGAATTACAACAAGAGATTGCCAAGAATGAAAGAAACCCATTGGGGATGAAAAAGACTCAACATGTGCAAGATTAAGAATTAGCATTCACCCAAGAGTTAGAAGTTAGCAAAGTTAGTGGTTAGCTAGTCATGTTAGAAGAAGTTAGCTATCCATTACACTAGAAAGAAAACAACAAGACATTATTGTATGAAAGTAAAGCTTGAAGGAAATAAAGCAAGAAATGAAAAGCACTAGAAATTGCAATAGAAGAGAAAGTAGATTGGATTAATCCTTGCTTTGCTTCAAGTTGTCACCCCTTGATTACAAGCTTTCACTCTCTCACTATCTCTCTCTTGCAGAATTTCTAGGAGGAAGAAGAAGACTAAGAGCACTAAAACCTAGAGAAAAACCTACAAATTACAAGCTCTTTCCTCTAGTCTCTCCTCTCCTTTTGCACTGGCCCTGATGGTCTATTTATAAGCCTCAGGAGAAGAAGGCTCCAGAATCAGACAGCTGGGGATCAATCGCTGGCTCAACGGCCAGATAACTGTTGCGGATCTGCGGCCAGAGCCGCGTTCTGCGGCAGAATCTTGGCCGTTGCGCCAATGATTTCTGTTGCGAGTTTGTTGCAGGTTGTTGGCCACGTGGATCTTCTAGAATGCTGACTGGATGCGTGGGTGATTCCAAATCCTGGGCTCAACTCTTGGTCTTCTTTTTGGGCTTTGAATTAATCCCCTTTTATTCTTGATAATTGCATGGATTTGTGGGCCTCTCTCCATTAAAATATGGACCTGCAAAAATAGAGAGAAAAAAAGTAAAAAAAACCAATTTTTATTGATATAATGCATAGTATAGAGGTGGAAGATGATAAAAAAAATGAACTATAATCAGGGCGCATCAGTCAGACTTCAATAGAAGATCAAGAGATCGAATCTCTTTGAGGGGCGAGAAAACAGAAACTCAGCGGGACTGAGTATTTCATGACGACAAGCGGTTCCTACCAGCGGAAGAACCCTCTAGAGGTTGAACTTTATGCATCAAAGCGCATCCATAAAAGGTACTTAAAGCGATGCTTTGTAATCTTGAAATCACTTGACAGTGATAATCTCTGGAAAAGATTAAAGGAAAGCATGAAAGCTTTGAGTTCTTGATGTTCATTGGAACACATCCCTTTGAAGGGAAGAAGGATAAATCAAAACGAAGACCATTAGAGCGCATGTTCTTAAAGAGAAACAGTCTGTAATAATAGACTGTTAAGGGATGAAGCCTATTTATAGGCGATCCATAAGTCTTACAATTAATGGCATAAAAATTAAAGCCATCAGCTTTAATTCCCGCATGAACATCAAAGCCCAATAAGGAGCTGACGCGTGAATTGCCACTCCGGGAAGCGTTAAAGGACACAAGTCCCCAATCATCAACGCCGACTTGGCATTTAAAGATCTAACAAGATCTTTAAGACGGGCTGCATGTGACGCTTAGGAGGCTGCGTCAGGCGCAAACTTAAAGGACGTGTCCTGAAACCCGCATCCTTTCATGAACCCGAAAGCTGTGTTCCTTTCATTCCTACTGAAGGGGCCACAATCGCGTCTTCTGAATGGTCCAAAGTCGTATCTCCTCTGCAAGTTGGGTTCACCGAATTGCGTCTTGAGTTCACACCAATTCACAAGATTTAAAGGTTGCGACCTGAAGTCTGCGTTCTCAACAACCAGTGGAGACCCGCGCGTCATTCTCGAGGAGCCTAGAACTGCGCCTCCATTGCAAGATGAAAGCCACATCTCCATCATAAACTCAATACAGACTGAGTTTGTGCCTATCAAGGGACCAAAGCCGCGTCTCTATTGAGCCAGTGCCGCGTTCCCATCAACTAGCTAAGATCCATGAGTCAGTCTTGAGGAGCCTAAGACCGCGTCTCCACTGCATCCTAAATTCTGCATCCTGATAGAATCAAGGGCCGCGTTCATGGATCTGCGTCCTTCCATAAATATGAAGGTCGCGTTTCCTTTACTGAAGAACACAAATTTGCGTCTCAAAATAACTCCTTTTTGTCTTTAAGCCAGAGCCGCGCGTCTTCCTTGGTGAGCCTAAACGACGTCTCCATTAGTAAGTCAGAGTCGTGTTTCCCAGAACCGCGTCTCCGCTACAAATGAGAGCCGTGTCTCGTTCAGAACTCAGTTCAGCCTGAGTTTATTGTTCATGGTCGTTCTCTATCAAAACGACTAAAGACTGTGTTTTCACAAACAGTCAAGGATTACGGTTATGAAAACTGAGTTCATCTACAGCCAGCAAAGAATTTGAAAGGATAAAGATGAGACAAAATTTTGAAGACTTTTATTGTTTGATTCAAAAATGATGAAAGTAATACATACACTCTTATTTGACAAATGGAGTGTTACAAAAAAAAAGGGGAACAATACAAAAAGGAGAAGAAGGCTAGTAATCCTGCTTCGCCAAAGAACGGATTTGTTCCCGAAGGTGATGCATCTCTTGCTGACGTGCCCTTTCAGCCTCTACTAGAGCTTGGACCCGCAGCTCCTTCTCAGACAAAAATCTCTTCATAGCCAGTCGCGTCTGAAGAGACTCCAACCTGGAGGAATGAGCAGAAAGGTTTTCTTGAACCTATGTCCTGACAATTTCTAGCTCTTCCAGTCTTTTTCTAGTAGCAACAAGTATCTGCTCATTGGTCTCGATCAAGGCTTGCGCCCTGGCAATGGTAATTCAAGCAGTGGTGATAACTTGCTCTGCACTCTGTATGACGATTTTAGATTCCTTGGAATCGCCAATCAGTCTTTAATGATCAGCTTGGAAATGCTGGAGATGGCGGGCCTCTTCAGCTATCTGCTTCTCCATCTCCTTTCGCTTATGTTCTTGAGCGGCAAGAAGATTACTTAGTGTCGACCGAGCCTCATCCATTGAGCCAGCATTCTCTAGGGTCTTGAGCTCCTTCAGGTGGCTCCCCAGCTGCTCAACCAGCATCAGGCATGCCCTAGCCTGCGAAGGACTCCCAGTATGACCAATGTTCTCGATCTGATTTTCGAGAAGTATTCGGGCAAACTCGAAAGAACTGCCCCCAGAAAGGATCAGGTCAACACAGGACCTCATGGAAGCAAAAATTGTTACACCATTTGACGTGCTAGCTCCTCCATGATGTCGTTACCTGGAGATAACCCTGCTGATGAACTCCCAGACCCCCTTTCCGTAACGGAATGAGAAATAAAGATCAGTTCAACTCGTGCAGGGGTAAGACCAACAACAGGCTCGTGAGACACTGAGGTAGTCGCCAATACTCCGGGACAGTTGTTGTTATAGCAGCTTCCACAGCAACAGAAGTAACAGCAAACTCCACGGCACTGGGTTCCCTGGCCGAAGTTTGAACTGTGCTATCTTCTGCACCAATGTTTGCCACAAGATTCTCTACTTGAGCTATGTCAGTGCCCTCTGCAAACCACAACATTAAATGTCAGTGGTAATGATAAAAAGAAGAGTATCCAATACGTCAGTATCTCTTACCAAGTGGAGGATCTGAAGATGGCAAATCCTTGGATAGGTCACGTAAGGAGAAGGCCTCCCCGACCTCGGCAGTTGCACCCTCTTGAGGCATCCTGGTAGCAGGAGTCTCAAGGCCCTCCTGCTGGGCCAACTCTTGGATCATCTCCTCAATATGAGAAGAAGTTGTGGCTTCATTACCGGCAGCCAACCCTATAGAAGAAAGTCAAAAGAAGATGTTAGATCTCCTTCCTAACTTGATGGGAAATCAGTTCAAGAAGATACAGAAAGTACCTTCAGTAGCAGTGATCCTTGCTATCGGCGAAGCCGTCAAAAGGTCGTATCCTTGTATCTCTTCCGCTGAGATGTACAAAAATTTGCTTATGTCAGGAAGAGCGGGTTCGTCACCAAAATCGACCTCCTCGCTGGAAAAATATCCATGTTCTTTGGATGAGGAAGATGACAACTCAACACAGGAGGTCTCAGCGATAGAAACCTTACCGCTAAGAACCCCAGTAGTAGGGCTGGAATCGATAATCCGCGAGGTGGTCATCGATACACTGGGAGACCCAGGCTGTTGCACCTCAACCCTTCTCTCATGAACTGAAGAAGGCCTGGGCTGAGTTGAGACCCCCAGAATCTCAACGTCATCCCTCCCCACCAAGTTAACTTCGGGTCGCTCGACCTCTTCAGCCATGACGGGTTCACCCGCGAGTTTCCCCTCTTCCAAGATCACGGGGCCCCTGCTGCGCAGACCGCGGGAGCGAAGGATAGAGACTTCCTCCTCCTTTTCTTCCTCATTCCCCTGCTCCTCAACAGCAAAAAGAACTACCTTGGGCATTGAAGCTTCAGCCTCTGATTCCCTCCTAGCCTTCTTCGGGATAGGCTCACCCTTGGAAGCAGAGCCGTGGGAATGTTTGGACACAGCCTACCGACTCTTTTTAGCGGGCTGCCCCTTAGGTGCTGCTGCCCTTGGTCCTAGCCCTGCTTCCCCTCCTATTTTCCTCTCGGCTGCCTGATACTCGTCCATACCTCGCTTACGTTTGTTGGACTCCAACTTGTCCTTATAAGACGCCTTGATGCTCTTAACGCAAGAGGTATTTATTCTGAAATCAGGCATCCTACTAGCCAGGGAGTACCAGGTGCAAAAATTGAGGCTAATATAACAATTGGACGTCTTGTGAGGTAAGCTGAAAATAGTTTTTATCCCTCCAGCTATACTGTAGTACTACGCCCGGGCACCTTCAAATAAATTTTCGTTGAAGTAGAGGCCAGTGTTAGGGTTGCCGATATATAGTTGATCATAGCCGAACTACCAAGCAAAACGATAGGGCATGTAAGGCTCGATCGTACATGAATTCCCTTATCGGAAGATCAGATATCTAGGCTGAATATTGATCAGCCACCAGAAGACTCCTGATGGCAGCCTTGTGAAATCATCTGGTCCCGCAAGGTCAGCAAATTTATCCCCGTAAGACGCACCAGCAATCTCGGGGAAGCAAGGTCGAGCTGATAGTTCAAAGCGTTCAGAATACACTTCCGAACAAAGAACATGTAGTAGTTAGACCAGCTCGAATTTTCAGCTTCTGCACGAAGGGAACAAAACCTGCAGAAAGAGGCACCGCCGTCATCTGAAGGGTAGTGCATACGTACCAAGCCATCAAGTACGTATATGGAAGCTCGATCCTGGGGTTAGGGTCTTCACTCTTGGCCTTCCCTCCGAATCAACCTCTGGCCTGCCCTCGGAGTCGACAATGATCTCCACTTGGCACAGGCTTTTAACCAGATCCCGTTACTCACTCTGAATTCTAGCCACCATCACTAGAAGGAGAGCGATAGACTTTTCGTAGGCGAGCAAAACCACCAGGTACACCACATCGGTAACAATTACTTCATGTGGCAATGTTAGCACCACACAACGTTTCAACCACAGCATAAGGAAGCCAGCCAATAGGGCCCGATCAGAAATGAAAACTCGGGCCTGATGATGAAAACTTTCAAAGACCGTATCAAGTCTGAAAGTGTCCTTGTTCGACTCAGTGATGTAAGAGCTTGCAGAGGCATCGATCCTCTCAGCAATTTTCTCGTCAGTGCAAGGGGCCAGACTAGTCACTGGGCTATCCTTCTCATTTATGCCATTGAACAGATAGCTTGTCCAGGACATCTGCTTGACACCCCTGTTCCTCCAGGATGAATTTGGCCACAGATGTGGAAGTGGCACAACACTTTCCAATATGTCTCATACATCTGAGGGTCCTCTTTCTTCAGAAGGTGAAGCTCCTAAAAAGTCGGGATGTATTCTTCATAAAGGGCATCTCCCATAACAAGCCCCGAGACTTCATACAGTTTATGAAGAGCAAGTCCCATCTCTCCGACTGGAGCAGAAAATGTACCCGTTAAAGGATTATAGTGCTCCAGGACACCATAAAAATTGTGAGAACTTTGCGAGAGGCCATACTTGTACGGCCCTGACCGAGTGATATAACTCCACCTGCTGCAGCAGAGCCCCTAGCTCAACAAGAACAAATCCAATCATCCTACCCCATCAGGATTTGTTGGTAGAATGAACCCACCCGAGCGGACGAAAGTCGACGGAAAAATCACCCCCTAACTTTCATAAACTAGTTGATGAAAGTAGCGCCAAGCTGAGGGGTTTCTCCTCTTAAATATTTAGATCTGACTAACCCGAGAAATAAACCAAAGACCTCTTTCCTATGGCCAGCAGAGTGTATTTCTTTGGCACCTAATCTACCAAGAGAAACGCCAGAGACAAACCAGGAAAGATCCTAATCCATCACACGGTGAACGGACATGTACTGAAGATAGGACAAGGAATACATCCTCTCCATATTGGGAAGAAAGAACCTCCTATCCCCTATTTGATGGAGCCACTTATAATCTCCGTCATGTAGAATCCTATCATCCTCGTCAATGGCGTCACCAAAGAGGAAACGAGCTTCCGTAACATAGTACGAGAATCCGTCTCAAACAGTCCATTGGAGATAATCTCCCGGAGGGTCACCGTACTGGCCTTGGAGATCCTCTCCTTTCACTCCTTTGACTTACCAGTAGTCACAAGAGCAGTCCTTTGAAGCGCGAAGGTCAGATTATGATCGGCGCCACCTACGTGTCCAAAGTATCACTTCTTGGACAAGGGGTTGGAAGAGTATCGCACTGCAAAGAAGGCAACAATTAGTCAGGAACCTGAAAGAAAATGGCTAGATATGCGAAATTCAAATGCAAGAATGAATCCAGACGAGAAAATCAGCAAAATCCGCGTCTAGGCTCAAAAACACGAGGCTTGCATGAAGCCCGCATTTCAAAATTCAGAACATAGAAAAATTTCAAAGTATCAGACTCAGATGCGAAATTCAGTAAAACTTGCGTCTGATCTTACAAGACACGAGAATTATAAGAAGTCTGCGTCTGAACTCCCCACACATAGAAATATTCTGAGCATTGAGTTCAAAACGCAAGGCTCAATGAGGCCTGCATTCAACAAACAGATACGTACTCAAGTTGATGAAGCAAAGACGCAGAGGTCGTCAACCCGCTCTTGCCTACCAATTCAAGAGCCGCGTTTGAAGATCAAACACAGGCATGAGCCTCACATTGGGGTTCACATTCAAAAGAGACTTAAGAGTTAAAAGAACTCTGTAAGCCTCTTCAATGGCAGAAACCAGATCAGATGGTTTTACTACCTGAAATGGGGGCCTCTTGCATGGAAGAACCACACATTTGAATTTCTAGAGCGACAGCGCTTGAGGACGAGGAAACTGGTTTGGTCTTTGGTGCTATTTTGACCGTAAGATCAGTGTTGAAGACGGTGAAAATAGAAAAAGCTTCAAGCTTTTCTTAGCCCTAGATATAATGCTCGACGAAGAAGAAGAGTCTAATGATGACTCATGAAAGACTGTTATCTTTTATAGGCACAGTGATCCGTAGAGATATGCGACGCATGGCTCGAGGCCTAATCCCCGCCCGATGCTTGGCGTGTGTCTTAAATGCGACGCGAATTTCGCGCGTCAAAGGAGAGACGTCCCTTTAACTCCGTCAGACATATGGCAATGCGCCCAAAACGCACACTCGCGTTTAACAAAACCTGCGTCCCCCCGAAGGTCTCGCCTCTTCAGCAAGACCAAAGTCGCGCCCAGTCAGCAGAGTAAGAGATGCGTCTTCACTTCAAAGATCGCATCCCTCCAGGAGCCGCGTTTCTTCAGCGAACTAATAGATGCGTCCCCACTCCAAGTAAGGATTTTCGTCTCTAAAATAACATGACCCCTGCGTCTACAAGACTTACATTCAGTCTTTGCTTCTGCAAATCAGTTCAACAGTACACTGGCACAAGCAGATGACTATTCACCCCTGATTCAAAGTACACCAATAGCCAGCTCAGAGCACTGAGGAGGTCTGAACTGCGTATCTAGACACTCATTACGATCATCCCTGGTGGCTTCAAAGGTTTTATAGTATACTCACAAAGACCATACTCCAAATAAGATCAAGCTCAGAGTATCTCAAATGATTGTCAGTCCAATCATGAGAAGTATGAATTCAACCAGAGTCCAAAGTATTTCGAAATCCGTCCCAGTCAACCGCGAAATATCAAAAACTTTGGAGGGGGTTCTGTAAACTGTCTAAAAATCATTGAAGACAAGTCGTTAAAAAGCAGAATCCAAACTCCAGACGCAAGGCTAGTCATCGCCACTGGCGCAGCACTAAGACACGAGGGTTGAAACCCGCGTCTCAACATCACTGCAAGGTCCAAGACGCGGAGCGCGAAAGCCGCATCTCAGTATTATTGCAGTACCAAGACGCAGAACTGGAAACCCGTGTCTCTCAAGCATTACTTCAGTAGCAAGACGCAAGGCTTAAAACCTGTGTTTCAGTTATAACTGCCCTCATTACTGGGTCAATTACTGCCCACGTAATGAGGGAGTTAACCCACATTATGGAGTATTTTTAGGGGACACATTTACCCCCTGAAACCTCTATAAATAGCCTAGTTTGTTATGGAAGATGGGTCAAAAAATTCTTGATAAGAAGAACTTCAGTTATAAGCCGTAGAAGCACCAAGACCTCCAGCTGAAAAGAAAGAGAGAGTTCTACTCTTTGAACAACTTGCTGCGTACAAGTTCGTCTTTGCCTATAATCTCTTTGAGATCCTTGATAGACAGAAGCTGTGTTACTTCGTCTACTATCTAAAGAGAGGATTCCCAAAGGACCTGACGTTCACCCGGTCAACGGAAAACAAGATTCACTTTCCATCGCCACATCAAGAACCCGGCTTTAAACAAAAGGGACATTTAAGCTTGAAATATCTCCACTCTCTTGTAAGAGGATTATTGATCCGCTGTAATTTTCTTTACAATCAAACAAAGAAGTTACTCCTCGATCTTTAATTTTCCCCCATCAAACAAGTATCTCTTTCAGGTGTGCTCCTATCACTGAAGTGTGAAGACTAACCCTGGAACTGGAAGTGCATACTCCCATCCATTCCTTTTATAGACTCGTACAAGCTGTTTGACGGTCCTGGTGTGTAGTATACTGCAAGAAATCAAAAACAAGCATGTTAGTACTTGAAAAAATAACCATGTAAACCCTCTAGCATTGCCCCAAAAGGCTAAGGCATAACTTCGCCTATAAGGCAAGCTAGCCTCACCCCAAAAGGTTAAGGCATAGCTTCACCTGCAAGGAAAGCTAGGCTCTCCCCAAAAGGCTAAGACATAGCTTCGTCTGTGAGGCAAGCTGGCCTCGTACCAAAAGGCTAAGGCATAGTCTCGCCTAAGAGTTGACTTCACCTGAGAGATGTCAAATAGACTAAGAAGTCTTAGCTTTGCTTAAAGTTTTGATTTAGCTTTACCTGGAAGCTTGAAGAATAGTTTCGCCTGGAAGCTTGAAGAAGAAACATTTGGTTTCCAATTTCGCTGTGCAAAATTAAAAGGAAATTCAATCCCTAAAAGAGAGCATAGAAAGACAAAATCGAGGGAGATAAATTCTCTAAGATAATCAACTTTGGGTGAGTCTTACCAAATCAATAATGAGATAGCCAAGATTGGCAGAAAAAGATCAAAAATCTCTAAAATAGGTCAAGACCTACCAGCTATTGGCCATTCAATAGTCGAAAGAGTAGCGTCCCCTGCCTCAGAGGTGTCGACCTCTTTGCCCAGACATTGTTTGGATGTCATGGGATCTCGTTTGAAGAGATATGAAGGGTTAAAACGCTAAGTTTGTGTTTAAACACGAAGAAGAGGGAAAGAATCCTTGTAGCTTCGCCTGAAGATGAAAAGAGAAAGTGATTTCTCTAAGGGCTTTTAGGCCCCATGGCCTAGCTTCATAACTGTCACTTCAATTTTGAAGTGTAGGCGAAGCTAAAACACTCAAGTGCTTCGCCTCGAAAAAGGAACAACCCTCGCTTCATGCACAGGTGAAGCTAAACACTAAAAGAGCTTAACAGTGAAGCTAGTAGTTTAGCTTCACTTTGCAAGTGAAGTTAGCCCAGAAAGGTTTCAGCAACGAAGTTCAGCCATGAGGCGAAGCAAGAATCCGATTAGCTTCACCTACCATAGTCTTGCCATGAAGGCGAAGCTAACCCACATTTTTGTAGCCTTTTCTTCAACAATCAAATTAGCATGCTTCAAACAGATTTGAACACCGAAGCAATTCAAAGTATTTCAAAATTCAAACTATCCTATTGCATATTTATGAATACTTTGAAGGGATTTTGTTGACACTCTAAAAAGACAAACTCCCAAACAGTATTTTAACTGGTCCAAACGATGTCTAAACTTGTCGACATTCATAAAAGACGAGTTGCGGACAAGCTGATGACCAGTTTCTACCATCCTCGAGGGACAAAGTAAAGACTCGAACCTTACTGATCCAATGAAGCAGACAGTAAGCCAAGTATTGCCTTTGAGGAGGCCTAAGTAGGCCTATGAGGCTAAGTCAGTTCATCACTTAGCCTCGCATGAACCCAAAGGGATAGCTTCACTTGAAGTTTTACAGCCTTGTTAAAGGGCTTAGTTTCTGGCTTGGTACGAATCTCTTTAGAGCTTCTTACGGTGCTAACTTGTAGCTTCATGTGAAGCTAATTCTAACTTCGCCTGAAGCTAATTCTAGCACAAAGCTAATTTCAGCTTCGCCTGAAGCTTTGTTATGGCTTCACATGAAGCTCTTCAGAGCTCCTCAGAGAGCTCACTTGTAGCTTCACCTGAAGCTTTATTATGGCTTCGCATTAAGCTTTTTTGAGCTCCTCAGAGAGCTCACTTGTAGCTTGGCCTGAAGCTAATTCTAGTTTCGCCTGAAGCTTTGCTATGGCTTCGCATGAGAGCTCCTCAGAGATCTCACTTCCAGCTTCGCCTGAAGCTAATTCCAGCTTCGCTTGAACTTTTGTTATGGTTTAACATGAAATTCTTTAGAGCTCCTCAGAGAGCTCACTTGTAGCTTCACCTAAAGCTAATTCAAGATTCGCCTGAAGCTTTGTTATGGCTTCGCATGAAATTCTTCAGAGCTCCTCAGAGACCTAACTTGTAACTTCGCCTGAAGCAAATTCTAGCTCGCCTGAAGCTAATTCCAACTTCGCCTGAAGTTTTGTGCTAGCTTCACCCGAAGTTAATTGATAACTTCGTTTGAAGCTTTTCTAAGCCCTGCCGAGGGGCTTGCCAAGTCAGTAATTGACCAATTATTAGTGGGTTAACCAAACTACTTTAGTGCGATTAATGCCACTTAAAGTGGGCGGTTACACCCACCCACTTTGTCCCATATTAAGTGGAGACAGCCTGAAAAAATGGCCATTGAATAGGGCTCGCACAAACCTGTCTAGCTTCACGCGAGGCCTGTATTTAGCTTCGGATGAAGCTTTGTAGCCTCGCATGAAGCTTAAAATAGTCTCGGGCTCGAAGATAGCAGACTGCTTCAGTCTTACTAAAACCTAGGGGCAATTATGCCCTTAAGAGCCTATAAATAGCTCATTCTTGATATGAGATCAGGGCAGGATTTTGGGCAACACTATAGACAAAATTTTGACAAGAGAAAATTTTAGAGGTTTGGCAAATCAAAAGATCATTTTTTAACTTTCAAGCTTTCAGAAACCTAGTTCTCTAATCTCAGGGTGCTAATTCCCTACGATCTTTCACTCTCAAGGAATTTTCAAAATCAGGCGAGAAGGAAATCCCTAAGACTCGATCGTTCCATCATCAACAGAACAAAGTGATCGTGCGCTGACCAGACTTCCATCACCACACTTCCCCAGAAATCTCAGTAGAAGATTCTTGTAATTTTCTTATTTAATTACTTGTAATTTTTAACAATAATTTTGTAAGTTTTTCCATACTTCAAATCGATGGAAAACAGAGTCCGCTTAGAATCGATCGTTCTTTTAAAAATTCACCTCTTTGATCTTTTGATTTCCTGATTCCTATATTTTCGTGTGGTCTAATTTTCTCTTTGAATCCAATATTCCATTTTGATTCCATTTTCTGCTTTTCATTATTGAATCTGATCAATCCATTTTGAAGCCGGTAGCAGAAGTTAGAGTAACACAACAGAATTGTGGTGCCACTGAAAAGCGACGTGGAAGCTTGATTATTGTTTCTCTTGACTTTGATTCTTTTTATCATTCCCTACTTTATAGAAATTTCAGGGATGAAATTTTTGTAAGGTGGGTAGAATGTAACATCCCTAATTAATAATACTGTATTTTTATTTTTGTAAATATTTATTAATTTTGCTACACTTTTTATTTTACCTATTTTTATCAATTAACTCGATTTAGGACTTATTACTATTATTATTATTAAATATATAAATTATTTTGAAGTATTAAATGTTAATTTGGCCTTATATATATTTATCATTGTTACTTATTATCATTTTAAATACTAACTAGTACATTTTTTCATACGATTACTATTAATATTATTATTATTGTTGTTGTTTTTGTTGTTATTATTGTTATTATTATGTTTTAGTATTATTATTATTGCCTTTTATTATTACTAGTAGTATTGTTACTAAGTATTATTATATAATATTATTATTGTTGTTGTTATTGTAGTTATTATTATTATTTTTCCTAGCCCATCCAAGCAAGCCCACTTCCATTTATTTTTAATTCATTTTCCTAGCTCATACCCAAAACCCAAAAGCCAAACCCTTAAACCCAAACCAAATAGCCCATTCACTTCCTATGCATTAATCCCTCAATGAACACTAAACCCTAACCCTAATTAACCCATCTCTCCCACACCGTAGCCACTCCCCTCCATCTCCTCTTCCCTTGCCGGCACACTACCTAACCCCCTCGCCGGAGCTCCCCTCCTCCATCACCAGTGTCGAGTCCCCCCATGTCCACCACCACCTACACCCTTGTCGAGCACTCCTGCACCACCTCCCATCATCTCTTCCATCCCCCACACATCGAGTCACCCCCTTCTCTTCTCGAGATCCTCCATCCCTGCATGCCTACACTGTGCTCCACCCTTGCCCGTCGCCGTACAAGCCTTCCCCCTAAGCACCACCGAGCATCACCCTCATGGCCATCTCCCCCTCTCGGCCTGTACCTTTGTGAACACCATGCCAAAGCTCCTCTCCTCCACATTCCACGCTGTCGTGCCCCTCTCCTGACAGCCCCGTTCCCTATCCACATCTGAGACCCTACCATTTGCACCCCCAACGCATCCACTCCTCCCCATGCATCCTCACGATGCCTATGCAATAGCCAACTGTCGTGCCTCCTCCCTCTTCCGCGAGACACCTCCAGGGCCCGAGCGATCTTCCACAGCTCTTTGCCATCTCTTTTCCATCCTGGCGTTCCACCAACAACCGCAGCAAGCTTCTCTCCTCCGCCGCGCCTCACCCATGCATGGGTGAGCTTTTCCTCTCTCTGTATATGTGTTATGTGCATACATGTGTATACATGTGTATTTGCATATGTGTGTGCTTTATGTGTGCGCGCGCGCGTGTGTAGAGTGAGTGTGTGTGTGTACGTGTGTGTAGAGTATATATGTGTTATTATTTTTCCCCTTGGGGGTGTGTGTGTGCGTATGCATGTGTATATGTGTGTGTTGCATGTGTCCCTGTGTGTTTATGTGTACGTATGAGTATATGTGTGCATGAATGGGTGTGTCTCCATCTCTCTCTCGCTATATTTCTTAGTCTCTCTCACTATGTGTGTCTGTTTGTATGTTATAGTTATAGAACCCGATCGAATATTCCAAATTCGAACCCGGTAACAGAAGACCCCGATTCGTGTTCGCTGTGGACCCGATTTGCTAGGCAATTTGTGAACCTGACATGCAAGGCAATTTAGAGATCTGAACCAATTATTGTAGTGCAGACCCGATGGTGATTCAGACTTAGATCCGCGTCATTTTATATGAGTGTTTATGATTTTTGATTATTTTAATTGTGCATTTTGTCATATCATTTCATGTGGATGCTTTAGTTCTATCATATTTTATGTTTAAGGTATTGTTCCTGTTAAATTATGATTCTTGCATGTCAGTCATATGGTGTTGACTTAACTATCTGTATAACAGAGTTAATATTCTAATTTATTCGATTTGTTCCTTGATGCTTTAGTACATATCCTGAGTAAATGATTATTAACTCCAGTTAATTAAGTTAGAGTTATTGCTGAACTGTACCGAGTGGAATGTTTAATGATAAATAGTAACATAAAATTTCATAAAAGACTGACAGTTGATTTTGAATGTTTTGATGATTCAGGTTCTACTCGGAACAACCAATTATTGATTTATGAATTTTCATACTATATGAGAGTTGGATTTTGGTGATAATAGATCAGATATACGCTTGATGATTTCTTATATTTGAGCTTGTTAAACCTATTGATACTTGAATCAGTGGACAGGATGGAAGTATGGTTTGACTTGAGATATGGGAGTGGATTAGGTTAGTTGGATATATTCACTCATTATTTTAAGGATATGTTCTCTCGGTTCATGTTTAGTTATCTACTACTTTGATTCAAATCTAGATGAGACGTATTTGGATTGTAATCTGATCAGATCTATAGGTTGATTAATTGTGATCGTAGTTAGAGGTGTGGATTCTCATGTGGATCATTTATTATACATATTTTCTTTATTGGTGAAAAGTCAGACCGAAATTCAATTGGATACTAAGGACTCTTAAATACGATGTATCTTTATTAAAAGATTGGATATTGAGTATTTATTAATTATGATATAGCTTTATTAAAGATCTGGATCTCCTATTGCTTGGGTTGATCAGTGGATTGTGTTGGAGTGGAGTTGTCTTGGATTAATGGAATAGAGTGGACTTAGAATATTGATACACTTTTAATTTACCGAGGTTGAAGGATAGGTGTAGATTGGATTTGTCTGAGTTAGTGGATTTTACATTTTTACAGTTGATTGTTACTTTGGTATATGGATCTGTGATTGAGCTTGATTGAAGTGGGAGTGTATTAACAATCTTGATCGAATTGTTTAATAAGAATTTAATTAGAGGTAGCAGAGTATTTATTTCATTATTTTAAGATCTGGATAGACTGATGGAGGTATATGATCAGAATAGATTAATAGAAGTGAGAGAACTATTTTATTGTATTTGAGACTGCGGTATGATAATGGATTTAATAATTGATGTTTATGGTGATTGTATTGAGATCAATGATTACGAGATCTGTTACTATTATATCTTAAAGTATATAGATGAGATCTGAATATTTAAAGATGAGATTGTATATTATTAGACAGTACATGTCATATTTTAAGTAGAGATTCATGTTATCAGAATTACTGTAAAAATATTGTTAGGCTGTAACACTATGTACTGTCTATTATTTTACCCTTTACATGGTTACTGTTCACATTGTTATTTCTACTGTTCATTATTACTGTTCACTATTCATATTGTTACTGTAATTATATCATCCCAGTAATCTAGGTAACATGAATATTGATTGATTGAATAATAATATAACTATACAACTTACACCGAGATTGACAAAATTGATAGGGGTAACATCATCTGTATTTTGGATGAACCTAGGATACAGGTTGCACAACTAAGATACAGTTCCACTGCAGGTTTCGGGGGATAACTAACATCCCATATGTTTATTGTTCCACTATTCACATGGTGTGTTACTACTACTGTACTGACTACCTAGCGGTAGGGCTTGGTTCAGCGCCAAGATCTGGGACGTGGTTTCGGGTATGTATGGAACCCATCTAAAGTATGAATAATGTCTCTTCCTTTCAGTTTCAATAACATAGAACCTCGATTGACACGCGTAATAAGCGTAGTATGGGATGCATCTACTGCATGTGGTAATTGTGTTCGCTAACATAATTAATAAAAATAGTAATTAACATTTGATCACTTGTGATATAGATTCTGTGATGGACACTTGATATTTTTATGCCATGATAGGATCTTAACATATGATTATATACAGTGATCGAGCCAAACCTACACAGAAAAATACAAACTTTTAGAACAGTGCTAGGTTCTCAATTCTACCATATAGACTAAGACTAATGGGTCGTGATCCATAGGGAGGGACAACGATGAAAGCATTGTGTAAGCTTCTTTTTTTAATTTATCAAAACTAGTTAGTATTTATCTTCTCAGTTTTATTAAAAATATATATATATAGTTAAGCTAATCTAAGAAGATGGTAGAAGAAGAGATGGTGGTATTGTTATTATTGTTTTATTTACAAAAGAAAAGAAAAACTAAGTAAAAAGGAGAATTGTGACTCTAAACTAATGAACTGAAAAAGAAAATAAAAAGAGTACTTACCTCTATTATTGAATCATATTGTAGAATTACCTTGAAACAAAGTAAATCAGTAGAAAAGAATAAAGGAAAGCAGAGATCAAGCACAATGAAGAAAAGTGGGAAACTTTCATTGATTATCACCTTCAATGTAAGTCTCTTAAGAAAGGATTACAATAGTGTCACTCTATAATAACTCTTCCTTTTTTAATTATGTAACTCTTTCTAACCTAAGTTATAAAGAAAATAAAAATTACATTAAAGAAGAAGAGAAAAACCTAAACTAAAGCTCTCTAAGATGGTGCCCCTCTGCCTTCAAGGTTATAGGCATTTATAGGAGAAAAGGAGGATAAGGAAGAGCGTATGGAGATAGGGAGAGCTGGCGCTCCCCTGATTCAAATACTATGTCGCGCAAATGCGGTTTTTGCCGCATTTTCATGACAAGATCCTAGCCATTAGGCCAGGATCAAAGCGCGAGTGTTCATCCACTTGTCCCCTATCCTTTTATCCTCTTGAATTTTGGATTTCTATTCTGGATTTGACGATTCATCCTTTTATCCTCAGCGAAACCAATTAGGCTTTCAAAAAATTTGTTTTTGCTTGAATAATAATTGGTGTTTATCTTATCTGATATACTCGATCTTCATATAAGATGGCTAACTCCGGATTTGAATCGATCCCCTTTGTTTTGAATTTTTGAATTTAATTGGATAAATCTGTTAATCTCCCTTTTTCTTCTTTAATTACCTTACATGCCCTGGACATGAAAATACATTAATGGCAGAGTTTTATTTAAATATAAATGAAAAAATGTGACAAATATAATATGAAAACATGTAATGCACATATATAATCACACCCTCACACTTATTTTTTGCTCGTCCTCGACCAAAACAAAAAGTAGAGCTAACCTAACCTAACTCATTTTTGTAGGAATCATGGTTGTAACTTAGTACGTGTAACAAGCCGTTAAACCTCTAGGTTATCCCTAGAGGACGAGTTTTGTCTCATGAGGGTTTTCAGTGGGTTGCACCCACAAAATCCATAAATAAAGAAAAACAAAGTGTTATTATTTTTTAAAACGCATTTTGAAGGAAAAAATATTTGAAGTATTAATGTAAAAATTCAAGTAATCTGTAAGTTATAAGATTTTCAAAACTTAGTCATTCCTCAGCTTAGTCTCTATTTAAAAACTTATTATCAATCAAGGTAAGGATTAAAATTGTATTTCTCATCTAATCTATTATTTTACCCTAAGTCATATGCTCTTTGTGACCGTGAAAATTTGACTCGAGATTCTTCAACTTTAACTCTTATGTTTTATTTTTTTTTACATTTATGGCGGTAATATCCCATAGCTCTATTAAGCTTTCAAATTTTCCCATGTAACGAGCCTTAGTCGGTGACTCCCAAACCGAAAAGTTTTAGGGCACCGGGTGAGAAAACACCCCAAGGACTTAGGATTCGAGCAAATAATGCCACAAAATAAAAGATTTTTATTTATATAAACCAGTTTTAGGCTTGAATACTTATGTTTTATGAGGAACACATACCGAGCTTAATCAGAGGAATTTTTATATAGTAAATTTTTTATTTTTATTTTTTTTATATATAACGCATAAGAATCTTTGTTTTAGAACCCTTAGTATGTAAGTGTATAAAGTATGCATATTTCATCAAGGTAAAAATCAAGACTAAATTATTTTTTCAATCTTTCTTCCTAACTTCAAAATCAAACAAATAATTTTATTTTGACCAAGTATAAGAAATCCTAATTATGATCCTCTTATTCCTTAAAACTAACTTAATTTCTTACAAAAATAAGTCAAAGTATTATTTTTATTTTCAAAAATTTTTTAAAGAAAGGACATTTTTAAAAATTAGTAACGTTAATATGTTAGTAAATCCTCCCCTACACCTAACTCATGCATTGTCCTCAATATATGAATGAAATGCAATAATATATGAAAAAGGAGAAAGGGAAAGAAAATTGTTACCTCAAGGTGGTGGTTTCGGTGGTGGTCTTATTGGGTCAAGCGTTTCTTCCCAATCTAGATACTGTGAATTTTTATGAAATTCACCTTTCATGACCTCTTTCCTATTAACATTTTTGTACTCCCCAATATGAATAGGATCATGCAAAATTCTAAAATAAAATTTTTCCGGTTATATGACCAATCTTGGGATATTATTACGGAGTCATATTAATGTAAATCTTGGTCCAACAATGGAATGTGATTTTGTGAAAATGATGATTTTGGCTCAACAATGAAGGGAATGGAAACCGATACTGACTCGAGAATAAAACTTAAATCAAGTTTAGGCTCGAGAGTTGGAGTTGGTTCATGAGTTTGATCCAAATCATAGAATTCAAGTTCACATTCATTTCTTAATAGTGGAATATCACTATCCAAAATATGTAGTTCATGTTCAAGCTCTATAAGGATAGGAATCAATGTTGGCTTCAGAATTAAGTCCAAATCAGGTAAGGATACCGAAGTCAACATAGATTCAAAAAGTGAAACTGAATCACAACATTAGGAATCGGTGTCACATTCATCTTCAAATTCAATCTCATTGAAATGAATACTTGCCAATTTGTCAATGGGTTGATATTGATCAAGTTCAAAGTTTTGTTGTGGAATTGAATCTTGGTTAAAATCTCTAAGATACCATGATTTATCGTCAATATGGCTAGGAGAATTAGGAATGGTAGAAAATTTGTTAGGTAGAGTTTTTTCATTCCTATCATTAATTGTGTTGTTCAAATGACTCACTTTTACTTCTAGCCAATTGAGAGATTGGGTAACATTATTTTTGGACTGAATCATTCTTTCATACTCTTTTCTAAGTCAATAGGTCTTCTTACTGTGGTTGGACTTAGAAATTTGATTAAGTATCTTAGATTTGGAAATTATTTGAGAGCATTGAGTTCAATTGAATTTGCACTTTTCGTGTGGACTCAAGGAAAGCTTCTAAACTCTTTTCTAAAGAAGATGTTTCTTTTGTAGGTTGGTCTTAATATGTAGTATATGAAGCTGTTTGTTGGTAAGGTTGTTGATATTAAGACTCGAGGGAGTTGTATCCCCACTGACTTGGTGAAGGATGGTGATGATTATGCCAATCTTGTTCATAATACTGGGATTTGGGGCATATATTGATTCAAATAAGACCAATCTGACATACTTGGTTAGTTAAAGTTACGTAATATCGGGTTAGTAATATCCAAATTGAAAGAGATTGGGGTGAAATATGGATTTAAGTTATAATCAGAATAATTTAAATTATAATCCATTTTCGCAAGAATAAACAAAAACAAACAAATAAACAAATAAGAAAATAAAGAAAAATCTAGCCTATGTTAGAGTAGAGCTTAGGCTTAGACGACTCCTAACTGTTGATTATCCACAGGAAGTATATTGCAAAACTTGAACACAAGTTAATCAGCCAGGTAGGGGTAAGATTGGTGAGAGGTTTCACGCTTAAAGCGACAAGCCTAATTATGCCAAACCACCAGCCTTCGGGGTTTCACCCCTCAAACTCCAACCTTTGATACTAATTTGGCAAGAGTCAACTGAAAGTACACCTAGAGGGGGGTGAATAGGTGTACAAGCTAATCTAGGACAAATGATGCGAAATTAAAAACTTAGTTGCTAACACACTATGTGTAACCAAGAGTGAGCCTGAATTCCCGTGAAGGGCTCTGGAACTACTCCTCTAGATTTCTCTAAATTAAAAGTTGAGGTGCTTTAATAAGCTCTTGAACACAAGTATAGGCACATAAACTATATCAAGCATATATATGAATGAGCAATAAAGGCAAATGCAAGATATAAGAGAGAGAGTTGAGAGAAAAGATCCAAACGCAAACAAGAGAATATGTTTCAAGGTTCGAGCCACTGCTTTACGTCCCTGCCTTCACACAGAAGGATTTCAACTATCTACATAGGATCTTCCACACAGGAATCTCCACTGAGAAATTACTACTCAACACCGGAGTTCACAACTCCTTCTCTCTACGCAAACACCTCTACACAAGAGGGAAGGCACAAAGCCAAAGCAAAGAAAAGGTTTACAACTTGGTGATCCTATGATCACAAACAACACTTGGTGATCTTGAAAGATCACAAATAAAATTTTCTTATAAAAAGATCCTAAAGATAGGTTTAGAATTGAATAGCTCAAGTGTGAGAAATCAAAGTGTTTGGAAAACCAAATCACATAGAAAATACTAGGGAAAAACTTCTCGATAGATATGAAAAATAAAGAACAAAATATATTTTTCAAAACTTATATTTCTTTGATTTTTCAAAACTTTGAAAACAAAATAAGATGAAGAATTTTTGGATCAAAACTTCTTTAAAGACTTTGCTGAAACACTAGAGAAGATGTAAATTTTTGCTCTTGAAAATCTTAGTTAAAACTAGCCTCAAAGGACTCATATTTATAGGGTCTGAAAATATAGCCGTTGAGGTTTAGAACAGGTCAAAAATAACCTGTCGGTCGACCGCCCGATCGACTGCCAATAGTCAGATTTCCGACCGTTGGAGTTATTGGTCGACCAGCCAGTCGACTGCCCCAAGGCAAACTGCCCGGTCGACCATGAAAAAAATCAGAGAGCTCCTTCTCTGGGTCGGTCGAAAGCGGGGCCAATTCCAGAGAGCAAACTCTCTGGAATGGTTGACCGCTTGATCGGCCGCTAAAGCATGTGCACTTCTGTGCACGTCGGTTGACTGGTCGGTCGACTGTAGCAGCCCAAAAACTAGGGTTATAGGTTGAAATATTAATTTCCTATAAAATCCCATAAAATCTACAAAAATAAGTTCTTATTAATATTTGAAGTACAAATATGAGTGACCAAAAATCAACACATATTACAAACTATTTGAACTATTTTTGAGGTATGAAAATTTAGCTTTAAACCAAAAATAGTATTTTCCAAAACTTAGATATTGAAATGAAAATCTGTTTTCTCCAAAACTTGTATAGAAACAAAAACAAGATATTTGAAATACATATGTAGCATAGTGTGTATAGATAGAATCCAATACACATATAAATGATATAACTATGTTTTTGACATTAAATTCAAAACTAAGTTTTGTTAAAAATAAAATTTAAAACCATGAACTTGATATACATCAAAATAAGTTTTAAGTATTATGAACCAAACAATGTATATGGATAAATTCAACATACATAAAAACATTAAGCTTTGTTTTGATTCTATCTATTCATGAAAACCATAAATGTTTTCTTAAAAATAAAATACGGTTAAACCGAAAATCAAAACTATTGAACTTGTGTGTGTACTTGAGCATATCAAGACTAAGCTATCCTTACATAAGATCTAAATCAAAACTAAACAAACGTAGATGTAAGTCTTCTTGTAGATCTTCTCCAAGACGACTCGATCCAAACTCGATTTATGAGCTTGACTCCTTCCGAGTGCTAGATGCGATCTTGACGCGCGAGCTCTTGGATCTACACGTGTTAGCTTTAAAATTGGCTTTGAATCCGTTGTTGAAGCTAAACACCTACTAAGATCTTGATTAATACCTGAAACTATATAAACACAAGATCATTAGCAAACTAACCTTCATAAGTTAGTCAACATAAAAACTAAGGTGAAAGGCCTCTGAGCCAATATAAACTTCTAACAACTTCCCTCTTAGGTCAATCTTTATTTGAGTCTGAGATGTCCCTAGTGCCAATGCATGCTCAATTTTAAGTTAGGCTGGGTTAGTGAGTGAGGAAATGGTTTGTAGGCTAAGGGAGGGTAATGACTTTCCCACCTTATCTTGTTTAAGAATATGCCCTTAATCTTTTTAGTGCAGTATACAAGTATAAAAAGGTAACACTTAAGCAATATAAATCACTCAAAATATGTTTCCTAAACTATATGCAATGCACGCATACCTTTGCTCCAGCACTTTTCAACAGTAATGTAAAATGTAAACGAAATAGACACGTGGCTTAAGATGTAAGAGCCTAAATGTTTTTTTAGTATTTACAAAGCAACCACGTTACTGTTGAGGTTAGAAGCATGTACAGAGTGAGTTAAACAGATAAACTAATAACTATAGAGAGCTAATATCAGAAAATCAAACAACCTGCAAGAAACTACAGTTAGTAGTCCATCACAGTTGTGGGCTCGATGCTCTACCTTCTTAGACAGAGACACAAAGTAGCAATATGTCCACTGTAGCTTCTAGTTTTCTAAAATTAGTTCCTGTACACCAAAACAGAGAAGAAAAAGGGATTAATTTATTAAAGTAAATCAAAAAAGAAAATTTATTGTCCCTCCCCGAAAACGGCGCCAAAATTATGATCGAGCCAAACTTACACAGAAAAATACAAACTTTTAGAAAAGTGCTAAGTTCTCGATTCTACTGTGTAGCCTAGGGCTAACGGGCCGTGATCCATAGGAGGGACAACAACGAAAGTGTTGTGTAAGCTTCTTCTTTTAATTTACCAAAGGTAGTTAATATTTATCTTCCCAGTTTTATAAAAAAAAATAAAAATAGTTAAGCTAATCTAAGAAGGAGATGGTAGAAGAAGAGTGGTGGTATTATTGTTGTTGTTTTATTTACAAATGTAAAGAAAAGACTAAATAAAAAAATTGTGACTATAAACTAATGAGCTGAAAAAGAAAATAAAAAGAGTACTTACCTCTATTATTGAATTGTATTAAAGAATTACCTTGAAATAAAGTAAACCACTAGAAAAGAATAAAAGAAAGCAGAGCTTCGGCTTGATCGAGCCCAATGAAGAAAAGTGAAAAACTTCATTGATTGTCACCTTCAATATAAGTCTCTTAAGAAAGGATTACAATAGTGTCATTCTACAATAACTCTTCTTGTTTTTTAATCATGTAACTCTCTCTAACCTAAGCTATAAAGAAAATAAAAAAATATATTAAAGAAGAAGAGAAAAATCTAAACTAAAAATTCTCTCTCTGAGATGCTGCCCCTCTGCCTTCGAGGTTACAGGTATTTATAGGAGAAAAAGGGGATAAACAAGAGCGTATGAAGACAAAGAGAGCTTGCACTCCCCCTGATTCAAATACCAGACCATGGAAATGCGGCTTTTGTCGCGTTTCACGGCAAGATCATGGCCATTGGGCCAAGATCAGAGTGTGTGTGTCCGTCCACTTGTCCCCTATCATTTATCCTCTTAGATTTTGAATTTCTATTCTGGATTTGATGATTCATCCTTTTATCCTCAGCGAAACCAATTGGGCTTTCAAAAAATCCATTTTTGCTTAAATTTTAATTGGTATTTATCTCATCTGATATACTCGGTCTTCACATAAGATGACTTCTAGAAACTCTAGATTTGAATCGATCCCCTTTGTTTTAAACCTTTGAATTTAATTGGATAAATCTGTCAATATCTCTCTTTTCTTTCTTAATTACCATGCATGCCACTGGACATGAAAATGCATTAATAGCAGAGTTTTATTTAAATATAAATGCAGAATGTGACGCATATTATATGAAAACATGCAATACACGTGTATGATGATTGACCTCATTACTCTGTAAGTTATGCATTGCCTATTATCGTAACCCCCGAGGTATGCTGATTGATATTATGTTGACTATACTATCTCCCGTTTCAGTTTTATTCAGAGATTCTTTATCCAGTATATTTTTATAGTAGCATCATAGTATGCTCACACTTTATATGCACGTACAGTTCCTCTCATTTTACATACTCATTGGGAGTTTTCTGACACCCTGGATTTACATATCTAGGTCTATATATATTACTTTGCTCATCAGATATTTGGAGAAGATTGCATACATTACAACAGGAGCAAGAGTTTTCTTTACTTAATCATCTAATCTTGGTATCTCTTCTTGCTTATTCTTATTGATTCCGTTATTCTCTGTATCGTGGACTCAGCTTTTTTCTATTTAATTGTTCATAGGATATTATAGCTTTGTGTTAGAAATTTATATAATCTATTGCAGTGACTTTATTGCTTTCATAGTTGATCGATATATCTAGTTCAGGTTATTTAGGCTTAGTGTGTATACACGGGGTATTCTCCTCGCGATATACATCGTCGACTCTCATTACGACTCCGTTTTATCGTATTTTGAGAAGCGGGGCATGACAAGATTTTTTTAATATCAGAGCCAGGTTTTCGACTTGCAGCTTAACTTTTGACTTTCATTTTCGCAAGAAGGACCTAGTTCTTATCTATAACTTGAGGTAAGTTATATTTATGCTGCAATATATATATATATATGATAGTCACACAATGATATTGAGTCCACTTGGAATAGATCGTTCTTCCTTTGAAAATCCGTCTCTTTGATCTTTTAATTTCCTGATTCCTATATTTCCATGTGATCTAATTTTCTCTTTGAATCCAATATTCCATTCTGTTTCCATTTTCTGCTTTTCATTCTTGAGTCTGGTCACTTAATTTTGAAGCCGGTAACAGAAGTTAGAGTAGCATAGCGAAATCATGGTGCCACTGAGAAGAGACATTGAAGCTTGATTATTTTTTCTTTTGACTTTGTTTCTTTTTATCATTCCCTACTTTATTGAAATTTTTGGGGACGAGATTTTTATAAGGTGGGTAGAATATCACATCCCTAGTTAATAATGTTGTATTTTTATTTTTCCAAATATTTGTTTATTTTGCTATATTTTTATTTTATCTATTATTATCAATTAACTTAATTTAGGACTTATTACTTATTATTATATTAAATATATAAATTATTTTGAAGTATTAAATATTAAATTTGCCTTATATATATTTACCATTATTACTTATCATCATTTTAATTACTAACTAATATTTTTTCCATTACTATTAGTAATAATATTGTTGTTGTTGTTGTTGTTATTATGTTTTAGTATTCTTATTAT
This sequence comes from Agave tequilana, assembly GCA_038442645.1. NCBI lineage: Eukaryota > Viridiplantae > Streptophyta > Magnoliopsida > Asparagales > Asparagaceae > Agave > Agave tequilana. The sequence goes on from JAVJIF010030886.1 coordinate 126,365, forward strand.
TGATATTATTGTCGTTGTTATTATTGTTATTTACTCTCGCCCATCCAGTCAAGCCCACTTCCATTTATTTCTAATTCAGTTTCCTAGCCTAACCCAATACCCAAAAGCCAAACCCTCAAACCCAAAGCCCAATAGCCCATTACACTTCTTATATATTAATCTTTCATTAAACACTAAACCCTAACCCTAATTAACCCATCTCTCACACACCGCAACAACTCCCCTCCATCTCCTTTACAATTGTCGGCGCACCACCCAACCCCATCGCTGGAGCCTCCCTCCTCCTTCATCACCAATGCCGAATTCCCCTATGTCCTCCGCCTCCGACACCCTTGTCGAGCACTCTCTCACCATCTCCTATCATCTCTTCCACCCCTACACATTGAGCCACCCCCTTCTATCCCTGAGATCCACCATCCTTGCGTGCCTACACTGTGCGTCACCCTTGCCCGCCGCTGCGCAAGCCTCCCTTCCCCTTAGCACCACCGAGCATCACCCCTATGGCCATCTCTCCCTCTCGGCCAGCACCCACGCCAACACCTCGTCGGAGCTCCTCTTCTCTGCGTCTGACGCCACCGTGCCCCTCTCCTGGTAGCCCCGCTCCCTACCCATAGCCGAGACCCTACATTTGCATACTCACTCTTCCCCTTGCATCCTTACAACCATGCCCACACAACAATCAGTCGCCGTGCCTCCTCCCTCTTTCGCGAGACCCCGCCTGAACCCAAGCCATCTCCCACAGCTCTTCACCATCTCCTTTTCCTTTTCGCCTCGAGACGTGACAACGACAACAAGCTCCTTTCCTCCACCGTGCCTCCATCCTAGATTTTTTTTAAATTTTTTTTCTTTTCACTTTTCTTTTAGGATATTTTTAAAATTTTCTCTTTTGTGTAGGATATTCTTTTCTTAACAAGCTTTTTGAAAAAAGAGAAAAAGTTTTAACTCATTTTTAGGAGAATTAGGTTGATCTTAGGAATTAGTAAGCCTTAATTATGATTTCTTAATTTGAATCAAAATAAGAGGTATTGTCAGATTTTTAGGTTAAGTAAGAAAGATTGGAAAGATAACTTGATCTTGAATTTTTTTCCCTTAGAGATGTATGCACTTATACTTTGAGGGATTAAAACAATGACTTAAATACCCTTATAAATATAAAATAATTATTATAAACACTTAGCCACTCATTAAGATGGTTAATTGTGCCTTAAAAAGTATAATTAGTCATGCTTAACAGTGATCAAAATAAATAAACCTTCTAGTTTTGTGGCATTATTTGCTCGAGTCCTTAACCCAGAGAGATGTTTTCTCATCTGGTGCCTTCGGACCGTCTGGACTAGGAGTCATCAGTTAAAGGCTCGCTACATGGGTAGACCAAAAAGCCTAATAAAACTAAAGGAAAAATATATAAAAAAATAAATATAAAATAAATGTAATCATAGTCCAAGTTTGAATCCTAAGAATATACTAGGTGCATATTATCTAGGTTTTATGAAAGATAAAATAATTAATTTAGTCTTGATTTCTTAACCTTGATTGAGAACAAGTCCTTGCATGGAGACTTAAATTAAGGATGAAGAGTTTAGGTTAACCTGTGACCTTAGATCACTTCTTTTTTTGCAAACATATTCCTAAGAAGATCTAATATGTTTCTTCATCTAAAAAGAAGGTGTTGATGGCTCAAGGGTATTCAAGTACGGGATTGAAGCTCAAAGCATTCAGCGTCGCTATCAAACAAGCCCGCTTGAAGATTCTTGTAGTCGCCTAGATCCTTATAAGAACTTAGCTTGTTAAAGAGTAGAATATAGATTTGATGCTCAAAGATATACACGCACAAAAATGCACGTTTTTTAAAGAACAGTTGATTTTTGTATTGGTGTTTTTGACAAGTTTAGTTTTGATACATATTCCACATTTTCTTAAATATTTTTATTGAAGTTTAGAACTTGTATCTCATTGCTATACATATTTTTTCCCTTCAAAATTCATACAAAATTATTTTAAAAATTTCTTTATTTTCAAAACAGACGGTGGTACTGGTTTTGGCTTAGGTCGGTCGACTGGGCGGTTGACCATGCCTATTTAAGGCTAGGACAGTCGACCGCACGGTCGATCGAACCTCTAGCAGAGGGGGTGCGCATGTTTATGCACGTTCACGGTCGACCGATTGGTCGACCGCTCTCCCCTGCGGTCGATCGATGAGTCGACCGACTGTCATTATTTTGGTCTCGGTTAAAACCGGTCGACTAAGGAGTCGACCGAGAGCCAACTGTCGAATTATTTAAAAAGGTCCGATCGGCTGCCTGGTCGACTGATAGACTGCCAAAATGGTAGTAACGACCAGATTTCAAATTTTATCTTTTAAATATGTTTTTAAAACATGGTGATTTAAATTCTGAGGGTCAAATTCTTTCCTTTATGACCTGCTAAACTATTCTAAATGTGTTTTTCTACAGCCTATATAAAGGGTCATTGGGATTGAATTAACACTACAACAAATTCTATTGAAAATCAAAGTTTTGCTTTCAAAGTGAAAAAGTTTTCAAAGTTTTCTTTTGTGCTTTCAATTTCAAAGTTTTTAATTGAATTTACTGCCCTTATAATCTCTCTATTCTGATTTTCTCTCTCACATACATCCTTGAGCTTCAAATCTACTTTTTACTCTACAGGGATTTGTAAGAGAGTTGTAAGAGAGTGTTTTTGATCTCTTGACCACCAAGAGCTTGTAATCTCAATTGGCTTTGTGCTACCTCTGGTGTAGAGGATTGAGTTGGGGAGTTGTGTATTCTGAGTGGTTATAATTCCTTGTTGTATAAGGTTCCTTTGTGAAAGATCCATTGTGGATAGTGAAATCCTTCATAGTGGTGAAGACGGGGACATAGAGTAGTGGTTCGAACTTCGAAATAAATCCTGAAAGTACACCAAGAGGGGGGTGAATGGGTGTATGGCTAATCTAATGACAAATGATGTGGAATTAAAAACAAATTGCAACACACTTAGTGTAACCAAAGAGTGTAGCCGAATTCCCAGTGAAGGGCTCTAGACTATCTCCTCTAAATTTCTCTAAATAAGAGTTGAGGTGCCATGTAAAGCTCTCTTGGTTCAACACAAGTGAAGCACACAAACAATACCAAGTAAATATATGGTATGAATATGATGCAATGGAAGATACAAGAGAGAGAGAGAGTTAGAGATAGTGGATCAATTGCAAACAACAAGATATATTTCGAGGTTCGAGCCACTGCTCTACGTCCCTGCCTTCACACAAGGATTTCCACTATATTGTCCACACAAGACTTGCCACACAGGGAACCTCCACTGAGGATTTGGGTAATACAACTTTGAAGTACACAACTCCTCTCTCAAACAACAACAACCTTTACACAAGAGGCAAGGCACTAAGTCACACAAAATCAACCTCTCAATAGAGGGATAGGACACTAAGCCAAACAATAATCACCTCTCACTAGAGGGATACCAATACAACCTCCACACTCACCTCTACACTTAGGGGGATACCAACAAAACCAAATTTGAACAACCTCCTCTACACTTAGAGGGAAAGGCTTAAAGCCAAAGCGTGATCACAAAGATCACAAATAACTTTTTCTCACAAAACAAGATCCTAATAGATAGGATAGAAAGATAGCTCAAGTGTGAGAATATAAAGAGTTTGGAAAACAAATCACAAAGAAAAATACTTGAGAAAACAATTAGAATAAGATAGAAATGAAGATCAAAACCAATATCCCAAATACTCTATTTTTCTTTAATTTTTTCAACCCTTTAAAACAAATAAAGATAAAATCTTTAAGGCTAAAAACTCTTGAAATCTTGTTGCTAAAACACTTAAGAAGATGGGAAAATTTTACTCTTAAAAACTATGTAAAAACCAGCTCAAGAGATGGGTGTTTATACCCTCTCAAAATTCTGCCCGTTGGCAGCCAGGAAAGTGCAGAAATGCCCTTCCGATCGACCGCCCGGTCGACCGGCCAACGGTCATTTTTATGACCGTTGTACCTCCGGTCGACCGCTCGGTCGATTGGGCCAAAGCCAACGGTCGACCGCCTGGTCGACCGACTCCCACCCGAGAGTGGGGTGCTTTCAGTCGGTCGACCGGCTGAATGGGCTAGCCTTTGTGCACGTCCTGTGCACATCGGTCGACCGTGACGGTCGACCGACTTCTGGTCCAGTCGACCGTCAGGTCGACCGCCAGAGCAGTCTGGCTGGGATTATAGGGATTAAAAACTTGTCTTTTTATCTTCAATTAAATCCCATAAAATCACATAACTTTTATAAAATTAAGTTCTTTTAAGATCTTTGAATACCAAATATGTGTGACTAAAATTCAACACATATTAAAAATAATTTGAACCATTTTTGTGATGATGAAATTTGGCTTTAAACAAAATCTATATTTTTCAAACTTTGGATTTTTGAAATGAAAACTATTTTCTCCAAAACTCATGTAAATATAAAAACATGATATTGAAACAAACTTTGAAGCATATTGTATATGGATAGAATCCAATATAGATATAATGATATCTATCTATGTTTTTGACATTAAATCCAAAAATCGATCCAAAAACCAGTTAAACCGAAATCCAAAATCAATAAACTTTAAAAACTTGTGTGTGTAGATGAACTTGAGCATATCAACACTATCTATCTTTACACAAGATCTAAACACAATCTTAAACTAAATAAACTGAGGTCTTCTTGTAGAACTCCTTCTCCAAGTCGACTCGATCCAAACACGATCCAACGAGCTTGACTCTAATCAAGTGCTACATGCGATCTTGTCCGCGAGCTCTTGAATCTACACGTGAAAGCTCTAAAACACCTTTGTTGAAGTTAATCACCTACTAATATCTTGGTCAAATATTTAAAACTAAATATCACAAGATTATTAGTAAACTATAACTACATGAGTTAATCATTATCAAAACTAGAGTGATGGGCCTCTGGGCCAACAATCTCCCCTTTTGATGATGACAAAACTCATGGAGTTATATATGCATGGATTAAAGTTAATCTTCATAGAAGCTCCCCCTTAACTCATGCATAGTAATAAACAATGAAGATATGCAATGAATGCTTTAAACCAAACAATACATATATGCATAAATGAAGTATACTTCTCCCCTTTTTGCATAAACAAAACATATATGCTCTGATATCAATTGAACAAATAAACATGCATATATAAAATCTCAAAATTCTTCTTCCCTTTTTTTTATAAAATAAGGAAATGAAATAAACATGCATAAATAAAATTCCAAATTAAATAAACATGCATATATAAATCTCCAAATTTTTCTCCCCCTTTTTGTCAATTCATCAACAAAGGGGTAAAAACAAAGTAATCAATAAAGATATATATGCGATATATATTCATGAAGAGGAGAGACGTAAAGTTAACTCCCCCTGCATACATGCATTTATATAAAAAGAGATGACTAAATCCTAACCACATAAAGTATAATATACAATGTATAAAAGGAGATGTGAAGCTCCTACTACACACGTGTACTACATACCAAAGAGAAGTCATTCTCTTCAATATGAAATACACTCAACATGAATATATATATATATATATATATAGAAGATGTTAAGCTTCTCTTGCATATAAGCAATACATATCAAAGATTATGAAACCTTTTTTTTAAAACAATTTTTCATACCAATTTATGATACCAATTGAAAATAAACAAAATTTTTAAAGATACCAAAGATACAATTGAAAATATCTTGTAAAGTTTTGATACCAATAGAAAATGACACATTGTATGTTTTTGATACCAATTGAAATATATATATATATTATAAATCTTGAAACTAATTGTAAATATTTTATAATTTTGATACCAATATTGAAAATGTTATCATATACCAAAATAAAGCATTTTTCGTCATAAAGAATGGGAGTAGGATACCAATTGAAAAAAACTGATTGAAAGATAAAACGTGAATTTTCTTCCCTTCATGAAATACCAATAAAAACTATGCATAAGCTTGTAAAAGATATCAATTGAAAAAAAATTGACATTAAGAACTAAATCAAGCTTAGCATAAACATAATTTGTGCTTTAAAATGTAAAGATATTGCAAACACAATCAAACCATATATATATATATATATATATATATATATATATATATATATATATATATGTATGAAAAAGTAAATACCAATCGAAATTGATACTATTTGAAGTTTGAAGCATACATATATAGAAAACACAAATATGAATATACCAAAAAATATCAATTGTGATACCAATTGAAAAAAATAATGAGGATTAATTGTATAGCTCATACTAACCACCCTATTCATGCACAATTTAAAAAGGATTTTCAATAGTAGCATACAAGGCATGGTCGCCCATCCATCCGCCCTTATGGTAGGGTTTTCAAAAATATGAATTTGAAAATAATTTTAGCATAATTGAAAACTCTACCAAGATGAAGAATAACGCAACTAGTTTTATGATAATCTTGTAAACTAGTACGAAGTCCTTCAAGTAAGGAATAAAATAAGAATATATCCATGAAACATGAAAATCACACGATCATTGACTCTGACATATCAATAAAGCTTATATAATCTCATGAAAGAAAAAAATCATGAGTAAACACCAAACATAGAGTGTAAAAAGTCATGTAATCAACAAAATCATGGAAATGAGGCATTTAAGCTCAATATGAAATTCCTTACCAAAAACATGAAAATCACAAAATTAAATAAGCTTCAAGGTATACGTATGTTTAGTTCAAACTAAAAGTATACATACATATCCCAAACACGATCGAGTTCGTAATAGAATTTGCATGAAAGGTAAGTGACTCAAGGGTATACATGTATATCTAAAGTTTTAAATAAAATTAACATATACATGAAGCTAAATACATTATTATGAAAAACATGTACGAAAAATAGGGAATATAAGTCCAAATGCAATAATCATCAAAACTAGGTTATACTAGTACATCTAATGGGTACAAATGAGCAATTAAGTACAAACATATAAGAATTAATTGTGACTCATTAGTTGTATAAGTATATACACAAGTTTTAGTAAAAACTACATCTAAACAAGCCATCAAAACATGAAGTATAAAAGAATCATAAACATAAACCATGATCATTAAATAAATGCACATCCTATTAGAGTTAGGGTATACACAATAGTTAAAATACGATGAGAACACAAAAGATGTAAATCCATATGAATATGGGTGTATCTCAAATACTACACATGTATATCACAAGTCTAATAAGCATGGCATTTATCATAATAATCATGAAAAACTAAAACATGCTAAAAATCAATAATGAAAACATATAAACCTAAATAAGGAGTTAGAGATAGTTACCAAAACCATTAAGGCTTATCTCTAGGTCTCCAAACCATGATGGTCCTCCAACCAAACTTTCCTTGAAGGTGATGCATCCAAAGTAGGGTCCATCAAGCACAAAAACATCCACCATCAAGGTACCAATGCCCTTACGTCAAGTGAGAGCCCATACCTACATCAAATAAAATAGGAGTGGCTTTTGGTACCCATACTCTATTGGGTCCATGGGGGGTAGCACCTTTCCTAACTCAAATAAATCTATTTGCAAAATTTACATTATGTACTCTATCATAACAAAATTTTACAAGGTGGCCCTTACGTCCACAATGCGTATAAGTGTACACATGAGCATACATCGTGTCATGTGAATGAATGTAAGAAGTATGTGTATGCCATGGTTTGTGTGCATACATAGGAGGAGCATGTTTCTTGTGAAACATGGATTCCAACCGTGTGTGGTTCATGGCATATTGGCTCAAAGTAGAGCCCAAACAATCAACACTATTGTTTAAAGCACATATATCATTTTCAATAATAGAAGAAAAGGTGGAGTATGCAATGAGTATACTAGATGGTGAAGCTAGAGTAGCATGGCAAATATGGGAATCTAAATCATTTTTCAAGGAAATATTTTCCTTAGAAACCAAATCCAATTTGTTTGAAATTAAAACAATTTTATTTTTTAAAGATTCATTTTCTTTTAAAACAAAATCGAGTTTTGAAGACAAAACCTCATTTTTCTTCAAAATCTCGTCACTATTATTTTTACTCTTTAAAATTTTATTTTCATATAGAGCAAGTTCAAATTGGGATTTCAATGAGTCCCTTTCATAAGAAATCTCATCCCTCTCTTGCAAAATCAAATCAAGTTTAGAACACAAATCCTTATTTTCTTTATTTAATTTAAAGCTTTTCTTTTTAAAATTTGATATTTTTCAAGCAAGCTTTCACAAATAATAGAAAGCTCTTCATTTAATGCATCGGCATCCATACTATCATAATCATCATTAGAAGAGCTAGCACTATCATCTAGTTGAGTATCTGGTTTTACCTCAAGGGAGTCAATCCCTTGGACCAGGTAGCAAGGTTGGTCGGACTCATCTCCACTAATTCCTCCTCCATATAGTTTGTTGTTGGTAGCGCGGGAGAGGTTAAAGTGTTCCACGCTGCAAAAGCGGAATCACAATGAGAAACCATAGAAAGATATTCTTTGCTTAATGCTTACCTAAGTGCCTCTAAGGCTTGTGCATTGGCCTCTATATACTTATTATTATCAAGATAGGATTTCTTGGTAGTAGCAAGAAAAACATGCATACCTAGAGTTTTTAGGTACATGGACATCCTAACTTTCCAAACATCAATGTTGGAAGTATCATACATGGGAGGGGTCAAGAAATCTATGAGTGTGTATAAACAAATAAGTGTGCAAATGCAAATCTAGATTAGCTAACCAAGATCTCACTCCTAGGTGGTTAAACTAATACCAGGAGCGTAGACTCTGATACTAATTGAAAGTATACCTAGAGTGAGGTGAATAGGTATATGGCTAATCTAATAACAAATGATGCGAAATTAAAAACAAATCGCAACACACTTAGTGTAACCAAAGAGTGTAGCCGAATTTCCGGTGAAGGGCTCTTGACTATCTCCTCTAAATTCCTTTAAATAAGAGTTAAGGTGCTATGTAAAGCTCTCTTGGTTCAACACAAGTAAGGCACACAAACTATACCAAGCAAATATATAATATGAATATGATGCAATGCAAGATATAAAAGAGAGAGAGTTAGAGATAGTGAATCAATCGCAAACAACAAGATATGTTTCGAGATTCGAACCACTGCTCTACGTCCCCGCCTTCACACAGAAGGATTTCTACTATATCATCCACATAGGACTTTTCACACAGGAAACCTCCACTGAGGATTTGGGTAATACAACTTTAGAGTACACAACTCCTCTCTCAAACAACAATAACCTCTACACAAGAGGCAAGGCACTAAGCCACACAAGATCAACCTCTCAATAAAGGGATAGGACACAAAGCCAAACAACAATTACCTCTCACTAGAGGGATACCAACACAACCTCCACACTCACCTCTACATTTAGAGGGATAGCAACAAAACCAAATTTGCACAACCTCCTCTACACTTAGAGGGAAAGGTTCAAAGCCAGAACAAAGGAAAGGTTACAACTCTTGGTGACCACAAAAGATCACAAAAAACTTTTTCTCACAAAATAAGATCCTAATAAATAGGATAGATAGATAGCTCAAGTGTGAGAATATAAAGAGTTTGAAAAATAAATCACAAAGAAAAATACTTGAGAAAATAACTAGAATAAGATAGAAATGAAGATCAAAACCAATATCCCAAATACTTTTTTTTTGATTTTTCTGACCCTTTAAAACAAATAAAGATAAAATCTTTAAGCTTAAAAACTCTTGAAATCTTGTTTCTAAAACACTTAAGAAGATGGGAAAATTTTGTTCTCAAAAACTATGTAAAAACTAGCTCAAGAGATGGGTATTTATACCCTCTCAAAATTCTGCCCGTTGGCAGCCAGGAAAGGGCAAAAATGTCCTTCCGGTCGACCAGGCCGACAAGCCAGTGGTCATTTTTATGACCGTTGTGCCTCCGATCGACTGCCCGGTCGGCCGGCCCCCACCTGAGAGTGGGGTGCTTTCAGTCGGTCGATCGCGCTATCGACCGGCAGAATGGGCTGGCCTTTATGCACGTCCCATGCACATCGATCGACCGTGACGGTCGACTGACTTTTGGTCCGATCGACCGTCAGGTCGACTACTAGAGCAGTCCGGCTGGAATTATAAGGATTAACAACTTGTCTTTTTTATCTTCAATTAAATCTCATAAAATCACATAAATTTCACAAAAATAAGTTCTTTTAAGATCTTTGAATACCAAATATGTGACTAAAATTCAACATATATTACAAACAATTTGAACTATTTTTGTGATAATAAAATTGGCTTTAAACAAAAACTATATTTTCCAAACTTTGGATTTTTGAAATAGAAAAACCGTTTTCTCCAAAACTCATGTAAATACAAAAACATGATATTGAAACAAACTTTGAAGCATATTGTATATGGGTAGAATCCAATATACATATAAAGATATCTATCTATGTTTTTGACATGAAATCCAAAAATCAATCCAAAAACTGGTTTAACCGAAATCCAAAATCAATAAACTTTAAAAACTTGTGTGTGTATACGAACTTGAGCATATCAACACTATCTACCTTTATACAAGATCTAAACATAATATTAAACTAAACAAACCGAGGTCTTCTTGTAGAACTCCTTCTCCAAGTCGACTCGATCCAAACACGATCCAACGAGCTTGACTCCAACCGAGTGCTAGATACGATCTTGACGCGCGAGCTCTTAAATCTACACGTGAAAGCTCCAAAATACCTTATTGAAGCTAATCACCTACTAATATCTTGGTCAAATATCTGAAACTAAATATCACAAGATTATTAGTAAACTATAACTACATGAGTTAATCATCATCAAAACTAGAGTGATGGGCCTCTGGGCCAACAAATCCTTCTTGTTTGCGATTGCCTTAGTGTCTCTATTTCATTTACTTGTTTATTAATCATTCATCCTTTGTCAATCTTTACTCATTTCAACAAGATAGCAATTGAGCACCTTAACTCTTATCTAGAGGAATCAGGAGGAGAAGTTCAGAACCCTTCACGGGTAGTACGACTTCAATTCTTATTTTGAGTGATCAGTTCGCATCATATATTATAAATTTTTAGAATTTGTATTTGATTAGCTTTACACCTATCACCCCCCTCTAGGTGTATTTTCAATTGGTATTAGAGCTTGGGTCTCTAGATTTTGGATTAACCACCTTAGAGAGATCGAATTTGCTAATCACTTCATTAACATCTTCATTCTCATCCACTATAATAAAAATGGTCGAAGGTATTAAGACCCCTCCCAAGTTTGTTGGCCTCAACTTTCCCATATAGAAGGTTAAGATGATTGTATTTTTGTAATTCCTAAGAAGCCGGGTTGTAAAGGCGGTGACTAAACCCTTTAATGTACCCGATGGTGATGAGGATACTTGGTCCGACATTGCCACTAAGGAATTTGATGCCAATGCAAAGGCACACTATGCATTGCTTTAAGCCTTGAACGATGACGATATAGTTTGGGTCATTCATTGCAAATTCACCTATGTGATGTGGTCATACTTAGTGGTCACTCATGAGGGAACATAACAAGTCAAGAGGGCTAAAACTGATCTCTTGTGCTTTCAATATGAGAATTTCACTATGCATGAACATGATTCTATTGATGATATGGTAACAAAATTTATTAAAATCACTAATGGTCTTGCTTCTCTAGGTGACGTTATAGACAATGACCAAAAGGTGAGGAAGGTCATTCGTACTCTACCACCATCTGAGAGGTCAATGCTATAACTCTATAAGAGCTCAATGACAAGGAAGAGATGGAGCTCATAAGTCTTATCGAAAATCTTGAGACTCATGAGATGGGGAGGAAGGATAGAGAAGAAACGGCGTCCCAAAAAAAAGACGATTGCCTTCAAGTCTACTCCCACCATCTCTGACGTTGATGAAGATCTTTCACTCCTTGTGAAAAATATAAGGAGGATGTACAACGAGGCCAAGTTCAACAATAGAAGACGATGGCAAGAGAAGGAGGACAAGAAAAATTATTTGCTTTAACTGTCAGAAACCCGGACATATTATTGCGAATGTCCAAAAATCAAAAACAAGCCATCTAACTCAAACAAGCCATCTATCTTAAACAAGCCATCTACCTTAAAAAAAACCATATAAGAAGAAAGCTCCCAAAGCAACATGGGATTTGGAAAGTGAATCCGAAGAAGAGGTGGACACGGCAAACGTATTTCATGAAAAATGATAACACACCTAAGGTAACCTCTGAACCATCCTTAGATGATTGTGAATTAACTATGAATAAATTAAATGAGGCATTTGAAGAATTTCAAATAATTATGATTTTCTAAAGTAGAAATACCTAAAAATGAAAAAGAAAAATGAAACTCTTTAAATTAAAAGTATAACTCTTTCTAAAGAAAAGAATGCTTTATCTTCCACTCTTATATCTGCACAAAAAAATTTTGATGCATACAAGATTTCATGTAAAGCAAAATTTCTCATGATTGATAAAAATGAATTTTCATTTTGAAAACTAAAATCAATACTTTGGAAAATATTTTAAAGAAATGTGAGTTTGATAATGTTAGATTAGAGGTCACTTGTTCTAAGAAAAATACTTCAAAGAAATATACACATGCTCACATTTCTAAATAATAACACATTCATGCTCATAAACATGCCCCACACGCTAAGCATGCTCATGTTTCACATGCTCATCATACACATCATGCATTTATGTATGGTAGAGTATATTCATGCACTGATTGTGGCCGAAAGAGCCACTTATCTAAATTTTATTTTGATCGTATAAATGCTTCTAATAATCATATTTGGGCTCGAAGTACTAACTGTAATCATCTAGAGGGGGAGTGAATAGGTGACTAGCTAATCTAATGGTCAATTAATGCGGAATTAAACTATTAATGCAAACTAAAAACTTCTTAAGCTAAATACCAAGTATAACACAAGAGTGTAGCCGGATTCCCCGTGAAGGGCTCTGGACTAACTCCTCAAGATTCCTCTAAATAAGAGTTGAGGTACCGCGTTGGCTCTCTTGGTTGAGTACAAATGTCAGCAAATAAACCCTAAGCATATAACAATTAAGCACACAATATATCAAGCATATAAAGATAAAAACAATATAAGCATGCAAGATATAAAGGCAAGTAAGAGAGAGAGAGAGAGAGAGCAATCGCAAACACGGGAGATTTGTTTCGAGGTTCGAGCACACTTGCTCTACGTCCCCGCCTCAACACTATGAAGGATTTTCACTAAAATCGATCCACTGGATCACTTGGTGCAGCAACACCTACAAGCTCTATGGACTCTTTAGTCCCTCTCTTGTTCCCGCAAGAACAACACACCACAAGCCCACTAGCTCACCGAGGCCGCACCTCTACAAAGAGTTCATATAAGAACTCGAAACACCGCGAACCCGCAAGTCCGCCTCCTCAAAGTACAAAGTAGAACTTTGGTGATCACAACACTTTGATCCCCTAAAATCTTCTCACAACAAAGATCCCTATAGGTAGATATAGCAATGGATAGCTCAAGTATTTGTGTGAGAAAACTAGGATGGAATGTGTGGAGGAAAACACAAGAAATCACTTTGAAAATACTCTTGATAAACTTCCCTTTTTAATTGGACATATTTGCTTTCAAACTAGTAGAGAAAACTCTGAAATAGATGGGAAAAACTAGGTTTAAAACTCTCCTCAAATCTTATCTAAAACAGCCCAAGAAAGTCCCCTTTTATAGGCCTCTCAAAAACTAGCCGTTACAGCCCAGTCAGCAGTTCTGACTGCTGTCGGTCGACCGGCCCGGTTGACCGCCAACGGTCAGAAATCTGACCGTTGGGCCTGCGGTTGACTGGCCCAGTTGACCGTGGCCTGGAACAGAGAGCAAAACTTTCTGCCGGTCGACCGACCCGGTCGACCGGGACTTTCCAGAGAGCAGAGCTCTCTGGACGGTCGATCAGCCCTCCAGCTAGAACTGGCGTGCACGTTTGTGCACATCGATCGACCGACTCGGTCGACCGACTCCTAGCTCGGTCGATCGGCCGGTCGACCGGCAGAAGCCAAACCATAACATTATAGGGATTAAAAACTAGGTATTTTGACTTTGATAAAATCCCATAAAATCTCTAAAAATCTACAAAAATAGTTTCAGTATTATACTTTGATATACAAACATGTTTGAGTAAATATCAAACCATGTTACAAACATTTTGAACTATTTTTGTAACTTAGAAATTTTGGCTTGAAAAAAAAACGTATTTTTCCAAAACATCTCCAAATACAAAAACAAGATATTTTAAATACTTTTAAAGCATAGTGTGTATGGATATGATCCACTACACATACATGATGAAATATCTCTATTTTTGACAATAAGCACTAAAATGTTTTGGTTAAAACATATGTATATATAAAACTTCAAAAACCAAAACGGTATTTTTTCAAAATGAACTCTTTTGTATTTTTCCAAAATAAAAACTCTTTTATGAAAACACATCCAAATCTTGTGTGTGAGTGTATATGGTATACTTGAGCAATCCACCAACTATTCTATCCTTTACATTTTATCTAAAATAAAATCTTAACAAAAACAAACCTAGACACAAGTCCTCTCTTGAAGGGCTTCACTTGAAGTCTTCTTCTCCTTCTTGACTTGGTCCAAACATGATCCAACGAGCTAGACTCCTCTTGAGTACTTGATGTGGTCTTGATGCACAAGCTCTTGAATCAAACCGTGTTAGCTTCAAAACTTGACTTTAAATCCTTAGTTGAAGCTAAACACCTACTAAGATCTTGATCACAAATCTGAGACTAATTAAACACAAGATCATTAGTACTATAACTACATGAGTTGATCATCATCAAAACTAGAGTGATGGGCCTTTGGGCCAATACTAACATCATAGGACCCAAGAAAATATGAGTACCAAAATCAACAACTTCATTATTTGATGTAGGTATACACCAAGACTTCAAGACGTAGGGAGCGGTGGTATCTTGATAGTGGTTGTTCAAGGCACGTGGCTTGGATATCAATAATTTTATAACCCTATCAAGGTATCATGAAGGTGGCACTGTCACCTTCAGAGATGATTCAAAGGGTAACATAATCTGCATAGGTAACATTAAAATTGGCTCATCTCTATTGATTGTAAATGTTGTTTTAGTTGATGGTCTCAAGCATAATCTCTTGAGTATTAGTCAACTTTGTGATAGAGGTTTTAAGTTATTTTTGATTATTCGTCTTGCAATGTTTTAGATAGAAATACCAATGCATGCATTCTTTCCAGATTTTGTGAAAATAATGTATATATTGATATGTTAAATTTAAATTATAATGTTACATGTTTAAATGCTTTCAATGAGGATTCTTGATTATGGCATAGAAGATTAGATCATGTCTCTTTTGACCATCTATCCAGAATTAACTCTAAGAAATCGGTGAAGGGTATTCCTTACTTGAAGTTTGAAAAAGACCGCATTTATAATGCGTGCCAACTTGAAAACAAACTAAATCCTCTTTCAAACCAATTAAGGATATCATGACATTTAGACCATTAGAGTTAATCCAAATGGATATGTTTGCTCCTACTAAAACCAAGAGTTCAAATGAAAACTGTTTTATTTTTATTTTGGCTGATGATTTTTCTCATTTTACATGGGGTTTTCTTTTTGGAACATCAAGATCAAGCCTTTTCACATTTTAATGTTTTCAGAAAAAGGATTGAAGAATAAAAGGTTTTTCGATTTTGCGCATAAGAAGTGATAGAGATGGTGAATTCATAAACCATTATTTTATCACTTATTGTGAAGAAAATGGAATTATGTATGAATTATCTTATCCAAGAACTCCTCAATAAAATAGAGTTGTTGAAAGGAAGCATCGTATTCTTCAAGAAATGGCTAGGACAATGATTAGTGAATAGGACTCCCTCAATATTTATGGGCCAAGGCCATAAATACTTCATGTTACATATCAAATAGAATTTATTTTTATAAAAATACTTTCAAAACTTCATTCAAAATTTACTATTTGAGAAAGCCTAATGTTTCTTACTTTAAAGTTTTTGAATGTAAATGTTTTATTTTAAACACTAAAGATAACTTAGAAAATTTTGATGCAAAAACTTTTGAAATTATTTTTGTTTATTCTAAAATTAGCAAGGCTTATAGAATCTTCAATAAACTTACTTTGACTATTGAAGAATCTATGCATGTTAAATTTGAAGAATCTAATGTTTTTGTTAAGAATATTGTAGAGATTGATTCTTTAGGTAAAGACATGGAGAAAGTAACCTTGAAGGACTCACCTATCCAAGAAGATAAGTCAAATCTTGATAAATAAGGTAAAGTTCAAGAAGTTGAAGTGGCACCATCTCAACCACTTTCAAAGAATTGGAGATATGCTACAAGTCATCCCAAAGAACTCATCATAAGTGATGTATCAAAGGGGATAACTACTCGCTCTAAACTTCATAATTTTTGTGGCCATTTTGCGTTTATTTCTCATATAGAATCAAAGAATATCCTTGAAGCTGAAGGCGACTCATATTAGTTGCTTGCTATGCAAGAAAGCTCAATTAATTTGAGTGAAACCAAGTTTGGCACCTTGTCCCTAGACCCCATGATAGACCTACCATTGATACTAAATGGATTTTTAGAAACAAATTGGATGAGTCGGGTAATGTTGTTAGGAATAAAGTTAGGTTAGTGGCCCAAGGTTACACCCAAATTGAAGCTATCGATTTTAAGAAAACTTTTACACTTGTAGCACGGCTTGAATCCATACGGATTACACTTGCTTTTGCTTCTTTTAAAGAATTCAAACTTTTTCAAATGGATGTCAAAAGCGCATTTTGAAATAGTTTTATTGAAGAGGAAGTGTACGTTGAATAACCCCGAGTTTGTTGATCCTACACATCCGGATTTTGTTTTCAAATTAGATAAAGCTTTATATGGTTTAAAACAAACTCCAAGAGCTTGATATGAAAGACTTTTAACTTTTCTTTTTAAATGGTTTTGTAAAAGGTAAAGTAGATGCCACTTCATTTACAAAGCATGTAGATAGTGATATTCTAATTGTTCAAATTTATATTGATGATATTATATTTGGATCTATTAATGAAAAATTTTGTAAATATTTTGAATCAAGTATGAAGAATGAGTTTGAGATATCTATGATGTGTGAGCTAAACTACTTCCTTAGACTCCAAATCAAGTAAAGGAGTAATTTTATTTTTATAAATCGAGCCAAATACATAAGGATACTTATCAAGAAATTTGTGCTTGAAGATGCAAAGTCAAGCAAAACTCACAAGGCTACCACAACAAAACCTGACAAGGGTAAACAAGGTATAAATGTAGACATTAAATTTTATAAAAATATGATTGATAGTTTACTTTATTTAACAGCTAGTAGGCCGGATATTATATTTAGTGTGTGTCTATGTGCTAGATTCTAATCTTGTACTAAAAAGACCCACTTGATTGCAGTAAAATGCATTATTAGATATCTTAAAGGCACTATTGGAATGTGCTTAGGGTATCCGAAGACCCGACAATTTTTCATGACAAGTTTTTTTGATGTTGACTTTGCTGGTTGTAAAGTGGATAGGAAGAGTATAAGTGAAACTTGTCAATTTCTAGAAAATTATCGTATTTCACGGTCTTTCAAGAAACAAAATTATGTGGCCCTCTCAACCGCCGAGGCACAGTATGTTGCGGTCAAGGTTTACTGTGAACAAGTGCTTTGGATGAAACATACTCTCTTTGACTATGATTTGCATTATGATCATATTAAAATATTTTGTGATAATACTAGTATTATTTATATGACTAAAAATGCAAATTAACATAATAAGACAAAACACATAAAAATTCGATATCACTTTCTTAGAGATCACTATAAGAAAGGAGATATTGAAATTGATTATGTTTCTACTGATTTTCAACTAGCATACATTTTTACTAAGTCACTTGGTTTTAATAGATTTTCTTTCATTTATCGTGAACTAAATGTTTGTATTATAGATTCATGAGTTTTTCCTTTGAAATTTATGTTTGTTTTAAAAAAAATTTGGTTGTTTTGCTTACCCTTTTTTATGCATGACAAAAAGGGGAGAAGTATTTATTGAGTATTTATTGAGTATCTATTATTAGTTTGATTCATGGTCATATGCAATGCCTTTGTTATACATTATCATAATAATCATATAACTTGTTGATATCTTGTACTTGATAGTTAAGCATAACTTGAGGGGGAGCTTTTTCAGCTCATTTCTTTCATTTCTTTCATAAATAGCTCATATGTTTTGTCATCATCAAAAAGGGGGAGATTGTTGGCATAAAGGTTATAATCACCGGTTTTGTATTTTGATGATAACAAAGCATATGTAGTTATTTAGTACTAATCAAAATCAAGAGTTTTAAGTGTGTTTCAGGGTTCAAGAAGATCTAATAGGTTTCTTCCTCTAAAAGGAAGATGTTGATGGCTCAAGGGCTCAAGGGCATTCAAGTACGGAATTGAAGCTCAAAGCATTCAGTGTCACTGTCAGAGAAGCCCGCTTGAAAATTCTTGTGGTCGCCTAGAACCTTGTAGAACTTAGCTTGTTAAAGAGTAGAATATAGATTTAATACTTAAAGATATACACACACAAAAATGCACGTTTTCGAAAGAACAGTTTATTTTATATTGATGTTTTTAACGTGTTTAGTCTTGATACATGTTTCACATTTTTCTTAAATATTTTTATTGAAGTTTAGAACTTATATCTCATTTCTATACATGTTTTTCCCCAAACCCATACAAAATTATTTAAAAAAATTTCTCTAGTTTCAAAAGAGACCTTGGTACTAGTTTTGGCCTAGATTGGTCGACCAGGCGGTCGACCGTGCCACTGCAAGCCAGAACGGTCGACCGAATCTCTGGCAGAGGGGGTGTGCATGTTTGTACAGGTTCACGGTCGACCGACTGCTCTCCCCTGCGATTGACCGATAAGTCGACCAACTATCATCATTTTGGTCTCGGTTAAAACCAGTCAACTGAGAGCCAATGGTCGGGTTTTTTAAAAAAGTCCAGTCGATCGGCCGACCGACCGATAGACTGCCAAAATCGTAGTAACGACACGATTTTAAATTTTGTCTTTTAAACATATTTTAAAACGGGGTGATTTAAATTCTGAGGGTCAATTTTTTTCCTTTATGACCTGGTAAACTATTCTAATGTGTTTTCTTTAACTTATATAAAGGGTCATTGGGATTGAATTAACACTACAACAAATTCTATCCGAAATCAAAGTTTTGCTTTCAAAGTGAAAACATTTTCAAAGTTTTCTTTGGTGCTTTCAATTCAGAAGTTTTTAATTGAGTTTTCTGCTCTTATAATCTCTCTATTCTGATTTACTCTCTCACATACATCCTTGAGCTTCAAATCTACTTTTTACTCTATAGGAATTTGTAAGAGAGTTGTAAGAGAGTGTTTGTGATCTCTTGACCAGCAAGAGCTTGTAATCTCAATTGACTTTGTGCTACCTCTAGTGTAGAGGATTAAGTTGGGGAGTTGTGTACTCTGAGTGGATGTAATTCCTTGTTGTAAGGTCCCTTTGTGAAAGATCCAATAGTGGATAGTGAAATTCTTCAAAGTGGTGAAGGCGGGGACGCAGAGCAGTGGCTCGAACCTCGAAACAAATCCTTCTTGTTTGTGATTATGTAATGCCCCGATCTGGCGGGTACGGAGATGTTACTGCAACGTATATACGCAGGTTAGAATTACCCTCACGTATATACGCTAAGCATCAGTACAGGCAAGAATCAGAGTACGGAAGCACGTGGTGCATTATACATTCCAACATATGAGTTCCATTACAAAGTTATCACCAGATATGATAAATATTACAAGAATATTACATCACCGATAGGTGCAAATGCGAGAATACAAAAGGGTATAACAAGTATGAACAGTACAAGGAGCACTTATGAGTTTACAGAAGAAAAACTCGAGAGACACACAAAGGGGGATGGAAGGATAGGGTTTTAGACGGTCTGCTGGGGATCCACGCTTCAGCTACGCCACTCTGATCAGCAACTGGGAGAATCCACACGCTTCAAGCTTCAAGACCTAGACATGAGAATTCAGGGAGTCAGATAGAACTCCCCGGCGAGTGTGATGCGAACGCCAAGTGGCGAGCATAGATAAGCACACATGTATCGATAAATCCAAGTCATAAATATGCATTGAAAATCATGTCATGAGAATAAGCATGCAGGAGCAAGTAGATATACAACAAATGGTATCAAGCAGGGATTATTCATGGTATGATAAGATAAGAGCAGGAGACAGGTGGAATAGACTACAAGTGGAAAGGCAAGATATTAACAGGTATAGTATAATAATCATAAAATCGGAAATCCAAAGTAAAACCCGATACAAGAATACATGGCAAAGCATACAACAGATCCATAGCTGGCATCTTTTATTATTATTATTACTCGTCTTACCCAGATGTCTAGATATGTTAACTAGCGTTCCAGCACACATATATCCACATCTGAGTAAAGCAAGGTTGTTATTGAAAACCAACGGGGGTATCAACGAACAATTTTTACAGTGGGTCTCGTGCATGCCCGGGACCACGGTCCAGGATGTTCCGTTGATAGTGCTCAGAACCGGTCGCAAGGCCTACAGGAGGGTCTTATAGGATGCTCTTATCAAGATGGTACCAGGAAGAAGGGAGTCAGCGCTCCCCTCGGTCGCCTGGAGGTCCACAGGTCTGACCGAAAGTTTTACTTGCATAACATACCTTGTACCACTGTAAAAACGAACATATATTGATAGCCGCAAGTTTCTCCCGACCCGATGTAAGTTGTTCCTCTTTATGATTTATTATGTAATATCAATTTTACAGGAATAGCAGGTACAAGACATGATCAGGAATTCAGGAGTACATGAGTACTGTAGATTCAGGTCACTGCATATATAATACAGGATAACAAGTACAAGATTCAAGTCACTGTATATATATACAGGATAACAAGTATAGTATTCCCGTAATGTGATAATCACATATCAAGTATTAATAAGGCAGGAGACGGGTGATAAGTCATGTTATAATAAGGAGCAAATGCCAAGTGGTGGCATGTCGGGTGTCAGGTGTTAACATGACATGAGGTTATATCAGGCAGGTGACAAGAGACAACATAGTATATGTTAGCACATCAAGTGAAAGCATGTCAAGCGATACTGAAAAACCATACTGATACAAAGGATCGGTACAAATGCCGAAAAACCATGCTTTTTAGGAAAAACAGTATAAGCTAGATTTCAAACTCTTCACAACCATTAATAGAAGAATCGGTAAACTGGCAGGCAAGTAATTCAGTAAGCAAGCGAATATCCAAGGGAGCAAAGCGGGGCTGGAGCGAAGCTAATGTACAACACTAAATACTATCACGCTCGGTGAGGTTACCGCTCGCAGCGTAGCTAGACACACGTGTCGCAGTAAGCGTATGAACGCTATACTTCCTCTCACGGCGAAGCCAAGCTCACGGGGTAACGACGCTCGGACGGAGCAAGCGGTAAAGTGTTGACGTTAGGTCCGCCTACCAGGCCTAGCATAGAGAAAGTCCAGAGGACTTTGAACCTCAAAGGTTGAAAAGGCAAGGGTACCTGCGGAAGGTATTAGTTCCAAACAGCACAAATCGTGAATAATACAAGTCGACCCGATGAAACGGGAAAGTCAAAAGAAAAGCGAGAATACTCGCCTTAATCTGTGAAATCCCTAATCTTTGGAATCCAGGTAACAAACGCGTAATGTGGTAAAGAGAAAGTGATAGAGAGAGGAGAAAATAAAGAGAGAGAAAGAAAATGAGAGAGAAAGGAGAGAGAAAGGGAGAGCTAGAGAGAGAAGTCCATAGAGAGAGTGCAGAGGAAGAGAGAATACAGGGAGAGAGAGAGAGTGTGTACAGGGAGATGGAGTGTTGAGAGTGAGACATGGGGGTCACAGACACGGGAGTCGCATTGCGTGTATGTCACAAACGCGGGGTTCAAGACCCACATTTAAGTTATGACACGAAAAGAACACAGACGCGAGCATGAGCTTCGGGTCACGTTGATACAAGAATGCAAGGATCGCTTTATACAGATGTCAAGAATGCGAAGATCACGTTAAGGAATTTTCTGGACGCGGGGGTGAGCTCCGCGTCTAGCAATTATCATAAGAGAAAGAGAGACAGGGAGATGAGAGAGTGAGAGCCCAAGGGGGGAGAGAGAGCGAGATAGAGATGCAAGGATGAGGGGGAGAGAGACGTAGGGAAGAAGGGAAACAGAGAGACGCAAGGGAGGAAATAAAGGAAAGAAAGAAAGAAAAGAAGAAAGAAAGAAAGAAGAAGGAAAGAAAAAGGAAAGGAAAGAAGGAAGGGAGAAGAGGAGAACGGCCAGCCATCTCGGGCCGGACGGCGGCGGCGCCGGTGGCCTGGCCGACGACCAAGGCCGACAACCCATAGGGCAGCCCAAACCCGAACAAGAAAAGGTGCAAGTCTAGTTAAAAATGGAGATTTGGAGTTTTGAAAATGAGGCTTCGGAGAACGAAGCTATAGCTCGTTAGAAAGAGTATTCCGAGGGAAGGAAGATGGCGTGATTGTTGGTGGCCAAGGTGGTGTAGGTGGTGGTGGAAATGGTGGTGAAGTTTTTATGGTAATGGGTGTTTTCTTGATGAAGAAGGAGGTGATGTTGGTGGTTGGAGTTGGTGTTATTGTTGTTGTTGTTGTTAGAATGGTGGAGGAGATGGAGGAGAGAATGGTGGAGGAGTTGGTCGAGATGATGGTGGAGATGGAGGGTGGCCGGCCAAGGGAAGCAATGCGGTTGCGTGCTGCTGTTGGCTTCCATTTGCAGTTGGAGAAGAAAGAAGAAAATGACAGGAAGAGAAAGAAAGATGGATGTATACATAAAGGAGTTGTTTTAATTATTACAAGTTTGCCATTAGTTTAAAAGAGATAAAGAGATGAGACTTGCGTCTCATTCTAAAATGGGCTGCGTCCTCATTCAACTTAGACTCGCGTCTGGCAATTGCTTATACGCGAGGATGAAACCTGCGTCCAGAGATAACGTGAGATCGCATTAGATAGAAAAGACAAAAAGTCATAATGACTTGAAAGACATAACATTAAATGCAGAATGGAGAGGATCTCTGCATTAAAGTTTGAATCTAGGTTTGATGAGACTCGCATCTAGTGAGGAGAGAGAAAATAGAAAAAGATAAAGTAAAATATCTGGATAAAATTTCGGTATCTGGAAAAGCACCGAAAACTCTGGAAAAGCCGAAAAAATGAAGTATCTCGAAAAGTTTTTCAAAAATTTCAAAATATAATAAATATTATTTTAAGATGTTTAATGAAATCGGTTTTTAGAAATTCAGTCCCTTTTTCAAAATAAAAATCCTGAAATCCACCGTGGACGGTTGTCTACACCGGGTGGCCGGATTTTTGATAAATTCTGAAAAATCTTAAAAAATACATTTAGATAGAAAATATGATTTTAAGAAATAATATGAAAGCCATTTCTAAAATTTTAACTCCGTTTGTAAATTAAAAATCTGAGAATCGGTCAGCGGACTGGTCGACACCAGTTTTGAGATTTCCAATTTAATTTAGAAAAATTTCAGAAAATCATAGAACATCTAAAATATTGAAAAATGATGTTTAAAACCAAAATCGGGCAAATTAGAATAGTGAAAAAACTAAATCGAGCAATACTCCAATATCGGGTTCCCGGTTCAGACTAGGGGTGACTCCTTGTTCACGAATCCAGATCCACGGCATAACGATCACATAAGTAATTCAGAACACAAAACAAATACTGAAAGTAAATCAAAAAATATGATCAGAAAATATGAATACGCAACTAAGTATGTATTTCGGGAGCGGGGTGTTACATTCCATCCACCTTATAAAAAATTGCGTCTTCGCAATTTCGATAAGGGGGAAGATGAACACAGGATGGACAGGAATAAGGATTATACCAATCAAGATATGACTTACTAAGGGTGATCTCACAACTTCCTGCTCAATAATTCTAGGCCTAGGTACTTTCTACCGTATAAAACTCCGGACGGTGCCATAACAATACATATCTGATAACTGTTAATATGAGAATTCTGCTAGAAGAAGATAATTTAAGATTCTGTATGGTCCGATTGGACTACTCTGAGTGATAAGATAAGTTGCATATAAGTAGAGTCCTAATTCTCTTTGAAGACTTCAACAAGATAGTGATCTAAATTCTGTGGCTCTACTCAGCACAATATAACTGGAATACCATGTAACTGAACAATTCTTATTATATAATTATCTGCTAGAATTTCTATAGACCGACTTACTCTGGGTAATATGAAATGAGCTGACTTAAGATTGGGCTAAACTTTCACTGCTTGAATTCTACTAAAATCGACAGAGATTACTTCTCTCAATAAGACGAAACCTCAAAACACGATACTTACCTGTTCAAAATGTATACATACTCTGCTAGGAATGAAATCATCCCCGAGGAAAAATCTTTGGCAAGATTATAGATGTTCTGCCTGTTCTTTGCCACTTTGAAAACATATTATAAAATTGTAGATAAAGAAAATACGATAACTGATCACAGATACATAAAAGAACAACTAATGATAATAAGTTTTGAATATTAGGATATGATAACTATGTAAGTCATAACTAAGAATATAGAACAATCGTTCTCTGAATGATAACATAACCATAGATGAAATATTAAAGAATACCCAAGCCCTGCAATGCTAGCTAAATAGATCATCAGGAAAATAATGACAAGCTTGCTCAGACACAGCATGAAAACCCGATTCATTAAATCCACTAGAACAGTTAGGCAGGAGAAATCCAGGGAACAAAGCTAGAGTGGTAAACACTGCCGAAACTAGCCATAAGTGAAGCAGCACCTAGGTGGGGCTATTGCGTAACACAATGTCAGGCGTCAAACACTAGGGTGCAGCGGAGCTAACGCTCTGCGAGGTTCGCACTTGGCGGGGCTCACGCGGCGAAGCCAGCACGTATCACAATGCTAAATGCTGAGCACCAGGGTGCAGCAAAGTCCACACCCGGTTAGGTCCACTGGGTGACTAGAACACGACCCTCGCTTGGCGAGGTTAGCAGAGCCTATGGTCCACCAAATCAATAAAGATTGCTAGAAGTCAGTGGCTCTGAGAACACGATCAAGAACTTATAATAACCGAAACGAGGCCCGAATGCTGTCTTCTGAATAATAATCTGACTGCAGATCAGTTCTGAGAATACCCGAGTTCCATGAACATGGTCGAAGAAATTATGATCGCTATTGGAGTAATAAAATGAAAAATACCATAACTCTGTCTGACAGAAGTCTTGAATTTGGAATACTATTTTATACTGACTCCTCATGTAATGATACAGTCTATCTGATTATATAAATGATGACTACTTCACTTGTTGTACTGGTCCCCCGTGATGTATCCATAAATACAAGAATAGAATGCGAGGCCGAAGATCTATCCAATATAAGACAATGTGATGTACCAGAGTCAAGGAATGTCAAAACATAATAAGAGCGAATCACATCTGCCCTACCGTTACCTCACTAGTCTATGCATGTCTTAAGTTGGCATAAGGATTACGAAAATCAGAATAATAAAAAAATAGAAGAGATAGAAACCATGAAATGGGAGATAGACACGGACAGACTAAGATTGGTGATGATAGTGCAATGAGAAGGATAGGATATAGAGAACTTACCAACTCCCAGACACGCTAAAAATGGGGATAATTTTACGATCAGTACCTTCTGGGTTCCTTTTTCAGATATTGAGCATCCTTTCCTATTCTCACTCTATCAGTATCTTGACTTCCTCTTCAGTGAGATTATATCTTTGCCTCCTTCTACCATGTGCCCTAGTTCTTGATCTCTTTTGCACCTGACTTTATGCTTGATGTTGGGGGATGAAGTGAGGTTACTCTACCAGTAGGTCTTGACTTCTCTTCCAATAGTGATACTAGATGAGTTAATCTGATCGGTGTAATATTCTCTGCTTCCTTGAAGGGACAGTCACTTTTCAACTGATCTCCGGACCCGTATACGACATAATTCATAACCTTTTTGGTGGTTGCATTGTAAGTGCCCGACTTCAGACAGTATTCATATGTCTTATACTGAGGACGAGGTTGGAGGGATGGCTTAGCCAGTGGGACATCCAAGGGCCTGTTTGAGTCTTCTACTTCCATCAAATGAGAGGGACTCTTTGCCAACTTCATCTACATCTCATCCTGATCTTTCTTCTCCGGGTCCGTTTTACTTCCCGAGCGATGGCAAAAAAACTTGAGAATACTTCTTGGGCTGCTTGGAAATAAGAAACATCTTGATCCTCATCTTCATGTCTCACTAAAATATTACTTGCTCGGTTCTCCTCGTTAGCCACCATGTAAGACACCAACCGACTATGCCTTAGGAATTTTATAGTGTACTTATCTACAATTCAATTTTCTTACTGTAATTTGATAAATCGTTCTTTCATCTCTTTCTGAGCTATTATAGAGAAGAATCTTCTCATAGAAATCCTTTCGAGAAATGGTCCCAAGTGATGGGCTTTTTTAGTCTCGCTACTTCTGCCAACCCCCATGTCTTGGCCACATCTTTCAACTGAATCTTGGTCACTTTCACTTGGTTCTCGTCAGGGATCTGAGTTGCCTTCAGAAGATCTGTCATGTTTATTAGCCACTGCTATGCATCTAGGGCTTATCCATGCCCGAAAGATTGTCGGCTATAATTTCCTGAAATCCGACGTGTTGCCTGGCTTCTGTTCTTGAAGTGCAACCAATAGTCTTTCGTGCAGGATCTTCGTCTGTTCTTGTTAGTTTCAACATATTTTGCAGAAATTATCTCAATCAACACTTCCTCCATTAGGGCTACCCTAAGAAGAATCAGAACTGTTATGATTTTCCCATCATTTCATGTCCGAGTTGGTCCAAGGATAACAAGAAACTGAAGTATGAAAGGATGGGAGAACTTCAGGATTCAAAGGTAAGATTATCAAGAGAGAATGGATAACTCTATACTTGTAGTTGGATTGTATAACCATGGCTCATGCATTCCACTTGCAAATTTCTTTGCCATTAATTTGCTAACTAGTTGTACTGAGGATGTGAGATCCTAGGCTCTGATACCACCCTATAACGCCCCAATCCAGCGGGTACGGAGATGTTACTGCGACGTATATACGCAAGTTAGAATTACCCTCACGTATATACGCTAAGCATCAGTACAGACAAGAATCAGAGTACGGAAGCATGTGGTGCATTATACATTCCAACATATGGGTTCCATTACAAAGTTATCACCAGATGTGATAAATATTACAAGAATATTATATCACCGATAGGCGCAAATGCGAGAATACAAAAGGGTATACTAGTATGAACAGTACAAGGAGCGCTCATGAGTTTATAGAAGGAAAACTCGAGAGACACGCAAAGGGGCCTGGAAGGATAGGGCTTCAGACGGTCTGTTGGGGATCCACGCTTCAGCTGCGCCACTCTGATCAGCAACTGGGAGAATCCACACGCTTCAAGCTTCAAGACCTGGACATGAGAATCGAGGGGAGTCAGACAGAACTCCCCGACGAGTGGTGATGTGAATGCCAAGTGGCGAGCATAGATAAGCACACGTGTATCGATAAATCCAAGTCATAAACATGCATTGAAAATCATGTCATGAGCACAAGCAAGCAGTTTTGATGATGATTAACTCATGTAATTTTGTTTACTAATTATCTTGTGATTTTAGTTACAGATCATTGATAAAGATATTAGTTGGTGATTGCTTCAAAAAGAGGAGTTTGAAAGCTTTCACTTGGTGATTCCCGAGCCCGAGCGTCAAGATGATACATAGCCATGCTCGTTGGATCCCGGTGTTTGGACCGAGTCGACTTGAAGATGAAGATCGTCAAGAAGACTTAGGTATCCTAGTGTTTAGTGTGTTTTAGATCCATTTGTAAAGCTTAGTATAGTTGATATGCTCAAGTGCACAACACACACGTTTTATGGTTTTTCGGTTTTTAGTTTAACCGATATGTGTTTTCATGAATAGTTAAACAAAACAAGTTTACTTTATTTTTATGTATATTAGATGTGCTCTATATACATATATGCTTACATGACTTATACAAACTTATTTTGACTATCCTATTCATGTATTGAAAAATACAAGTTTGATAAAATACAAGTTTTAGTTTTTGGTAAAAAGTTAAAACACAAAAATGGTTTCATATGCTTGATATTTGAGCTAAACTTTTTATCACATGTTTATATATCAATGCAAAATGATGAAACTATTTTTGGGTATTTTTACAAGAGATAAAAGATTTTTAGAAATATTTTTAACAAGTGTTTCTGACCCAAAATTGTGCTGACAGACCAAGCCGGTCGACCGGACAGTCGACCGACGTGCACAGACTTGTGCACGTCTGCTGGTCGGCCAGGCGGCCGACCGGATCAGAGAACCTTGCTCTCTGTATCTGGGCAGTCGGCCGAGCGGCCGACCGGATCAAAGAGTCTGCTCTCTGTATCTGGGCGGTCGGCCGTGCGGTCGGCCAGGTTACCCAATGGTCACATTTCTGACCGTTGGCGGTCGGCCGGCCGGCCGACCGCTAGCCTGTCAGGCTGCCAGATCAGCCTAACGGCTAGTTTCTATTTTGGCCTATATATACCCCATTTCTTGGGGGTTTTAACTAAGATTTTCTGAGCTAATTTTTTCCTACTCTCTGGTTTTAAAAAGAAGTTTTCAAAAGAGTTTAAAGAGCAAAAAGATTTATTTTGTTTGTTTTAAGTGTTTTGTTATTTTCAAAGGAAATAGGTTTTTGGGAAATTGGTTTATTGTTCTTCATTTCAATATCTATTTGATATTTTCCTAAGAGTATTTCTTTGATCAAAACACTTAGTTTTTCACACTTGAGCTTATCTTCTATCCTATTCTATTAGGATCTTATTTTGTGGAAAAGAGATTGTTTGAGGTAGATTGAGCCTCCAAGTTGTAAACCCTCCTTGTATTTGTGTATCCTCTTTGGTAGAGGTTGATCGGAGTGGTATTGTTTGTATCCCTCTTCAGTAGAGGTGATTGTGATTATTTGGCTACGGGCCTACCCCTCGGTTGTGAGGCGGTGTTTGAGAGAGGAGTTCGGTACTCCTATTGTTGTAACAAATCCTCCTCGGTGGAGGTTGCCTCGGTGGGAGATAGTGGATTGGAAATCCTTCACGGTGGTGAAGGCGGGGATGTAGAGCTAGGGGCTCGAACCTCGAAACATATCTTGTTGTTAGCGTTTGATCCATTGTCTCCTAACTCTCTCTCTCTCTCTCTCTCTCTCTCTCTCTCTCTCTCTCTCTCTCTCTCTCTCTCTCTCTCTCTTTATATTGTGCCAAGCATCATTCATATGATCATATCATATTTGCTTGTGTTGAGCATTGTTTCATATTGCCATATCCATTATATGCTTGTGTGTGTGCCTCACTTATACTTAACCACAAGAGCTTCATATAGCACCTCAACCCATATTTAGGGGAATCAAGAGGAGTTAGTCCAGAGCCCTTCACGGGGAATTCGGCTACACTTGTTGGTTGTATTAAATGTGTTGCAAAATTGTTTTAAGCTTCCGCATTTAGCGCATTTAGTTCACTAGATTAGCACTTACACCTATTCACCTCCCCCCCTCTAGGTGCTTTTCAATTGGTATCAGAGCCTACGCTCCTGATACTTTAGGCTTAACATCCTAGGAGTGAGATCCTTGTTTTGCTAGTCTACATTTGCATTTGCTTGTTTGCACACATATAGTTTGGACACATGAACTTCATGACCCCACCTATGTTTGACCCTTCCAACATCCTTTTTGGAAGACTAGGATGTCCATATACCTTCAAACCCTAGGTTATAAGGTTCACCTTGCCATTACCAAGGAATCCTACCTTAGTGATAGCAAGCATATAGGGGCCAATGCATAAGTCCTTGAGGCCATTAGAAGCACGCTTTCAAAAGAATATCTTGTGCATGTTTCTAACATTGATTTCGCATTTGCAGTGTGGAATATGTTGACAACCACCACCACCACCTCCAAGCTTCAAGTGCCAATTCAACAAGAGGAGGAGACTAGTGGAGAATCCGATTCTCAATGCTATATGGTCTAAGGGAATGACTCCCTTGAGGTACAATCGGAAACTCAAATAGATAGTTTTGATTCTAGTTCTTCATGTGATGATCATGTTGATGCCCATGCTTTGAATGAAGAACTTTCCATTGTTTATGAAAAATTAATTGAAAATATAAGATTTTGAAAAAGAAAAGTCTAGGAATTGAAAAAGAAAATAAAAGTTTGCATTCTAGACTTAACAATGTTTTGCAAGAGAAGGTTGAGGTCTATAATGAAAGGGATTCATTAAGATCTTAACTAGACCTTGCACTAAAGGAAAATAATTTTTTGAAAAATAAAAATGATTGTGAAAATGTATTGAAGAAAAATGAGTTTTTATCTTCAAAAGTTGTTTTTGTTATAAAAGAAAATGATTCTTTAAAAAGAGAAATTGATTTTATTTCAAAAGAGTTAGAAATTTGTTTAAATAAAAATAAATCTTTGAAAAATGATATTGTTTCTCATGTTTGCCATGCTTCACCTAGTTTACCTATTGCATGTGCCACCTCTTCTTTAATTAACAATGATATATCTTTACTTAAGAAGAGTGTTAATTGTTTGGGCTCCACTATGAGCCAATGTGCCATGAACCATACACGATTGGAATCTTTATTTCGAAAGAAACAAGTTCCATCTATTATGCATGCACACCCCTCACGGCATACACATGCTCCTCACGGACACCATCACACGTTGTATGCTCATGTGTACACTTGTACACATTGTGGACGTAAGGGCCACCTTGCTAAATTTTGTTATGATAGAATACATGCCTCAAATTTAGCCAAGAATTTTGTTTGGGTTAGAGAAGGGACTAACCCCCATGGACCCAATAAGATATGGGTACCAAAGACCACCCCTTGTTTATGATGTAGGTGTGGGCTCTCACATGACGTGAGAGTTGCCGTACCTTGGAGTGGATACGTTCTGAGCTTCATGAAAATCAATTGGATGCATCACTTTCAAGGGAAGTTTGGTGGGAGGACCACATTGTTTTGGAGACAAGGAGAGTTGCTTCTTCAGTTTTGGTAACAATCCTTTACTCCCAATTATTATTTACATGCTTTCATAATTATAGTTTATAGCATGTTTTATTGTTTATAGATTATTATGTCAATGCCATGATTATTATACTCTTGACATACATGTATAGCATTTTGAGACACTCATGTTTAATATGGTCTATTATTTTGTGTTCTCACCGTTTGTTTAGCTATCATGTTTATCATAGGTTTAATAACATGTGGATTTACATAATAATCATGTTTTTGTTTATCATAATGATCTTTATCTTGTTTTGATGCTTCATGTTTTGAATATATGTTTAAATGTTAGTTTTCATTAAAACTTGGTATATACTTGTACATATAGTGGGACACAAATAAATCTATATATGTTTGAGCTTGAATGCTTATTTGAACCCATTAGATGTGCTAGTATAGTCTAGTTTTGATGATCCATGCATTTTAAACTTGTATTCCCATTTCCCATTTTTGGATTTGTTTCATGTTTTTGTGTCTATGTTTAACTTCATGTATATGTCTATATTATCCAAATTATTGTTATACATATACATCCTTTGAGCCACGTGCCTTCATGCATATATCTTTGTGGACTCGTTGTGTTTGGATATGTATGTATACCTTAGTTTGAATAAGACATACATATACCTTGAAGATTAAATAAGTTTTTGATGATTTTCTTGTTTTCAAGGAATATTGAGCTTAATGGTACATCTTTCATGATTATGACATTCACATCTTATTTTTACACTCACATTTATTGTTTACTCATGTTTTGTTTTCATGAGTCATATTTATGCCTAATTGATTATGAGCGCTGACTATTTTGTGAATTTCATGTTTATGAAAAATAATTTTGTTTTATTCCTTACTTGAAGGATTTCGTACTAGTTTACAAATTTTTCATATAACTAGTTACGGTATTCTTTGATATGGTAGAGTTTTTCAAACAAAGTTTATTTTCAAATTTTTTTTGAAAACCCCTACCATCTACGGGCGGTTGGTTGGGAGACCATGCCTTGTGTATGCTTTATATTGAAAATCTTTTAATCATGAACATGGTTGGGTGGTAGATAATATGATGTATACACTTGATCATTATTGTTGTTGGTATCATTGGACTCTTTCAATTGGTATCAATTTTGACCTTTCTTG
Source organism: Agave tequilana (assembly GCA_038442645.1). Taxonomy (NCBI): domain Eukaryota; kingdom Viridiplantae; phylum Streptophyta; class Magnoliopsida; order Asparagales; family Asparagaceae; genus Agave; species Agave tequilana. The sequence continues at coordinate 158,822 of JAVJIF010030886.1, forward strand.
TGCACTCATATATGTTTGTATGTATGTATGCTTTCATTTTTAAAGAATATCAATTTCAATTGGTATCTATTTTTCATACATATATATGTTTGTGTTTATGCTAAGCTTGAGCTTCAATTTTGTTTCAATTGATTAGTTTTCAATTGCTTTTCAATTGGTATCTTATTACAAGCTTATGCATATGTTTTGTTGGTATTTCATAAAGGGGGAGAAAATTTGATTTTCATGTTTACAATTGGTATTTGTATTTCCACTCCCTTACTTTATGATAGAAAATAATAATTTCAATTTGGTATCATATGTTTAAAAAGAATAATACTTTTAATTGGTATCAAATTTGTTTTATTGAGAAAATTCAAAATTTTGTTTAAAGAAAATATTCAAAAGTTTTGATTTGTATTGCATATATGCAAGGAGATCTTAACATCTCTTCTACATATAGATTCATGATGAGTGTATCTTGTATTGAAGAGCTTGACAACTTCTTCTTTATGTGGTACACGTGTGTAGGGGGAGCTTCACATCTCCTCTTATGCATTACATATTTTACGTTATGTGAATTAGGGCTTGTCATCCCTATTTCATATAATGTATATATGTAGGAAAGTTACTTTACCGTCTTCCTCTTCATGAATGTATATCGCATATACCATTTGTTGATTGATCTATGTTTACTTTCAATTGGTATCAAGATGCTACTTTGACATATTTTCAATTGATATCTTAATTGATTGTCACCCCTATTTGGTTTTTGTTTTTATTTTAGACAAAAAGGGGAAAAACATTATTTTTACTAACCCTTTGTTGATTCATTGTTTCGAACAAAATGGGGAGAAAAATTTATTGGTTTGGTTTGCTTTTACCCTTTTTATTGATGATTGTTTCTTTGTAATAAAAGGGGGAGAAGATTTGTTTTGTTTTGATTGTTTACCCTTTTGTTGATGATTGACAAAAAGGGGAGAAAGATTTTGAGTTTGATATATGCATATTTATGTTTTACATATATTAAGTTTAATTTAGTTTAATTTTAATTGGTATCTAGAGCATGTTTTGTTTTTGAACATTTCATTGGTATCTAGAAACCTTTTTATTGTTTATGCATATTTATGCATGTTTCATGTTTCATATTCATTGCATATTTATGTTTATTTGTTTATGCATGAGTTAAGGGGGAGCTTCTTTGAAGCTTAACTTTAATCCATGCATATATAACTCCATGAGTTTTGTCATCATCAAAAAGGGGAGATTGTTGGCCCAGAGGCCTTCTTCTCTAGTTTTGATGATGATTAACTCATGTAGTTATGTTTACTAATTATCTTGTGATTTTAGTTACAGATCATTGATCAAGATATTAGTTGGTGATTGCTTCAAAAAGAGGAGTTTAGAAGTTTTCACTTGGTGATTCCTGAGCCCGAGCGTCAAGATGATACATAGCCATGCTCGTTGGATTACGGTGTTTGGACCGAGTCGACTTGAAAATGAAGATCGTCAAGAAGACTTAGGTATCCTAGTGTTTAGTGTGCTTTAGATCCATTTGTAAAGCTTAGTAAAGTTGATATGCTCAAGTGCACAACACACACGTTTTATGGTTTTTCGATTTTTAGTTTAACCGATATGTGTTTTCATGAATAGTTGATCAAAACAAGTTTACTTTATTTTTATGTATATTAGATGTGCTCTATATACATACATGCTTACATGACTTATACAAAGTTATTTTGACTATCTTATTCATGTATTGAAAAATACAAGTTTGATAAAATACAAGTTTTAGTTTTGGTAAAAATGTTAAAACACAAAAATGGTTTCATATGCTTGATATTTGAGCTAAACTTTTTATCACATGTTTATATATCAATGCAAAATGATAAAACTATTTTTGGGTATTTTTACAAGAGATAAAAGATTTCTAGAAATATTTTTAACAAGTATTTCTGACCCAGAACTGTGCTGACAGACCAAGCCGGTCGACCGGGCGAACGACCGACGTGCACAGACTTGTGCACGTCTACTGGTCGGCTGGGCGGCCGACCGGATCAGAGAGCCTTGCTCTCTGTATCTGGGCAGTCGGCCGAGCGGCCGACCGGATCAGAGAGTCTGCTCTCTGTATCTGGGCGGTCGGCCGTGCGGTCGACCGAGTTGCCCCAACGGTCACATTTCTGACTGTTGGCGGTCGGCCGGCCGGCCGACCGCTAGCCTGTCAGGCTGCCAGATCAGCCTAACGGCTAGTTTCTATTTTGGCCTATATATACCCCATTTCTTGGGGGTTTTAACTAAGATTTTCTGAGCTAATTTTTCCCTACTCTCTGGTTTTAAAAAGAAGTTTTCAAAAGAGTTTAAAGAGCAAAAAGATTCATTTTGTTTGTTTTAAGTATTTTGTTATTTTCAAAGGAAATAGGTTTTTGGGAAATTGGTTTATCGTTCTTCATTTCAATATCAATTTGGTATTTTCCCAAGAGTATTTCTTTGATCAAAACACTTAGTTTTCCACACTTGAGCTTATCTTCTATCCTATTCTATTAGGATCTTGTTTTGTGGAAAAGAGATTGTTTGAGGTAGATTGAGCCTCCAAGTTGTAAACCCTCCTTGTATTTGTGTATCCCTCTTTGGTAGAGGTTGATCGGAGTGGTATTGTTTGTATCCCTCTTCGGTAGAGGTGATTGTGTTTGTTTGGTTACGAGCCTACCCCTCGGTTGTGAGGCGGTGTTTGAGAGAGGAGTTCGGTACTCCTATTGTAGTAACAAATCCTCCTCGGTAGAGGTTCCCTCGGTGGGAGATAGTGGATTGGAAATCCTTCACGGTGGTGAAGGCGGGGATGTAGAGCTAGGGGCTCGAACCTAGAAACATATCTTGTTGTTAGCGTTTGATCCATTGTCTCCTAACTCTCTCTCTCTCTCTTTATATTGTGCAAAGCATCATTCATATCAACATATCATATTTGCTTGTGTTGAGCATTGTTTCATATTGCTATATCCATTATATGCTTGTGTGTGTGCCTCACTTATACTTAACCACAAGAGCTTCATATAGCACCTCAACCCATATTTAGGGGAATCAAGAGGAGTTAGTCCAGAGCCCTTCACGGGGAATTCGGCTACACTTGTTGGTTGTATTAAGTGTGTTGCAAAATTGTTTAAGCTTCCACATTTAGCGCATTTAGTTCACTAGATTAGCACTTACACCTATTCACCCCCCCTCTAGGTGTTTTTTTCAAGAGAAAGTCCAGAGGACTTTGAACCTCAAAGGTTGAATCTGGAGGTTAGGCCCGAAGGCAATGGTACCTGCGGAAGGTATTAGTTCTAAACAGCACAAATCGTGAATAATACAAGTCGACCCGATAAAACGGGAAAGTCAAAAGGAAAGCGAGAATACTCGCCTTAATCTGTGAAATTCCTGATCTCCAAAATCTAGGTAACAAACGCATAATGCGGTAAAGAGAAAGTGATAGAGGAAGGACGAATCAATAGAGTGAAAGAGAATAAGAGAGAGAGAGAGATAAAGAGAGAGCAAGAGAGAGAAGTCCATAGAGAGAGAGTGCAGAGGGAGAGAGAATACAGGGAGGGAGGGAGAGTGTACAGGGAGATGCAGTGTTGAGAGTGAGACAAGGGGGTCACAGACGCGGGAGTCGCGTTGCGTGTATCTCACAAATGCGGGGTTCAAGACCCGCGTTTAAGTTATGACACGAAAAGAACGCAGATGCGAGCATAAGCTTCGCATCACATTTATACAAAATGCGAGGATCGCATTATACAGTGTCAAGAACTCGAAGATCGTGTTAAGAAATTGCCTGGACGCGGGGGTGAGCTCCGCATCTAGCAATTATCATAAGAGAAAGAGAGGGAGATGAGAGAGTGAGAGCCCAAGGAAAGAGAGAGAGAGAGAAAGATGCAAGGATGAGGGGGGGAGAGAGAGAGACGCAGGGAAGAAGGGAAACAGAGACACACAGGGGAGGAAATAAAGGAAAGAATGAAAGAAAAGAAGAAAGAAAGAAAGAAGAAGGAAAGGAAAAGGAAGGAAAGAAGGGAGAAGAGGAGAACAGCTGGCCTTCTCAGGCCGGCTGGCGGCAGCGTCGGTGACCTGGCCGACAGCGAAGGCCAGCAGCCCATAGGGCAGCCCAAACCCGAACAAGAAAGGATGCAAGTCTAGTTAAAAATTGAGATTTGGAGTTTTAGAAACGAGGCTTCGGAGAACGAAGCTATAGCTCGTTAGAAAAGGAACTCCGAGAGGAGGAAGATGGCTTGATTGTTGGTGGCCAAGGTGGTGTAGGTGGTGGTGGAAATGGTGGTGAAGTTTTGATGGTAATGGGTTGTTTTCTTGATGAAGAAGGAGGTGATGTTAGTGGTTGGAGTTGGTGTTATTGTTGTTGTTATTGTTGGAATGGTGGAGGAGATGGAGGAGAGAATGGTGGAGGAGTTGGTTGAGATGATGGTGGAGATGGAGGGTGGTCGGCCAAGGGAAGCAAGGCGGCTGCGTGCTGCTGTTGGCTGCCTTTTGCAGTTGGAGAAGAAAAAAGAAAATGAAAGGAAGAGCAAGAAAGATGGATGTATATATAAAAGAGTTGTTTTGATTATTACAAGTTTGCCATCAGTTTAAAAGAGATAAAGAGATGAGACTTGTGTCTCATTCAAAAAAGGGTTGTGTCCTCATTCAACTTAGACTCACGTCTGGCAATTGTCCAGACGCGAGGATGAAACCTGCGTCCAGAAATAACGCGAGCAGGGGCGGAACCAGGTATAAATTTTGGGGTGGGCTGTAATTTTTTTTAACATATACTTATGAATTATATGCATTTCCCAAAAGAATAAAACAGTATTCTCCACTAAATAAGGAGTGGAACTAGTAATAAATTTGCTAAAAGAAAACCAAAATAGAAGCGGATCTAACACAATATATGAAAAAGAACAAAAATAAAATAAATTTAATATAATATTTAAAAAAATGGGCCGGGCTATAGCCCGGCCCTGCCAACCTTTCGGTCCGCCTCTGAACGCGAGATCGCGTTAGACAGAAAAGACAAAAAGTCATAATGACTTGAAGGACATAACATTAAATGTAGAATGGAGAGATCTCTGCATTAAAGATCGAATCTAGATTTGGTGAGACTCACATCTTGCGAGGAGAGAGAAAATAGTAAAAGAGAAAGTAAAATATCTGGATAAAATTCCGGTATCTGGGAAAACACCGAAAACTCCAGAAAAGCCGGAAAAATGAAGTATCTAGAAAAGTTTTCAATAATTCTCAAAACTAATAAATATTATTTTAAGACATTTGGTGAAATCAGTTTTCAGAGATTCAATCCCGTTTTTAAAATAAAAATCATGAAATCCACCTGGACGATGTCTGCACCGGGTCGACCGGATTTTTGATAAATTCTGAAAAATCTCAGAAAATACATTTAGATAGAAAACATGATTTTAAGAAATAATGTGAAAGTCATTTCTAGAATTTCAGTTCCGTTTGTAAATTAAAAATCTGAGAATTGGTCAGCGGACTAGTCGACACTAGTTTTAAAGATTTCCAATTTAATTCAGAAAATTTCAGAAAATATAAAAATTTAAAATATTGAAAAATGATATTTGAAACTAAAATCGGTCAAATCAGAGTAATGAAAAGATCAAATCGAGTAATACTCTAAGATCGGGTTCCTGGTTCAGATTAGGGCTGACTCCGAGTTCACGAATCCAGATCCACAGCAAAACGATCACATAAATAATTCATAACACAAAACTGAAAAGCACACCTAGAGGGGGGTGAATAGGTGTACTTGCTAATCTAGAAACTAAATGCTCTAAATGCGGAAGCTAATGCAAATTTTACAACACACTTAATACAACACACAGTGTAGCCGAATTCCCCGTGAAGGGCTCTAGACTAACTCCTCTTGATTCCCCTTGAGTGGGTTGAGGTGCTATGTGAAGCTCTTGTGGTTAAGTATAAGTGAGGCACACAAACAAGCAAGCCAAGCATATAAGGATGAACAATATAAAAGATGCAAGGCAATACAAGCAATATATGACATGAATGAAGATGATGCTTTGCACAAAAGTAAAGAGAGAGAGAGAGTTGAGAGACAAGTGGATCAAACGCTAACAACAAGATATGTTTCGAGGTTCGAGCACCCAGCTCTACATCCCCGCCTACACCACTGTGTAGGATTTCCAATCCACTATCTCCCACCGAGGGAACCTCTACCGAAGAGGATTTATTACAACACAAGGAGTACCGAACTCCTCTCTCAAACACCGCCTCACAACCGAGGGGTAGGCCCGTAGCCGATACAACAACCACAAACACCTCTACCGAAGAGGGTTTACAACCAAACTCCACCTCCCACTAGAGGGAGCAAACCACAAGCCTCAACCTCTACCAAAGAGGGAGCAAACCAATCACCCGATCAACCTCTACCGAAGAGGGATGCAACAAGAGTAAGGGTGTTTACAACTAGTGGTTTCTTTCAACCACAAACAATCTCTCTTTCTTTTCTCTTTTTCTACAAAACAAAAGATCCTAATAGATTAGGATAGATGATAGCTCAAGTGTGGAATCAAGGTGTTTTTGGAAACAAGCAACAAAGAAAACTACTTGGGAAATGTCTTGTAAATGATAGAAAATGAAAACCAATACAATATCCCAAAACCTAGTTCTCTTTGATTTTCCAAAACCCAAAACAATAAAGATGAAATCTTTTTAGCACAAAAACTATTTTGAAAACTTGTTTAAACACTAGAGAAACACTAAAATTTTTCTTCTTGAAAATCTTGTGAAAATAGCCCAAGAGTTGGGGTATTTATAGCCCCAAAACAAAACTAGCCGTTAGGCTGATGTGGCAGCCTGACAGGCTTGGCGGTCGGCCGCCCGTCGACCGCCAACGGTCAAAAATGTGACCGTTGGGCAAACCCGGTCGACCGCCCCGTCGACCCAAATATACAGAGAGTACTGCTCTCAGTTACGGTCGACCGTCCGGGTCGACCGCCCTTGTGTCTGCCAGACGTGCACGGCTCTGTGCACGTCGGTCGACCTCACGGGTCGACCGGCCCTTGGTGCAGTCGACCCATGCGGTCGACCGACCTGGCCTGTCAGTCACAATTCAGGGCAGAAAAACATAAGTTAAAATATTTTAGAAAATCTTTTATCTCTTTTAAAAATCACAAAAAATAGTTTTATCATTTTTGCATTGATATATAAACATGTGGTAAAAGGTTTAGCTCAAATATCAATCAATATGAACTATTTTTGTGTCTTATCATTTTTACCAAAACCAAAACTTGTATTTTTATCAAACTTGGATTTTTCAATACATGAATAGGAAAGTCAAAATAAGTTTGTATAAGTCATGTAAGCATGCATGTATAACTAGAATACATCTATTATACATATAAACCATGTAAACTTATTTTGATCAATCTATTCATGAAAACACATATCGGTTAAACTAAAAACCGAAAAACCAATATCCAAACATAAAACTTGTGTGTGTTGTGCACTTGAGCATATCAACTATACTAAGCTTTACAAATGGATCTAAACACACTATCTAAACACTAGGATACCTAAGTCTTCTTGACGATCTTCCATCTTTAAGTAGACTCGATCCCAAACCGTGATCCGTCGAGTGCAAAGGAGTAATCTTGAAGCTCGGGCACCGGAATCACCATGTGAAGGCTTCCAAACTCATCTTTTTGAAGCAATCACCAACTAATATCTTGATCAATGATCTGTAACTAAAATCACAAGATATTAGTAAACATAACTACATGAGTTAATCATCATCAAAACTAGAGTGGAAGGCCTTTGGGCCAACAATCTCCCCCTTTTTGATGATGACAAAACTCATGGAGTTATATATGCATGGATTAAAGTTAAGCTTCAAAGAAGCTCCCCCTTAACTCATGCATAAACAAATGAACAATAGATATGCAATGAAAGCTCTTAAACATAAAACATGAAACATGCATATCTATGCATAAACAATAAAAGGTTCTAGATACCAATGAAATGTTCAAAAAACAAAACATGCTCTAGATACCAATTACAAAACATGCTCTAGATACCAATTAAAATTAAACTAAATTAAACTTAATATATGCAAAAACATAAACATGCATATATAATCTCAAGATCTTTCTCAAATAATTCTCCCCCTTTTTGTCAATCATCAACAAAGGGGTAAAAACTAAAACAAAACAAAATCTTCTCTCTTTTTAATACAAAGAATCAATCTTCAATAAGGGGTAAAAGCAAAACCAAATCAATAAATTTTTCTCCCCCTTTTTGTTCGAAACAACGAATCAATAAAAATAATTTTTTCCCCCCTTTTGTCTAAAACAAAAACAAAACCAAATAGGGGTGACAATCAATTAAGGTACCAATTGAAAATATGTCAAAGAATAGCATCTTGATACCAATTGAAAGGAAACAAACAAAATATTGATACCAATTTTAAGCAAAACACATGAAAATCTTGATACCAATTGAAATTAAACATAATAAATTTTGAATGTCTAAACAAAAATTTGATACCAATTGTAAATATTTTTCATTTTGAACATATGATACCAAATTGAATTTTCAATCATAAAGTATGGGAGTACAAATACCAATTGAAAGACAAAATCAAATTTTCTCCCCCTTTATGAAATACAAACAAAAATAATGCATAGACTTGATACCAATTTAAAAGTAATCAATTGAAACAAAGTTAAAGCTCAAGCACTAGCATAAACAAGATTTTGTGCTTAAAGATATAGGGATATAATAAGCACAAATAAAACATATATATGTATGAAAATAGATACCAATAGAAATTGATATTCTTTGAAATGAAGCATACATACATACAAACATATATGAGTATACAAGAAAGGTTAAAATTGATACCAATTGAAAGAGTCCAATGATACCAATTGAACCAACAATAATATCAAGTGTATATCTCATATAACTATACCTCCCAATCATGGTTCAAGTTTTAAATGATTTTCATTTTAAAGCATACATGAACATGATCTCCCATCCATCCTCCCATAGATGGTAGGGGTTTTCAAAAATAGATTTAAAAAATAAGCTTTGTTTGAAAAACTCTACCAAAATGAAGAATACCGTAACTAGTTAAATGGAAAATCTTTTAAACTAGTACGAAATCCTTCAAGTAAGGAATAAAACAAAAAATAATTTCCATAAAATACATGTAAATCACATAGCACTTAAAAACACTCAATATTCAATAAAGTCCATACATGCTCATGAAAACATACTCATGAGAAATATTTTAAAAATGGTGAGTGTACAAGTAATGTGTGACATGGCATTATGAAATTTTCAATTAAGCTCAAAATTCTTTGAAACAAGAAAACATGAAAATCATCAAAACTTATTTAATCTTCAAGGTATATGTATGTCCTATACAAATTAAAGTATACATACATATCCAAACACAACGAGTCCACAAAGATATATGCATGAAGGCACGTGGCTCAAAAGGATGTATATGTATAACAATAATTTGGATAAAATGGACATATACATGAAGTTAAAAAAAAACACATGGAAACATGAAAAACTAAATTTTCACCAAAATAAATTTCATTTCAAGGTATATGTATGAATTGTCAACACAATAAGTATACATACATATCCCTAAACACGATTGAGTCCATATGTATAGATTTGCATGAAAGGCAAATGACTCAAGGGGTATACATGTATATCTTAAAGTTTGGCAAAATTACACATATACATGAAATGAAAACTCATACACATAAAACAAATTCAAAAATAAAAATACAAGTTTAAAATGTATGAATCATCAAACTAGACTATACTAGCACATCTAATGGGTTCAAATAAGCATTCAAGCTCAAAACATATATAGATTTATTTGTGGCCCACTATATGCACAAGTATAAATCCTAGTCTTAATGAAAACTAACATTTAAACATATATTCAAAACATGAAGCATCAAAACAAGATAAAAATCAACATGGTAAATCTTAAACATGATTATTAAGAAAATCCACATGTTATTAAACCTATGATGAACATGATAGCTAAACAAACGGTGAGAATACAAAATATGGGTCCATATAAACATGGGTGTCTTAAAATGCTAAACATGTATGTCAAGGGTCTAATAAACATGGTATTAACATATAATCAATAAACATCAAACATGCTATAAACAATGTATATGAAAAGCATGTAAACAATAAATAGGAGTTAGGGATCATTACCAAAACCTAGAAGGCAACTTTCCTTGTCTCCAAAATATGGTGGTCCTCTCCACCAAACATCCCTTGAAAGTGATGCATCCAAATGATTTTCATGAAGCTCGGAACGCATCCACTCCAAGGTACGGCAACTCTCATGTCATGTGAGAGCCCACACCTACATTAAACAAAGGAGGGGTGGTCTTTGGTACCCATACTCTTTTGGATCCATGGGGGTTAGTACCTTCTCAAACCCAAATGATTGGTTGCTAAATGTTGCATATTTAATGTTACATTTCCATACTTATTTTAGAATAAGAGCCTGCATTGTCCTAATTATTTGTTTAATTTATTTGCAGGCCCAATCCTTAAGGAGATGAAGAGAAATGAGCCCAAAGCCCACCAGAATTTTGAATTAAATCAGAATAAATTCGCACACACAAATCAGGGCAAAATCAAGAGGTTGAAACCGGTTGAGAAGAATCCTCTCAGGATCGATCGGTTAAAGCCAAGAATCCAGGCCATTTCTTCAAAATCTCGGAGCCAAACTGCCAAACCAACTCCAGATAAAGTCTGAGGGAGAAACCGGGGAGACCCACCAACAGGGTGTGGCCACCTGGCCACACCCTTGCCGCAGAAACGCGGCTTTTGCCGCGTTTCTGCGGCAATATTGGGGAGTTAGGGGGAGCGTTTGCTCCCCCGACCTCCCCGGGATCTTGGTGGTTGGGTATTTGCCTATAAAAGGCCATTATCTGCGCTGAAAATTAGACGTCAAGGCATATTAGAATTTAGCTTAGTTTTCATTTCTTAGTTTAGGTTTTTAGTCTTTCTGTTTATGTAATTTGTATGTAACTTAAGATAGAAGATGATTCATGTAAGTAAGAGAGAGGGGCTGATGTTGAGAGTGACACCGACGATGTACCCTCGTCCTTTCTTTCATTGTCTCAGCGAGCAATAAAGGTAAACTTTTATTTATGTTCGTTTCTTTACTTTCCTTTTCTTTTGTTTTGCTTTCCTCTCCCTCTTTCTACTTTACCTTGGTTGTGTTTGTTGAGTTCACAAGTGAAATCCAAAGCAAGTATAACTAAGCTACGTGAGAGCCAGCGATAGTTCATGAAGACGTTCTCCTCTTCCAAGATCCGCATCACTTCGTTCTTGCTAGGCTTGACGATATAATGTGCACGGGGACTAAGCTCAAGCTTATGATCTATGCGTTGAACGCCTCCGAAGCAAAGGTAGAACTTGCACAGGTTTCCAAGTAAGTCATCACCAAACTAGGTAAGTAATTCTTAACTTTCTTTCTTTTCTTTTATCGCTATAGTATAGATCGCCAACACGATTTCTTTCACCACTTCTTCCCAATCGTTTTCATTCTTTTTTTTTTCAAATCATTTGTACATAGACGCTTTCGCCGTTTTCTGATTTTCCATCTTCTTCATCTCTCGCTTTCTTCTTAACTTTAACCATTAACTTTCTTTTTCTTTTTCATAACATAAAACAGAGAAGAACTTTCGCTTATTTTCTTAACGATTTCAATAAAGAACTGTAAAGCTTCCATCGCAAACCCTCCTTGTGGATCACGACCCGCATAGCCACTTGCTATAGCGGAAGAATTGAGCACTTGCACATATTCTTTCTTAAGTTCTCTAATCTCGTATTTTTTGTGCAGGTTGTAGCCTCAATCACCAAACAAACTTATTTGCTAAATTTGAAACATGTATACGATCATAGCAAAATTTAGCAAGGTGGCCCTTACGTCCACAATGTGTACAAGTGTACACATGAGCATACATAGTGTGATAGTGTCCGTGAGGAGCATGTGTATGTCGTGGAGGGTGTGCGTGCATAATAGATGGAACTTGTTTCTTTCGAAACAAAGATTCCAAACGTGTATGTCCAACTACACATTGGCTCAAAGTGGAGCCCAAACAATCAACACTCTTCTTAAGTATGGATATATCATTGTTAATTAAAGAAGAGGTTTGGCATGCAATAGGTGAAGTGTGTGACACTACCCTAGCATGGCAAACATGTGCATCAATCTTGTTTTTCAAAGAAACATTTTTATTTAAACAAATTTCTAATTCTTTTGAAATAAAATCAATTTCTCTTTTTAAAGAATTATTTTCTTTTAAAACAAAATCAACTTTTGAAGACAAATTTTCATTTTTCTTCAAAAGAGTTTCACAAATATTTTTAGATTTTAAAAACTCATTTTCTTTAAGTGCAAGATCAAGTTGAGATTTTAATGAATCCCTCTCATTAGAAATCTCCTCTTTCTCTTGCAAAATATTGTTAAGTCTAGAAATCAAATTTTTATTATCATTGTTAAGGCCTAGACTTTTCTTTTTCAACAAATTATATTTTTCAATTAATTTTTCACAAACTATTGAAAGTTCTTCATTTAAAGCATGGGGATCAATATTCTCATCACATGAAGAACTAGCATCATCACAATCTAAGTGGGGTTCCGAAAGTACCTCAAGGGAGTCATTCCCTTGGACCATATAGCATTGAGAGTCGGATTCTCCAATAGATTCCTCTTCTTGTTGGATAGGCGTTTGAAGCTTGGAGGTGGTGGTTGTTGTCAACTTGTTCCACACTACAAAAGCGGAATCAAGGTTAGAAACACTCATAAGATAATCTTTAGATAATGTACTTCTAATGGCCTCAAGGGCTTGTGCATTGGCCCCTATATGATTGCTATCACCAAGGTAGGATTCCTTGGTAATGGCAAGGTAAACCTTATGTCCTAGGGTTTGTAAATAAACAGTCATCCTAATCTTCCAAATAAGAATGTTGGAAGGGTCAAACATAGGTGGGGTCATGAAGGCCATGGTAAACTATATGTGTGCAAACAAGCAAATGCAAACAAGATTAGCAAACAAATGGATCTCACTCCTAGGATGTTAAGCCTAAGTATCATGAGCGTTGGCTCTGATACCAATTGAAAAGCACACCTAGAGGGGGGTGAATAGGTGTACTTGCTAATCTAGTAACTAAATGCTCTAAATGCGGAAGCTAATGCAAATTTTGCAACACACTTAACACAACACACACATGTAGCCGAATTCCCCGTGAAGGGCTCTGGACTAACTCCTCCTGATTCCCCTTGAATGGGTTGAGGTGCTATGTGAAGCTCTTGTGGTTAAGTATAAGTGAGGCACACACACAAGCAAGCCAAGCATATAAGGATGAACAATATAAAAGATGCAAGGCAATACAAACAATATATGATATGAATGAAGAATGATGCTTTGCACAAAAGTAAAGAGAGAGAGAGTTGAGAGACAAGTGGATCAAACGCCAACAACAAGATATGTTTCGAGGTTCGAGCACCCAGCTCTACATCCCCGCCTACACCACCGCGTAGGATTTCCAATCCACTATCTCCCACCGAGGGAACCTCTACCGAAGAGGATTTGTTACAACACAAGGAGTACCGAACTCCTCTCTCAAACACCGCCTCACAACCGAGGGGTAGGCCCGTAGCCGATACAACAATCACAAACACCTCTACCAAAGAGGGTTTACAAATCAAACTTCACCTCTCACTAGATGGAGCAAACCACAAGCCTCAACCTCTACCAAAGAGGGAGCAAACCAATCACCCGATCAACCTCTACCGAAGAGGGATACAACAAGAGCAAGGGTGTTTACAACTAGTGATTTCTTTCAACCACAAACAATCTCTCTTTCTTTTCTCTTTTTCCACAAAACAAAAGATCCTAATAGATTAGGATAGATGATAGCTCAAGTGTGGAATCAAGGTGTTTTTGGAAACAAGCAACAAAGAAAAACTACTTGGGAATGTCTTGTAAATGATAGAAAATGAAAACCAATACAATATCCCAAAAACCTAGTTCTCTTTGATTTTCCAAAAACCCAAAACAATAAAGATGAAATCTTTTTAGCACAAAAACTATTTTGAAAACTTGTTTAAATACTAGAGAAACACTGAAATTTTTCTTCTTGAAAATCTTGTGAAAACAGCCCAAGAGTTGGGGTATTTATAGCCCCAAATAAAACTAGCCGTTAGGCTGATGTGGCAGCCTGACAGGCTTGGCGGTCGACCGCCTGGTCGACCGCCAACGGTCAAAAATGTGACCGTTGGGCAAACCCGGTCGACCGCCCGGTCGACCCAAATATACAGAGAGTACTGCTCTCAGTTACGGTCGACCGTCCGGGTCAACCGCCCTTGTGTCTGCCAGACGTGCACGGCTCTGTGCACGTCGGTCGACCTCACGGGTCGACCGGCCCTTGGTGCGGTCGACCCATGCGGTCGACCGACCTGGCCTGTCAGTCACAATTCAGGGTAGAAAAACATAAGTTAAAATATTTTAGAAAATCTTTTATCTCTTTTAAAAATCACAAAAAATAATTTTATCATTTTACATTGATATATAACATGTGGTAAAAAGTTTAGCTCAAATATCAATCAATATGAACTATTTTTGTGTCTTATCATTTTACCAAAAACCAAAACTTGTATTTTTATCAAACTTGGATTTTTCAATACATGAATAGGAAAGTCAAAATAAGTTTGTATAAGTCATGTAAGCATGCATGTATAACTAGAATACATCTATTATACATATAAACTATGTAAACTTGTTTTGATCAATCTATTCATGAAAACACATATCGGTTAAACTAAAAACTGAAAAACCAATATCCAAACATAAAACTTGTGTGTTGTGCATTTGAGCATATCAACTATACTAAGCTTTACAAATGGATCTAAACACACTATCTAAACACTAGGATACTTAAGTCTTCTTGACGATCTTCCATCTTCAAGTAGACTCGATCCCAAACCGTGATCCGCCGAGTGCAAAGGAGTAATCTTGAAGCTTGGGCACCGGAATCACCATGTGAAGGCTTCCAAACTCATCTTTTTGAAGCAATCACCAACTAATATCTTGATCAATGATTTGTAACTAAAATCACAAGATAATTAGTAAACATAACTACATGAGTTAATCATCATCAAAACTAGAGTGGAAGGCCTTTGGGCCAACAAAAACAAATACTGAAAGAAAATCGAAAAATACGATCAAAAAATATGAATACGCAACTAAGTACGTATTCCGAGAGCGGGGTGTTACAGATTGCCTTATTGTCTCTATTTTATATACTTGTTTATTATCCATTCATCATTTGTCGATCTTTACTCATTTCAACAAGATAGCAATTGAGAACCTCAACTCTTATCGAGAGGAATCATGAGGTGAAATTCAGAGCCCTTCACGGAAAATACGGCTTCAATTCTTATTTTGAGTGATCAGTTTGCATCATACATTATAAATTATTTAGAATTTGCATTTGATTAGCTTACACCTATTCACCCTCCCCCCCCTCTAGGCGTATTTTAAACTATCACTCTTGAGGTTAACATGGTTAGTGGAGTACTTCGTAGTTAGGAATCATGAGATTTCTTCTATTTTTGATTTGTTTAAAAACCATTTCCAAATTGCAACTTTTCTACCTTTTGTTTTATGTTTTCATCTTCTCCTCCTTTCCTTTCACTTCTTATTTTGTTTTATTTTCCTTTTCGATTCTTAGAAATAAGAAGAACACGTTAACACTAATGTGACAACCATTAATACTTCTATCACCTCCTCTCCCTATAGATTCGACCCGTATAGCCTCTATGTTATAACGGAAGTATCAAGGAAGTCAAAGCACAAACACTTAAACTCACGATTTCTAATATATATTTCTGTGCATGGTTCCTCCGATCAATAGCCTTGAGCCTGGCCGATAAATCTATGACGTCTCAAACTTGCTATGTCCGCATAGACTCCATCTTATCTTTCATGATGTCCATCCATTCTCTTGCATTAGGGTGGAACAAAGCCTCTTTGACAGATCTCGATTTCGCATTATCGTGTGATGCCATCAAACACTACCCCTCCAATCTCAAAATGATGATGATGGATAGTGTTAAGGCTGCTTTGATGTAGCGTATAAGAATCCTGTAATGGTGGCAATGCATCATCTAAGGGTTGCTGCTCCTATGGTTCCCAAAAGGTGTAGGTTCAATATCCTCTTGCTCGACAAGGCAACTTGGTGCTCTCTTATCTAGCTCATATAAGACTAAATCTGGGCTCATATTCCTTTGCTAGGGAATTCATTTTCAAGAAAATTCGCATCTTATGACTCTATCTCAGTCACACTTCCATCTTGGTGTTCCCCGAGGAACGTATAATCTTTTGAATGTTTCGAATAGCAGATAAATATGCACTTCTATCCCCTCGAGACCAACTTCCCGTTTGGGTGGGAAGTGGTGTGCACATAAGCCGTTGAGCCCTGTGGCTACAAATATCCCAAATTGAGCTTATTGTCAATCCATAGCTTATAGGGTATGGAAGGTACTGACTTAGAAGGATCAAGGTTTAGAATGTAGGTGGCAATCATCAATGCATCTCTCCAAAATGAGATTGGTAGATTTGCATGTGCCATCATAGACCAAACTATGTATCTTATTCCTATATACTGCCATGCCATTTTGCTGCGATGTGTAAGGAGTGGTTAGTTGTCAGACGATCCCTTTTCTCACATAGTTCCTTGAACTGATCAAACAGATTTTAATGACTATGATTAGTCCAAAGTATTTTCACACTCTTGTCGAGTTTGTTCTCTACCTCAACCAAGTAACGTTGAAAGCATTCCAGTGCTTCAAACTTGTGGGAGGTCTGATAAATATAACCATTGTTGGCCCAGAGGCCTTCCACTCTAGTTTTGATGATGATTAACTCATGTAGTTATGTTTACTAATAATCTTGTGATGTTTAGTTTCAGATACTTAACCAAGATATTTGTAGGTGATTAGCTTCAACAAAGGTGTTTTGGAGCTTCTCACATGGTGATTCAAGAGCCTGAGCATCAAAGATCATATCTAGCACTCGTTGGAGTCAAGCTCAGTGGATCACGGTTTGGATCGAGTTGACTTGGAGACGGCGCTCTACAAGAAGACCTCGGTACATAGTTTAGTTTATGTTTTAGATCCATTTGTAGAGATTAGATAGTGTGATATGCTCAAGTTCACAACACACACACGTTTCATGTTTCGGTTTCGGTTTTTCGGTTTCGGTTTAACCGATCTTGATTTTCATGAATAGATAGAATCAAAACAAGTTTACATGGTTTAATATATATTAGATTTGTTCTATATACATCTATGCTTTAACTATTTAAACAAACTTAGTTTGATAGTCTATTTCATGAGTTTGGTGTTTTGGTATTTTAACAAAACTTGTTTTTAGAATTATTGTCAAAAACTATGATATATATATCTTTATATGTATATTGGATTATATCCATATACTAAATGCCTTAAAGTTGTTTCTATATCATGTTTTTATATTTGGATGAGTTTTGGACAAAACGAATTTTCAATTCAAAAATCTAAGTTTTAGAAAATACAGTTTTTGGTTTTCGGCAAAATTTGTAAGTCACAAAAATGGTTCAAAAAGTTTGAAATATGTGTTAAAATTTTTCACACATGTTTGTATATCAATGTATTATGCTAAAACTATTTTTTGGATTTTTAGAGAATTTATGGGATTTATTTGATGATTAAAAACCAAGTTTTTCAAGTCCCTAAATGTTTCTGCCAGGCCCTGGCGATCAACCGACCGGTCGACCGGAGCGGTCGACCGTATGTGCACAAAACGTGCACAAAGCCACTTGGTTTGGCCGGTCGACCGTGCGGTCGACCGACTGTAGCATCCTTACTCTCGGGTAAGGACGGTAGACCGGGCGATCGACCGGAGCTTGGCAACTGTCAAATTTTGACCGTTGGCCGGTCGACCGGATGGTCAATTCTGACCATAATTGCTGCCAACAGCTAATTTTTAAATGGGGCTATAATACCCCATTTGAGAGAGGTTTTCTCCTAAGTTTTTGAGAGCCAAAATTCTGATCTTCTCTATTGTTTTAAGAGCAAGTTTCTCAAAAGAGTTTTTGTGTTTTAAAAGATCAATCTTCATTGTTTTCAAAGTGTTTTGTTATTTCAAAGAAAATAGTCTTTTGGGAATTGTTTTGATCTAAAAATTTTATATCTTTTTGGAGAGTTTTTCAAGTGATTTTCTTTTTTAAAAACACTTTGTTTTCCACACTTGAGCTTATCATTTTATCCTCTCTATAGGATCCTTGTTTTTGTGAAAAAGATTTGGTTTGTGGTCTTTTGATCACTAAGTTGTAAACCCTCCTACTTTGTGTTATCCCTCTTGGGTAGAGGTTGATTTGTGGAGTGGTAGTTTTGTGCCCCATCCCTCTAGTGAGAGGTTGATTAGTTGTTGGCTTTGTGCCCATCCCTCAAGTTGTGAGGTGATCGATTTGTGGTGGCTTTGTGCCTAACCTCTAAGTGTAGAGGTTGTATTTGTAAAGAGAGGAGTTTGTACTCCCGGTTATTGTATTGCCCCAAATCCTTAGTGGAGGTTCCCTATGTGGGAGTCCTGTGTGGACAAGTGGATTGGAAATCCTTCTGTGTGAAGGCGGGGACGTAGAGCTGTGTGCTCGAACCTCGAAACATATTCGTGTGTTTGCGTTTGATCCATTGACTCTAACTCTCTCTCTCTCATTTATATTGTGCCTTGCATCATTTCATATTGCTCATTCATATTATATGCTTGGCTTGTTTATGTGTGCCTCACTTGTGCTTAACCACGAGAGCTTCATATAGCGCCTCAACTCTTATTCAGAGGAATCAAGAGGAGTTAGTCCAGAGCCCTTCACCGAAAATTGATTAGTACTCAATATTGCATATTTTACATCATAATCCCCATGCATATTACAAATAAATATATGAATTTTAATCCTCTTCTCTACATATTTGCAGGTACACATTTAAGAGAGAGATTTTCAAATAATCACTTAATTACCACTAATTAAGTGATTAATCCAAGCTTAAGGATAAAGCCAAATCTAAACCCAAGATCCAGAGAGATTCGCTCAACCAACAGATATTCTAGAATGTCCACGTGGCCAACAACCCCGTAACCACTCAGCAACAGAAATCCGTTGCTGAACGGATTCGGTTAAGCCGCGGACGCGCGGCAGGGCGCGGCAATCTAGGGCCGTTGGATCCCCGGATTTTGTGGCAACCACCTTATCTCCAGAAGCTTCTCAGTTCTCCTATAAATACTTCATTTGTACCTGCGAGAAAAACTGATCAGAGAAGAGAGGAGATTAGTTTTTAGGTGTTGTAATTTTTAGTTGTTTTTCTCTAGTTTTCTTTCTTTAGATCTCTCTTCTCTATCCCTAGATTTCATTACAAAAGAGAGTGATTGTGAGGGAGAGAGCTTGTGTAATCAAGGGTGACAACTTGAAGCTATGCAAGGATTGATCCATCCTCCATTCCTCTACTTGAGTTTGATTCTAGTTTCTTGTGCTTTCTTTACATGCTTTATTACTTGCTTACTTTAATTCATGCAATTTACTTCAAGCTTTGTTTTAGTTCTTTAATGGCTTCTTGTAGCTAGATTTTCATTCCATGTACTAGTTTAACCACTAGCTTAGCCACTTCACTACTCATGGGTGATTGCTTTTGTTAATCTTGCAAGTGTATGATCTTCTCTTCTCCGATGGTTAAATCACCATCTTGCAAATGAGAAAGTAATTAGGTCAACACGCTAGACGAATTCCAAGCCTATGGAGTGACAACATTAGGCAAAGCTTTCATTATCAAGGAGTTTGGTAAGCTTTGGCAAGCTAGCAAGGTAATCTAGTCTTGGATCTCTTTCTTTAAGTTTCTTGATTCTTTTCTTGTGAATACAATATCCACATCACTTCTTGATTTCTTTTCCACTTCCACCATGAACATATCCATCCTCTTTTGGTTTCTTTTGTATTTGCTTCACTAAGTTTATAATCAAGAGAAGGATACTAGTTTGATCACTTCACTACCATACGTTTAAAGCTTCCATCGCGAGCTCTCCCTGAGATCCGACTCGGTATAGCC
This sequence comes from Agave tequilana, assembly GCA_038442645.1. NCBI lineage: Eukaryota > Viridiplantae > Streptophyta > Magnoliopsida > Asparagales > Asparagaceae > Agave > Agave tequilana. Next base: position 178,995 of record JAVJIF010030886.1, read on the forward strand.
CTAGGCTATAGCGGAGACAAGAAAGGGTACATCAAATACATTCTATACACATAATAAGTACACCTCCTTCGTCTAATCAAAATGGCGCCGTTGCCGGGGATGACAATTCTCTAATACGGCGCATACGTACTCTTTCTTAATCAAATTTTTGGCGCCGTTGCGGGGAGAGCGACGGTATTTTTAAAAGTGAGAAACTAAACGATATATCTTCTCTGTTGCAGGTACAGGTTGAAGATTCAGAAATATTTGCACAGCAGAATCATATAAGTGGACCTGGGCCTCTGCTCAAGAAAGCAGAGCCCAGGATCCCTCTATTGTGCCGCGGATCCACAAGAATTGCCGTGGGAACGCGGCACTTTAGAGTTCACTACTTACAAAATTTTTGCAGGGGCTTCTGCTCTGCAAGATACTGCTGCCTATATACTTCATTTCCGGTATACTTCACTGTATTCCTGTTAATTAATTCAACAGTAAGAAATTGGTTGATAATTGCTAAAAAATTGTTAGACATCTTGCATTATAGGCACGTGTCTTTCAATTACTTTAAATTTACTGTTGAAGAGTGCGTGGGACAAGGTACGTGATTCATTGCATATAGACTAAGACTCACTCTTTGTTTGATTTTTCTTACTTGGAGTGAACCTTGTTTGTTTCTATATCGTACACTTGCACAATTAATTCTAAGGGCAATTCCTGTAAATAACATAAGGTGGGGGAGGTCATTACCCTTTCCTTAGCCCGGAAATCATTTTCCCCACGTACTCACAATCCTAAGCTTGTAAATAAAATTTGATAGACGTTGGCCCTAGGACATCCGGACTCACTTAGGAGATTATCCTAAGGGGGAAAAGTGTTGGAAATTGACTTCTGTAAAATCGGTGTCTAGGAAAGGGTTAAGGGCCGAAAGCCCGAAGGTTGTTGGTTACTTAATTAAGGAACGTCTTCGGACGGAAAACCTCCCAACGACTTTACCCTTCCCTGGTTGATTTGCTTATAGTCAAGGTCTACACTAAACCTCCTGTGGACAGTCTATTTAGGAGTCATCTAGGACCAGAAACCCTAGACAAGCTTGGATTGATTTTTTCTTTTGTTGTTTGTTATTTTTCTTTTTTTCGCTGGTGTGATCGGTGCACGTTGTTTGTGATTGTATATACAATAGTGGTTTTGTGATCCTAATTCTTTCTACACTTACACTTCCACAACCACTTCATCATGACCAACAACGTCTCACTTCAGGATCGATTTTATCCGATTCGCACCTCCATTCCTTCATGCATTCTTCTCCCCGAGCCTAATGGAAATCATTTTGAGCTGAAACCACAATTCATTAGTACACTTCCCCGATTCCATGGTCTTGAGTCTGAGGACGCGTACCTCTTTATTCGTGAGTTTGAAGAGGTATGCCAAATGATGAGAATTTCCCAACTTTCTGAGGATGCTGTTAGGTTACGGTTCATACCGTTTGCACTTAAGGATTTAGCTAAGAAATGGCTTTATAGTCTTCCTGTCAGTTCCATATCTTCATGGGATGATTTTGTTAAGGTCTTTCTTAGGAAATTCTATTCTATCCACAAAACAGCCCTCATGAGAAAAAACATAATGCAATTCAAGCAAGAACAAAATGAACCTTTCTGGAAATATCTTGAGCGTTTCAAAGACCACTTAGCCCTATGTCCCCATCACGGCATAGAGAAATGGCGGCTATGCCAGATTATCTATGATGGATTAGATTACCAAACGAAAACACTTTTAGAATCCATGTGCCAAGGGGAATTTCTGAAGAAAGATGAACATCAGGGGTGGGATCTCTTTGAAACCCTAGCTGAGAAAACCATTCAGTGGGAGTCATGCCCTGATAAACCGACTCCCACCACTTTCAGAACTGGTACACAATCCAAAGAATCCTCTCTAGCTTCAGAAACCAAGATCACACAATTAATGAAGAGGATAGAGTTGCTTGAGTCAATAGGGAATTCTATGGTCAACCAGGTCAACCCATTGCCTTTGATTAGACCAGGTTGCACCAAATGTCAAGACCTTAGCCATGTTGTTGAGGAGTGTCCATTGTATCAGCCCCCATTTCAGGAGAACATGAATGCAGCATTTACCAGACCCCCATACTCCAATACTTACAATTCAGGATGGCAGAACCATCCAAATTTTCCATGGAGTCAGTCTGGTCCTGAGCATCATATGCCACCACTTCCACATCTGTACAATGCTCAGTTTCATCCATCCAGTTTCGATCAAAATTCACTGTATGTTCATCCATCTCAAAGTCCACCACAGTCATATCAGTCATATCAGGACACACCACCATATTATCAGAATCCTCCACCATTCTACCAATCACAGTTCCAATCTCCATATCCTCAACATCCACCCCAAAATAATTCTGAAATATCTGAGTTGAAACAAATGCTAGAAACCTTTACAAAGAACCATAAACAGGAGTTGAATGAAATGAAGGTCCAAATTGGGCAATTGGCTGAGAATCAAAAAGGACTGTTCTTAAGCCAGCCATTGCTAAATCCCAAAGTTGAAAATTCAGGACCCAGTCACTGTAATGCCATTCATACCCTGAGATCTGGTAAACAAGTTGACAATAAGGTTTCTAGTCCACAATCTCATCCAGTACCAAAGCAAACTCCTCATGTCCAAATGTCACCAACTTTTGACAATCCATCCTCTAGTACAGAGCCATCCACTTCCAAAGCCAAGGGAAAGAAAAGGTAGATGAGCAACCTTATAAGCCTAGAGTACCATATCCAAATAGGCTTCTAAATAACAAGTCAAATGCTCACATGGAGAAAATAAAAGAAACATTCAATAAGGTCCAAATCAATGTCCCTCTTCTTGATGCCATTCAACAAGTGCCATCATATGCCAAATTTTTGAAGGAAATGTGCACCAAGAAGAGGAAGACCCAAGTCCCTAAAAAGTCTTCCTTGCATCATCCATCAATGAGCTGCTCACTGGTCCAATTCCTGTTAAGTACAAAGACCCAGGGAGCCCCACCATTTCATGCATCATAGGACAGACTACAATCAATAGGGCACTTCTTGATTTGGGGGCCAGTATCAATCTCCTGCCTTTCTCTGTGTACCAACAATTGGGGTTAGGTGATCTTCTCCCGACCCAAATGACCATTCAATTGGCTGACCGCTCTGTTACTAAACCCAAGGGGGTAATTCAAGATGTCCTGGTCAAAGTTGGAGAATTCTTTTATCCTGTTGACTTTGTTGTCCTTGAAACAAAACCAGTATCAAATTCAAATCAAAGGGCACAAATTCCTGTCATTCTGGGTCGACCATTCCTGGCTACTGCAAATGCAATCATTAATTGCCGGAATGGATCAATGAGATTGACTTTTGGTAACATGACACATGAACACAATGTCTTCCACACACAGCCTCACAAAACAAAAGATCAAACATTTGAGGTTAATTTCATTAGTAACAATTGTGAGGAGGAAGGTGAAGATCCAAAAGATGAGTCACAATCTTGTGATTCTCTTATCCGAGTACCCTTTCAAAAGGGGAAAGTTGATTTGGATATCTTCACTTTCAATGAGCCAACTGAGACTGTATTTGAACCTCCAATTGATATATCATTTGAAGACTTGTTTGCTGATGAGATCATGTGTTTAGATGAGTCAACTCGGGGTAAGTTAGCTAATTGTCCACTGCCGGATGTTGACTTGAGCTTTGAAGAATTATATGGAGAAGAGCTAAAATTTCTAAACACTGGAAGTGATGAGATTTTAAGTGAAAGTGATGAGAAGGATTTTGTGTGTGAACGATGTGGTGGAAAGAGTATGAATGAAAATAACAACAAATTGAAACTGGAATCACCTAGGGTAAGAACAATTCAGACCGTTTCCCAATGGAGTTCAAGAAAGAGAACACATTGGAACGATGGGAAACGGGCCAGAGGGAAGCGACCAAAAACCCAGGTGAGAGTTACATTTGTATATTCATTGTAAATAATTTTTCCTACCTCTTACCTGTTTCATGCATACATTTACCATAATGCATTGAGGACAATGCATGAAATAAGTGTGGGGGAGGGTTTACTAACATAGGATCATAGGATTTTCAATTTTTTAGGATTTTCATTTTCTTTTTAGGTTTTTATTTTCTTTTAGATTTTACCTTTCTTTATAGATTTTCTATTTTCTTTTAGATTTTTCTTTTAATAAAAATAAAAAAAATAAAAATAAAAACTTTTTGAAATAAGAAGATAAAGTTTTGATTTATTTTTAAGAAAATTAAGATGTATCTTAGAGATTAAGAAAGCCTTAATTATGACATCTTAAACATAGTTGAAGTAATAGATCTTGTTTGAAAATTATAGGTTAAGTAAGTAAAATTGGTGAGATATTATTATCTTGAATTTTTTGCCTTAGATAATATGCACTTTACACTTACACATTTCTTGGGATGGAGACAAAGACCAAAAATGCCATATAAATAAAAAAAAAAAAAAAAAAGAGAAAAAGAAAAAAATATATAATAAAAGATCACTTATTAAGCTGGGAAATTGTGCCTCAAGAAGCATGATGACTCACGCCTAACGGTGATCTCACTTATTAAGCTGGATAATTGTGCCTCAAGAAGCATGATCATTCACGCCTAACGGTGATAAAAAGAATCCCTCTTAGTTTTGTGGCCTTTTTCACTCGAGTCCTTAAACCCGAGGGATGTTTCCTCATCTGGTGCCTTAAGACCATCTGGTTTGGGAGTCATCGGTTATAGGCTCGCTACATGGGTGAATTAGAAAGCCTAATAAAACTAAGGGAAGAAAGAAAAAAAGATATATATAAATAAATGGCTTGATGGTTGGAGTTGAAATCCCAGAAATCTTCACTTACACGGTGTGCATATTATCTAGGTTTTATGAAAGATAAAATATTCAATCCAATTTTGAATTCTTACCTTAATTAAAAACAAGATCTTGCATAGATACTAAGTTTAAGGAAGATTGATTATAGGTGGACTTATGACCTAGGATCACTTATATTTTTGCAAAAATAGTTCGTAAACTTGTCTCTTGTTCAAAATGCGTTTTCAAAACACTAACATTTGTCTTCTTTCTTTATGGATTTTGTGGGTGTAATCCGCTGAAAACCCTCAGGAGACAACACTCCTCCTCTAGGGTAACCTAGAGGTTTAACGGCTTGTTGCACATGCTCAGTGCAATCGCGTCACCTGCGAAAGTGGTGTAATAAACTGGTAGTATAGATTTTCTTTTCTTTGTTTTTGCTCGGGACGAGCAAACGAATAAGTGTGGGGGTGTGATTAGTACTCAATATTGCATATTTTACATCATAATCCCCATGCATATTACAAATAAATATATGAATTTTAATCCTCTTCTCTACATATTTGCAGGTACACATTTAAGAGAGAGATTTTCAAATAATCACTTAATTACCACTAATTAAGTGATTAATCCAAGCTTAAGGATAAAGCCAAATCTAAACCCAAGATCCAGAGAGATTCGCTCAACCAACAGATATTCTAGAATGTCCACGTGGCCAACAACCCCGTAACCACTCAGCAACAGAAATCCGTTGCTGAACGGATTCGGTTAAGCCGCGGACGCGCGGCAGGGCGCGGCAATCTAGGGCCGTTGGATCCCCGGATTTTGTGGCAACCACCTTATCTCCAGAAGCTTCTCAGTTCTCCTATAAATACTTCATTTGTACCTGCGAGAAAAAACTGATCAGAGAAGAGAGGAGATTAGTTTTAGGTGTTGTAATTTTTAGTTGTTTTTCTCTAGTTTTCTTTCTTTAGATCTCTCTTCTCTATCCCTAGATTTCATTACAAAAGAGAGTGATTGTGAGGGAGAGAGCTTGTGTAATCAAGGGTGACAACTTGAAGCTATGCAAGGATTGATCCATCCTCCATTCCTCTACTTGAGTTTGATTCTAGTTTCTTGTGCTTTCTTTACATGCTTTATTACTTGCTTACTTTAATTCATGCAATTTACTTCAAGCTTTGTTTTAGTTCTTTAATGGCTTCTTGTAGCTAGATTTTCATTCCATGTACTAGTTTAACCACTAGCTTAGCCACTTCACTACTCATGGGTGATTGCTTTTGTTAATCTTGCAAGTGTATGATCTTCTCTTCTCCGATGGTTAAATCACCATCTTGCAAATGAGAAAGTAATTAGGTCAACACGCTAGACGAATTCCAAGCCTATGGAGTGACAACATTAGGCAAAGCTTTCATTATCAAGGAGTTTGGTAAGCTTTGGCAAGCTAGCAAGGTAATCTAGTCTTGGATCTCTTTCTTTAAGTTTCTTGATTCTTTTCTTGTGAATACAATATCCACATCACTTCTTGATTTCTTTTCCACTTCCACCATGAACATATCCATCCTCTTTTGGTTTCTTTTGTATTTGCTTCACTAAGTTTATAATCAAGAGAAGGATACTAGTTTGATCACTTCACTACCATACGTTTAAAGCTTCCATCGCGAGCTCTCCCTGAGATCCGACTCGGTATAGCCCTAGGCTATAGCGGAGACAAGAAAGGGTACATCAAATACATTCTATACACATAATAAGTACACCTCCTTCGTCTAATCAAAATGGCGCCGTTGCCGGGGATGACAATTCTCTAATACGGCGCATACGTACTCTTTCTTAATCAAAAATTCGGCTACACTCACTGGTTGCGTTAAGTGTTGTTGCAATTAAGTTTTTAATTTTCGCATTTAGTTCATTAGATTAGCCGTACACCTATTCACCCCCCTGTAGGTGTACTTTCAATTAGTATCAGAGCTTACGCTCCTGATATTTAGTTTAACCACCTAGGAGTGTGATCTTGGTTGCTAATCTATATTTGCATTTCCATTTGCACACATATAGTTTGCACTCATGGATAGCCCTCCCATGTTTGATATCTCTAGACTTGATATATGGAAGGTTATGATGAGTTGTCATTTAAAGCGCTAGGATATAAAGTTTACCTTGCCATTACCAAAGAATCCTACCTTAGTGATAGCAAGCATATAGAGGCCAATGTACTAGCCCTAAAAGCACTTAGAGCATCTCTTCATAAAGATTATTTACATGTGTTTTCTCACTATGAGTCCGCTTTTGCAGTATGGAGCATTTTGACATCTCCCGAGCTACCAACGCTTATCGATAAGAAGGAGATCTAGGAGAGACAAGTCCGACGAACATTGCTTCATGGTCCAAGGGAATGACTCCCTTGAGGTACAATCGGAATCTCAACTAGACGTTAGCACTAGTTCTTATTGCAATGAGTGTTTAGAGGCACAAGCCATGAATGATGAACTTGCTAAAAATTGTGAAAATTTGATTTCAAAATATAAACTTTTGAAAAAGAAAAGTCTTGGTTTAAAAGAAGAAAATAAAAATTTATCTTCTAGACTTGAGAATGTTTTGCAAGAAAGGGATGAGATTTTAAGTGAAAGTGACTCACTTAAATCCCAACTTGATCTTGCACTTAATGAAAACAAAATTTTGAAAAGTAAAAATGATTGTGAATATATTTTGAAGAAAAATAAGGATTTAACTTCAAATTTTGATTTTGTATTAAAAGAGAATAATTCTTTGAAAAACAAAATTGACTTGATTTCACAAGAATTGAAAGATTGTTTAAAGAAAAATGTTTCCTTAAAAAATGATTTAGATTCTCATGTTTGCCATGCTAGTGTAGCTTCACATTCTAGCACACCTATTGCATGCACCTCTTCTTCTAAAATTGAAAATGATATATCTATGCTTAAGAAGAGTGTTGATTGTTTGGGCTCCGCTTTGAGCCAATGTGCCAAGAACCATACACGTTTCGAATCTTTGTTTTGAAAGAAACAAGTTCCTCTTTCGCATGCACACAAACCACGGCATACACATGCTTCGCACGTTCACTCCCATAACATGATGTATGCTCATGTGTACACTTGTACACAATGTGGACGTAAGGGCCACCTTGCTAAATTTTACTATGATAGAGTTCATGATGTAAATTTAGCAACTAAATTTGTTTGGATTAGGAAAGGAGCTAACCTCCATGGACCCAAAAGAGTGTGGGTACCAAAGACCACCCTATTGTATTTGATGTAGGTGTGGGCTCTCATATGACGTGAGAGTGATGGTGCCTTGAGGTGGATGCGTTCCGAGCTTAAAAGGACTATTTAGATGCATCACTTTCAAGGGGAGTTTGGTGGGAGGACCACCTTGTTTTGGAGACATGGAGAGTTGCCCTCATGATTTTGGTAACGATCTCTTACTCCTCATTATGTTTAGATGCCTTTCATATTGTTCATTTTTAGCATGTTTGATGTTTCATGATTAGTATATTATATGCCATGAGATTTAGATTAGTGATATACATGTTTAGTTATTTGAGACACCCATGTTTAATATGAATTTATATCTTTGTGTTCTCACATTTGTTTTAACTAATGTGTATGTCCTAGATCTATGCATGTGCATAATGATCATATGAGTTTTTGTTTTGATGCTTCATGTTTTGATTACATGTTTAGATGTTAGTTTTCATTAAAACTTGGATATATACTTGTACAACTAGTAAGCCACAAATAGATTATTACATGTTTGTGCTTGAACGCTCATTTGTACTCATTAGATGTACTAGTATAGCCTAGTTTTGATGATTCATGCATTTGACTTGTATTCCCATTTTTTTTACATGTTTTCATGTTTATATGTTTAGCTTCATGTATATGTCTATTTTGTCTAAACTATTGTCTATACATATACATCCTTTGAGCCACTTGCCTTCATGCATATACTTTTGTGGACTCGTTTATGTTTGAATATGTATGTATTCTTTGATTTGTACAAGACATATATATGCCTTGAAGATTAAATCATTTTGATGATTTTCATGTGTTAAGGAAATTCTTATTGAGCTAAATTAACTATTTTCATGATTATGTGTTTCACATGTTACTTATACACTCACTTTATTTATTGTTTTCTCATGATTTTATTTTCATGAGTATTATATGTGCTTTATAGATTTTGAGTACATTGGTTTAGTGATCTTCATGTTTTATGGATATAAGTTTTTTTTATTCCTTGCTTAAAGGATTTCGTACTAGTTTTCTAATTTTTCTTAAAACTAGTTCATATTGTTCATTATGGTAGAGCTTTTCAAACATACTATATTTTCAAACCTATTTTTGAAAATCCCACCCATCTATGGTCGGTTGGTTGGGCGATCATGCCTTGTATGCTTATTATGAAAATTCTTTTAAACATGTGCATGAAATGGGAGGTGTTGGACCAAAGGCCTTCTACTCTAGTTTTGATGATGATTAACTCATATAGTTATGTTTACTAATAATCTTGTGTTGTTTAAGTTTCAGATCATTAACCAAGATATTAGTTGGTGATTAGCTTCAACAAGGTGTTTCGAAGCTTTTCATGATGATTCCAGGGCCAAAGCGTCAAGATCACACATTGCCTAGCCCATGGATGGAGTTTTTGGAACAAGTCTACTTGAAGATGAAGATCATCAAGAAGACTTAGGTATCCATAGTTTAGTTAGTGTGTTTAGATCCATTTGTAAAGCTTAGTATAGTTGATATGCTCAAGTGCACAACACACAAAAAGTTTCATGTTTTGGATTTGGTTTTCATGAATAGTAGATCAAAATAAGCTTAAATAGTTTTTATGTATATTAGATATGTTCTAGATATACATACATGGTTTTAACTTCCTATACAAGCTCATTTTGATGTCCCTATTCATGTGTTGAAAAATCAAGTTTGATAAAAATACAAGTGTTGGTTTTTGATAAACTTTACAAGACTCAAAAATGAATTTATATGATTGATATATGTCTTGAAATTTTTATCACAAGTTTGTGTTTCCATACAAAATGATAAAACTATTTTTGGTGATTTTTTGGAAGTGTTAAAAGATTTTTAGAAAAATATTTTCCCAGTTTTTCAGACTCAGTTTTTGTTCCAGGCTTCAACCAAGTCGACTAGTAGCCTGACTAGTCGACTAAGGCTGAGGTCGGTCGACCGGGCCGGTCGACCGACGTGCACTATTCTGTGCACGTTTTGAGGCACTGGGACGGTCGACCGCGCCGGTCGACCGGAGCACTTACAGTGCTCTCTGTTTGTTTCGGTCGACCGGGCCGGTCGACCGCAGTTGCCCAATGGTCATATTTCTGACCGTTGGCGGTCGACCGGGCCGGTCGACCGTTCCCTGTCAGAGCTGCCAGCTCAGCCTAACGGCTAGTTTTGTATTGGGGCTATATATACCCCATCTCTTCATAGTTTTTGTACAAGTTTTTAAGGGCAAAAATTTCAGACCTTCCTAAGTGTTTTTAAAGAGTTTTCAAAAGTATTTGGGGCTTTAATCTTTCAATCTTTATTGTTTTAGGTTTTTGGAAAAATCAAAGAAAAGAGGATTTTGGGAGATTTGTCTTGATTTTCATTCTATATCTTTTGCAAGAATTTTCCCAGTGTTTTTCTTTGTTGCTTGTTTTCCAAACACCTAGTTTTTCACACTTGAGCTATCTTCTATCCTAATCTATTAGGATCATTTGTTTTGTGGAAAAAGAGAGAAAAAGAGAAGTGTTTGAGGTTAAGCCTCTTAGTTGTAAACCCTCCTTGTTTTTGTTGTATCCCTCTTTGGTAGAGGTTGATCGGAGTGGTATTGTGGTTGGATCCCTCTTCGGTAGAGGTGATTGTGTTCGTATTGGCTACGGGCCTTATCCCTCTTCGGTAGAGGTGGATTGTGGTTGTATAGCCTCGGTGGCTTTGTAAGGATTGAGAGAGGAGTTCGGTACTCCTATAGTGGATTGGGAAATCCTACACGGTGGTGTAGGCGGGGATGTAGAGTTGGGTACTCGAACCTCGAAACAAATCTTTGTGTTAGCGTTTGATCCAATTTCTCTCAACTCTATTCTCTTTACTTTTGTGCAAGCATTATTCTTTCATAGCATATTATATACATTGCTTGTGTTGCCATTGCATACTCCATATTGCTATATCCTTGATTGCTTGGCTTGATTGTGTGTGCACATTGCTTGGATTGCTTGTGTGTGTGCGCCTAACTTATACTCATCCAACAAGAGCTTCACATAGCGCCTCAACTCATTTCAAGGGGAATCAAGAGGAGTTAGTCCAGAGCCTCGCAAGGGGAATTCGGCTACACTTGTTGTATTGTATTAGTTTGTGCAACATTTGCATTAGCTTCCGCATTTAGCGCACTTAGTTTTGCATTAAGTTTTAGATTAGCACTAACACCTATTCACCCCCCCTCTAGGTGTTTTTCAATTGGTATCAGAGCCAAGTGCTCTATTTTTGGGTCTAACAACCTAGAGTAAAAGATCCTCATTTTAGGATAATCTTGTTGCATTTGCTTGTTTGCACACTCATATAGTTTACCATGGCCTTCATGACCCCTCCTATGTTTGACCCTTCCAACATTCATGTTTGGAAAATTAGGATGACCGTTTATTTACAAACCCTAGGTCATAAAGTTTATCTTGCCATTACCAAGGAATCTTCCTTAGTGATAGCAATCATATAAGGGCCAATGCACAAGCCCTAGAGGCCATTAGAAGCACTTTATCTAAAGATTATCTTTTAAGTGTTTCTAACCTTGATTCCGCTTTTGCAGTGTGGAACAAGTTGACAACAACCACCACCACCTCCGAGCTTCTATTGCCAATCAACCGGAGAATCTAGTGGAGAATCCGAGTCACAATGCTTCATGGTCCAAGGGAATGACTCCCTTGAGGTACATTTGGAACCCCACTTAGATAATGATGATTGTGCTAGTTCTTCAAATGATTTTGTTGATCCCCATGCTTTGAATGAAGAACTATCTATTGTATGTGAAAAATTAATTGAAAATTATAAGATTTTGAAAAAGAAAAGTCTAGAATTGAAAAAGAAAATAAAATTTGCATTCTAGACTTGATTGTGTTTTGCAAGAGAAGGTTGAGGTCTATAATGAAAGAGATGCATTAAGATCTCAATTAGAACTTGCCTTAAAAGAAAATAAATTTTTAAAATCTAAAAATGATTGTGAAACATTTTGAAGAAAAATGAAAACCTGTCTTCAAAAATTGATTTTGTTTTAAAAGAGAATGTTGCTTTGAAAAATAAAATTATTTCTATTTCAAAGGATTTAGAAATTTGTTTAAAGAAAAATGAAGTTTTGCAAAATAAAATTGATGAACATGTTTGCCATGCTAGTGTAGCTTTTTCATCTAGTCTACCTAATGCATGTACCACTTCTTCTATGATTAAAAATGATATAAATATGTTGAAGAAGAAAATGGATTGTTTGGGCTCCACTATGAGCCAATGTGCTAAGAACCATACACGCTTGGAAACCTTGGTTCGTAAGAAACAAGTTCCAACTTTTATGCATGCTCACCCTCCACGGCATACACATGCTTCTCACGGACACACCCATCACCATATGTATGCTCATGTGTACACATGCACACATTGTGGTCGTAAGGGCCACCTTGCTAAATTTTGCTATGATAGATTAAATGTTTCAAATTTAGCAAAGAATTTTGTTTGGGTTAGAGAAGGTACTAACCCCCATGGACCCAAGAAGATATGGGTACCAAAGACCACCCCTCCTATTATTTTTTATGTAGGTGTGGGCTCTCACATGACGTGAGAGTGATGACACCTTGGAGTGGATGCGTTCCGGACTTAAAGGAGATCAATTGGATGCATCACTTTCAAGGGAAGATTTGGTGGAGAGGACCACCTTTGTTTTGGAGAAATAGAGCGGTGCCCTCATTGGTTTTGGTATCGAATCTCTAACTCCTTATGTTTGCATGCTTTCCATGTTTATCTTTCATAGCATGATTTGATGTTTAGTGATCATCATGAATATGCCATGTTAATTAGATTAGTGTTATACTTATTAGTTGGTTGAAACATCCATGTTTTATATGGACTTATATTTTTGTGTTTTTCACCTTGGTTAAACTAATTTGTATGACCTAGATCTAATGCACATGCATGTACATATTGATCATATATGATTTGTATTTCATATCTTTGATGTTTATAGCATGTTTTATTATTTGTTGATTATTATGATAATGCCATGTTCATTAGATCCTTGACATGCATGTATAGCATTTTGAGACACCCATGTTTATATGGACCCATACTTTGTGTTCTCACCGCTTGTTTTAGCTATCATGTTTATCATAGGTTTAATGACATGTGGATTTGCATAATAATCATGTTTAAGTTTATCATGTTTTATTTTTATCATGATGATTTCTATATCGTGTTTTATGCTTCACGTATTGATTACATGTTTAGATGTTAGTTTTCATTAAGACTAGGTATATATTCGTGCATATAGTGGGCCACAAATAAATCTATATGTTTGAGCTTGAATGCCTATTTGAACCCATTAGATGTGCTAGTATAGTCTAGTTTTGATGATCTATACATTTTAAACTTGTATTCTCATTTTTGGATTTATTTTATGAGTTTTTCACTTCATATATATGTTTGTATTGCCAAACTTTAAGATATACATGTATACCCCTTGAGTCATTTGCCTTTCATGCAAATCTATATATGGACTCAATTGTGTTTAGGGATATGTATGTATACTTATTGTGTTGACAATTCATACATATACCTTGAAATGAAATGTGTTTTGGTGAAGATTTAGCTTTCCATGATTTTGTGTTTAATTGTTTAACTTCATGTATATGTCTATCTTGTCCAAACTATTAGATATACATGATTATCCTTTTGAGCCACGTGCCTTCATGCATATACACTTTGTGGACTCGTTGTGTTTTGGATATGTATGTATACTTTAGTTTGTATTAGACATACATATGCCATGAAAATTAAATAAGTTTTGATGATTTTCGTGTTTTCAATGTTTAAGGAATAATTGAGCTTAATGAAAAATTTTCATGATTATGATATTCACACTTTATTAGTACACTCACATTTCTTATTTACTCATGTGTTTTGTTTTCATGAATTATATTTTACTTAATTGACTTGAGTGTTTGATATCATGTGGATCTCATGTTTCATGAAAAACAATTTTGTTTTATTCCTTACTTGAAGGATTTCGTACTAGTTTAAAAGATTTTCCATTTAACTAGTTACGGTATTCTTCACTATGGTAGTGATTTTCAACAAAACTATATTTTCAAATCTATTTTTGAAAACCCCTACCCTTTATGGGCGGATGGATGGGAGATCATGGTCTTGTATGCTTTAAAGTGAAAATTATTTAAAACTTGAACCTTGATTGGGAGGTATTGTGATATGATGTATACACTTGAACTTGTTGCTATGTCAATTGGTATCATTGAACTCTTTCAATTGGTATCATTTTGATCCTTTTGTATACTCATATGTTTATTGTGTATGTATATTTTCAATTGGTATCATCTATTGGTGATTGGTACTCATTCTATTTCATACACTTTTATTTGTACTTAAGATATATTTTTCACAAAATATTGTTTATGCTAGTGCTTGAGTTTCATTTTGTTTTAATTGATTATTTTTAAATTGGTATCAAGCCTATGCATCATTTTAGTTGGTATTTCATAAAGGGGAGAAAATTTAATTTTGTCTTTCAATGGTGATTTTTCAATTGGTGATTTTCCAATTGGTGATTTTTCAATTGGTATTTGTTTCCCACTCCCTTACTTTATGATTAAATATTTCATATTGGTATCATATGTTTAATATGAAAATTATTTACATTGGTATCAAAATTTTATTTGGACATTCAGAATTTATTATGTTTAATGTCAATTGATATCAAGATGTTTCATGTGTTTTTGCTTAAAATTGGTATCTAAAATTTTTTTTAAGAAAAATACAAAAGTTTTGATTTATATTGACTATATGCATATAGATTCATGATGAGTGTATCTTGTATTGAAGAGCTTAACATCTCTTCGTTATGTGGTACACGTGTGTAGGGGGAGCTTCACATCTCCTCTTATGCATTACATAGTGTGTGTTATGTGAATTAGGGCTTAACATCCCTCTTCATGTAATACATACGTATAGGGAAGCTAACTTAACGTCTTCCTCTTCATGAATGTATATAGCATATAACACCTCTTCATTATAGTCACCCCTTATTGACCTTGTTTTTGTTTTAGACAAAGGGGGAGAACATTATTTTATTGTTTGGATTGTTTAACCCCTTCTTGATCTTTTTATTTGACAAAAGGGGGAGAAAAATTTGTTTGATTTGAGTCTACTTTGAACCCTTTGTTGATGATTGACAAAAAGGGGGAGAAGTATTTGAGTTTATATGCATGTTTTCATTGCTTAAGGGGGAGAAGTATTTGTCTTCCTTGTTATTTATGCATATATATTTTGTGTAGTGCAAATAGGAGAAAAAGATTTTGATTTATGCTTGTTGCATGTTTTATCTCCACACTTGCATACATATTCATGTGTTTCATTTCCATATCTTATTATTTATGTCTATGCATGAGTTAAAGAGGAGCTTCTTTGAAGCTTAACTTTAATCCATGCATATATAACTCCATGAGTTTTGTCATCATCAAAAAGGGGAGATTGTTGGCCCAAAGGCCTTCCACTCTAGTTTTGATGATGATTAACTCATGTAGTTATGTTTACTAATAATCTTGTGTTGATTAAGTTTCAGATCATTAACCAAGATATTAGTTGATGATTAGCTTTAACAAGGTGTTTAGAAGCTTTTCATGATGATTCCAGGGCCAAAGCGTCAAGATCACACATTGCCTAGCCCATGGATGGAGTTTTTGGAGCAAGTCTACTTGAAGATGAAGATCATCAAGAAGACTTAGGTATCCATAGTTTAGTTAGTGTGTTTAGATCCATTTGTAAAGCTTAGTATAGTTGATATGCTCAAGTGCACAACACACAAAAAGTTTCATGTTTTGGATTTGGTTTTCATGAATAGTAGATCAAAACAAGCTTAAATAGTTTTTATGTATATTAGATATGTTCTAGATATACATACATGGTTTTAACTTCCTATACAAGCTTATTTTGATGTCCCTATTCATGTGTTGAAAAATCAAGTTTGATAAAAATACAAGTGTTGATTTTTGATAAACTTTACAAGACTCAAAAATGAATTTATATGATTGATATATGTCTTGAAATTTTTATCACAAGTTTGTGTTTCCATACAAAATGATAAAACTATTTTTGGTGATTTTTGGAAGTGTTAAAAGATTTTTAGAAAAATATTTTCCCAGTTTTTCAGACTCAGTTTTTGTTCCAGGCTTCAACCAAGTCGACTAGTAGCCTGACTAGTCGACTAAGGCTGAGGTCGGTCGACCGGGCCGGTCGACCGACGTGCACTATTCTGTGCACGTTTTGAGGCACTGGGACGGTCGACCGCGCCGGTCGACCGGAGCACTTACAGTGCTCTCTGTTTGTTTCGGTCGACCGGGCCGGTCGACCGCAGTTGCCCAACGGTCATATTTCTGACCGTTGGCGGTCGACCGGGCCTGTCGACCGTTGCCTGTCAGAGCTGCCAGCTCAGCCTAACGGCTAGTTTTTGTATTGGGGCTATATATACCCCATCTCTTCATAGTTTTTGTACAAATTTTTAAGGGCAAAAATTTCAGACCTTCCTAAGTGTTTTTAAAGAGTTTTCAAAGTATTTGGGGCTTTAATCTTTCAATCTTTATTGTTTTAGGTTTTTGGAAAAATCAAAGAAAAGAGGATTTTGGGAGATTTGTCTTGATTTTCATTCTATATCTTTTGCAAGAATTTTCCAAGTGTTTTTCTTTGTTGCTTGTTTTCCAAACACCTAGTTTTTCACACTTGAGCTATCTTCTATCCTAATCTATTAGGATCATTGTTTTGTGGAAAAAGAGAGAAAAAGAGAAGTGTTTGAGGTTAACCCTCTTAGTTGTAAACCCTCCTTGCTTTTGTTGTATCCCTCTTTGGTAGAGGTTGATCGGAGTGGTATTGTGGTTGGATCCCTCTTCGGTAGAGGTGATTGTGTTCGTATTGGCTACGGGCCTTATCCCTCTTCGGTAGAGGTGGATTGTGGTTGTATAGCCTCGGTGGCTTTGTAAGGATTGAGAGAGGAGTTCGGTACTCCTATAGTGGATTGGAAAATCCTACACGGTGGTGTAGGCAGGGATGTAGAGTTGGGTACTCGAACCTTGAAACAAATCTTTGTGTTAGCGTTTGATCCAATTTCTCTCAACTCTATTCTCTTTACTTTTGTGCAAGCATTATTCTTTCATAGCATATTATATACATTGCTTGTGTTGCCATTGCATAATCCATATTGCTATATCCTTGATTGCTTGGCTTGATTGTGTGTGCACATTGCTTGGATTGCTTGTGTGTGTGCGCCTAACTTATACTCATCCAACAAGAGCTTCACATAGCGCCTCAACCCATTTCAAGGGGAATCAAGAGGAGTTAGTCCAGAGCCTCGCAAGGGGAATTCGGCTACACTTGTTGTATTGTATTAGTTTGTGCAACATTTGCATTAGCTTCCGCATTTAGCGCACTTAGTTTTGCATTAAGTTTTAGATTAGCACTAACACATATTCACCCCCTCTCTAGTGTTTTTCAGGAGGTTGGTAATGTGAGTTATACAATTAATCTTATTGTGTTTTCAATTGGTATCATTGGATTTTTTTTTCAATTGGTATCGCTATTGACATTCTTTTTGTACACTCATATATGTTTTTATATATGTATGCTTACACTTCAAATAGTATCAATTTCGATTGGTATTTAATTTTCCATACATATATATGCTTTATTTGTGCTTACTATATCTCTATATCTTTGAGCACAAATTTTAGTTATGCTAAGCTTGATTTCTTAAATGACTATTTATTTCAATTGATTATATTTAAATTGGTATCATATACAAGCTTATGCATCATTTTGTTTGGTATTTCATAAAGGGGAGAAAATTCATGTTTCTACTTTCAATTGGTATTTCACCTTTCAATTGGTTTTGGTATTCTACTCCCACACTTTATGTTTAAAAAAAAATGTTTAAAAAAAGGGGATATTGATTATTTTTGTATCATATGCTTTTAATGAAAAATTACTTTCAATTGGTATATCTTTTCAAATTGGTATCAAGATTACCTATAAGTTTTACTTTCAATTGGTATGTTTTATTGATATCAAAATTTTTGGTTGAATTGTTTAAAATGATTTATTTACTTACAATTGGTATTTAATTGGTATTTACTTACAATTGGTATCAATTGGTATTTTAAAAATATTTGTTTTATATACCACATTATGTACTTCAATTGGTATATTTCATTGATATCATGATGCACTAAATTGATATATTTTTTTCTCACAATTGGTATCAAGAAAGTTTGTTTTGATTTCACCCCTCATTGATTTTTTTTTTTAGGCAAAAAGGGGAGAATATTGTTTTCTTTGACCCCTTTGTTGATGATTGACAAAAAGGGGAGAAAGATTTTGAGTTTATATATGCATATTTTTGTTTTTGCATATATTGAGTTTATGAGAAAATGATTTTGAGAGTTTAAATAAAAGGGGGAGAAGGTTTTTGAAACATATGTTTGTGTTATGCATGTTTCTCTCTCTCCTAGTTGTTGCATACATTTGTTTATGCATATTCATGTTTATTATTCATTGAATATCTTATTTTTAGTGCTATGCATGAGTTAAGGGGGAGCTTCTTTGAAGCTTAACTTTAATCCATGCATATATAACTCCATGAGTTTTGTGATCATCAAAAAGGGAGAGATTGTTAGCCCAGAGGCCTTCCACTCTAGTTTTGATGATGATTAACTCATGTAGTTATGTTTACTAATAATCTTGTGATGTTTAGTTTTAGATACTTAACCAAGATATTAGTAGGTGATTAGCTTCAACAAAGATGTTTTGGAGCTTCTCACATGGTGATTCAAGAGCCCGAGCGTCAAAGATCATATCTAGCACTCGTTGGAGTCAAGCTCGGTGGATCACGGTTGGATCGAGTCGACTTGGAGACGGCGCTCTACAAGAAGACCTCGGTACATAGTTTAGTTTATGTTTTAGATCCATTTGTAAAGATTAGATAGTGTGATATGCTCAAGTTCACAACACACACACGTTACATGTTTTGGTTTTGGTTTTTCGGTTTCGATTTAACCGATCTTAGTTTTCATGAATAGATAGAATCAAAACAAGTTTACATGGTTTAATGCATATTAGATTTGTTCTATATACATCTATGCTTCAACTATTTAAACAAACTTAGTTTGATAGTCTATTTCATGAGTTTGGTGTTTTGGTATTTTAACAAAACTTGTTTTTGGAATTATTGTCAAAAACTATGATATATATCTTTATATGTATATTGGATTATATCCATATACTACATGCCTTAAAAGTTGTTTCTATATCATGTTTTTGTATTTGGATGAGTTTTGGACAAAACGAATTTTCAATTCAAAAATCTAAGTTTTAGAAAATACAGTTTTTGGTTTTCGGCAAAATTTGTAAGTCACAAAAATGATTCAAAAAGTTTGAAATATGTGTTGAAATTTTTCACACATGTTTGTATATCAATGTATTATACTAAAACTATTTTTTGAATTTTTAGAGAATTTATGGATTTATTTGATGATTAAAAACCAAGTTTTTCAAGTCCCTAAATGTTTCTGTCAGGCCCTGGCGGTCGACCGACCGGACTAGAAGCCGGTCGACCGGAGCGGTTGACCGTATGTGCACAAAACGTGCACAAGGCCACTTAGTTTGGCCGGTCGACCGTGCGGTCGACCGACTGTAGCATCCTTACTCTCGGGTAAGGACGGTCGACCGGGCGGTCGACCAGAGCTTGGCAACGGTCAAATTTCGACCGTTGGCTGGTCGACCGGCCGGTCGACCGGATGGTCAATTCTGACCATAATTGCTGCCAACGGCTAGTTTTTAAATGGGGCTATAAATACCCCATTTGAGAGAGGTTTTCTCCTAAGTTTTTGAGAGCCAAAATTCCGATCTTCTCTATTGTTTTAAGAGCAAGTTTCTCAAAAGAGTTTTTGTGTTTTAAAAGATCAATCTTCATTGTTTTAAAAGTGTTTTGTTATTTCAAGAAAATAGTCTTTTGGAATTGTTTTTTATCTAAAAATTCTATATCTTTTTGGAGAGTTTCTCAAGTGATTTTCTATGTTAAAAACACTTTATTTTTCACACTTGAGCTTATCATTCTATCCTCTCTATAGGATTCTTATTTTTGTGAAAAAGATTTGTTTGTGGTCTTTTGATCACTAAGTTTAAACCCTCCTACTTTGTGTTATCCCTCTTGAGTAGAGGTTGATTTGTGGAGTGGTGGCTTTGTGCCTATCCCTCTAGTGAGAGGTTGATTGGTTGTTAGCTTTGTGCCCATCCCTCAAGTTGTGAGGTGATCAATTTGTGGTGGCTTTGTGCCTAACCTCTAAGTGTAGAGGTTGTGTTTGTAAAGAGAGGAGTTGTGTACTCCCGGTTATTGTATTGCCCCAAATCCTCAGTGGAGGTTCCCTGTGTGGGAGTCCTGTGTGGACAAGTGGATTGGAAATCCTTCTGTGTGAAGGCGGGGACGTAGAGCTGTGTGCTCGAATCTCGAAATATATTTGTGTGTTTGCGTTTGATCCATTGACTCTAACTCTCTCTCTCATTTATATTGTGCCTTGTATTTATTGCTCATTCATATTATATGCTTGGCTTGTTTGTGTGTGCTCACTTGTGCTTAACCACGAGAGCTTCATATAGCGCCTCAACTCTTATTCAGAGGAATCAAGAGGAGTTAGTCCAAAGCCCTTCACCGAGAATTCGGCTACACTCGTTGGTTGCATTAAGTGTTGTTACAATTAAGTTTTTAATTTTCGCATTTAGTTCATTAGATTAGCTGTACACCTATTCACCCCCCCTCTAGGTGTACTTTCAACATACACGAAAAATCATCAATAAAAGTGATATAGTAAAAGCACATGTTTCGAGCCGTCACACTAAAGGGTCTACATATGTCAGAATAGATTAAATCTAGCAGACTGATACGCGTTTGGCTTTTCAAATGATATTCTTGTTAACTTGATACAAGATATTTCTCAAAGTGGGCAAAGTGACTTAAGCGAGCGGACCAAGTCATCCGCCTCGAGTCAGTCGGGCCATCCTCTCATCCCTAATATATTCTAGTCTAGTATGCCTAATAATAAAATCATTCTCAACATCCATAGAGTGAGAATATACTTTACTCGCTAAACTACTAAGAGAAGTCAAGTCTACATAAAACAAACCACTATGACAAAAACCTACCAACTGTCTATCTAAACCAAGTTCAATAAAACATTATTTTGATGAAATTCTACGCCTAAGCTTAAGAGTAGGAGTTTCGACATTAAGAGGAGACTGTGCTGCATCCGAGAGATGTGAAGGACATCATGAAGGAGCAAGGTAGACCCGCCCCCGAAATCTAAATTAAAAGTACCAACAACTTCCATACTAAAGTCATCATGAATACTCACCTACTCCCTATCAGAACACGTTGGTACTCCATGAATTCATCTTTATTTTGTACTACATTGTTCGGTAACCCTGAGTCTTCCACCCATAAATGAGGAGAATCAATAAGTGCACCAAAAATTTGATTTGCGCACCAAAATCGTAATGATAGCAATGGAGTGAGTACTCTGTCTATGGGCACACCGGTGCAGAATAGGGGTGTCAAACGAATGAGTTGTTCGTGAACAGTTCAGGTTCGGCTAAATATTTAGCTCGTTTCTGGCTCTCTCGACTAGTAAACAAGACATACTCAAGCTCAACATCAATCTTGAATTTATAAATGAGCTAAACTTGAGATAGGCCTGCTCAATCGAATTTGATTTGAATAAGCTCGATATATCTATTATATGTACACATATGTATCAAATATCCATATTATTAACAAGTCTATGAGAATTTTTTAAGACTCATTTATCAGGGGGGGGGGGGGGGGGGGGGGGGGGGGGGGGGGGGGGGGTGTGCGCGCCGCGCACGCGCATATATATCACAAACATAATTATGAACTTTTATGTATTTATATATCAGTAACAATCATGATTATGAACATGTATCGATTATAAATAGGATCATGATACTTGAAAGTATGTGATTTTTCTTCAATATAGTTTAAAGAACATTCTTTCAATTCTTTAGGTTTATGCTCTTTCTTTCAATAAGAATGAAGATAATGTATCAAGTTAAATCAAATTCAAAATAGAAAATCAAGTGGTCTAATTTTGATTCTTTTATATTTTGGACTTTTACAAGCCGAATTCGAACATTCAAAATTCAATTGAGCCGAACCAAGCACTCTACTAGATTCGAAACATAAATATACCGAACTTGAGCTAGCTCAAAATGAACTTTGAGTCGAGCTCAGGCTGAGCCAGCTTGCTCAAGTTCGACTTCTTTACACCCCTAATGCAAAGTGGCTCAAATCTCCTTAATCGTGACAAGCCACCTCAACTTTGTCCTTCTCCCCAGCATGCTTGCTGCGTCTGGTATTCTTTAGTTTCACCTTCTCATAAGAATTCCCCGAATATAGAATGTTTCTCCTAGCATTAGACTTACGCACATATGGAAGTGGAGCTCTCTCAATGTAGAGAGCTGCTCTTCCACACGGTTTTGCCATAAGCTGCTCTGCCTTGAGCTCTTCGTAAAGCCTAAGAGTGGTGAATGTTTGCACGTCGCCCTTATGCACCAATGAGTACCGTAAAAGTTTCAACTCTAGGACTTCTTAAAGAGAACTTATCTCAAGTTGGATTTCTCGTTCATCGTTTACAAGGGCCACTCCTCTTGGAGTACATCACACGGTCCTCAACACTCTTGCAATGGTAAAAGTGTTTGAATCCCCCCTAAGATCATCTTGCATGCAACTTAGTATTACATAACAATCGGCGGATGTGCTATCAATAGGGAGGGCAATTTGACCCGTACCCGCGGGGTATTCGGGGCGGGTTTTTGATCTTTGACCGGGTTCGGGTCGGGTAACGGGGAAAACCCGAATAATAAAGGCCGGGGCGAGGCGGGGCGGGTACGGTATAGCATTGCCCGCCCCGTACCCGTCCCGCTATTTTTTTCATATAATGAGTATAATAATATTATATATACATCTACTTAAATAACCCAACTTTTAACACTAATTACAAATATGTCATTCCCTATAAATATCTAAACCAAATGGTCCAAAATCCAAATCCAATTTGCCTTAAAAATTTGAGCCCAATACAAGATTTTGGGTCGGGTCGGGTCGAGTCGGGTATTTTTATTACCCGCCGGGGCGGGGATGGGGGTGATTGTGGAATACCCACAGGGTCTGGGGCGGGGACGGGGCGGATTTTGGGATTTCGGGTACGGGGACGGAGTGTTCAATACCCGGCCCCGACCCGCCCGGTTGCCATCCCTAGCTATCAATCGGCGGTTCTCTTCCCTTAGTGATTGCTTGCAAGGTATTATCTACGTTGAGCTGATACTGATCTTTTTGACGCCAAATGTAGCGATTACTACCATCTAGCTGTACCCCTTGAGCATATCATCAATACATTTGAAAGCCATGACCTGAACAAAATGGAAATTCACTACTTAAGGTTCGCCATATTTGGAATTTTTACAGAATAGCACACTTATTTTCAAAAAAAAAATCAATAAATCAAGATAAATTAAAATTTTGGTCGCAGCGGGATCGAGACTTTACGAGATGCTCAAATCATCTCTCGCACCCAAGACTAAATTTTAAAAATCTAGATCTATTACTATGCTAAAAATATTACGTGGTTTAGGAGCCAAATTTTGTTTTAAATTCGCTATCACTAAGATTCACTTCTCACTCTTCTTTTATAAATTGTCAATTTTAATTAGGGTATCGTAGACATGTGTGCATTAGAAAACAGTCTCAAAATCTTGAAATTCTCAAGATTGGCCAAAACAGACCTAGCATGGTTTCATCTTGAGCATTGCACGTGTCCGAATATCACCAACTTGGTTGCTACTTTGGCGAAGTTTTTGGTAAGCTCACGATTGCCACTTGCGTATATGAAACAAATATAATGTGAAGAAGGACCCAAAAAGTTTTAAATAGATATCTGGACTCCAATTTGGCTTTGCAAACGTGCACAATTTATTCTTTAAAGGGCATATTCTTTAAATCGGGCCTCTTCTTTTAATTATATATGAGGCATTTTGCTGTCTCGTCTCAGTCTAAAAAATCAACAATTAAGAATTCGGTCACGACCTCCCTCCTCCTTGCGACAACAAGTGATGGTGCCCCTCGCGCAAGCTATGTGCACACGCCGGCCTTGCGGTGGCATTGCGGCCGCACCTGCACAGGTTGTGCCAGACCGCTGGCCACGTGCAGGGCTGTACCAGCCATGCCAAACCCGCGTTGCGTGAGGAGGCCTCGTCTGCCACGCGCTGGCCCTGCACCGGTCGCGAGCATGCCTCGTTGACTACATGTTGGTTGCACAAACCACACCCCCTCCCTCGCCAAACCTCACCAGCCCGAGCAGGCGTCCCTCGTCGGACTCGTCGGTCATGCGTCGGACTCGTCGGCCACACCGGACGCGCTCCAGGCCTCCTTGGGCTGCTGGCCTCTGTGCAGGCTTGTCGGTAAGTAGGCGATCACCGAGCGTGGGGTGGCGCATTGCGCGGATTGCCTCCGTGTGCCTGTGAGCGCGCCCACCCAAAGGTCAAGTGTCGTCGCTGCACACTGGAAGTAGTGCACATTCGGTGTGCCAGCCAAAGGCTAGTGCCACCAGGGTTGCAGTCTTATCCTATTGCATATTCTTTTTTTGGGGATTCAAAAAAGAAAACTTAAAAAATGATTTTTTTTTTTTTTCCTCAAAATGTCTTAAACACAATAATACTCTCGTTGCAGGGTACCAATTGATAATCTAAAAAATAATAAATCCTAATCTTTCGAGAGATCAAAATAAAGTCTCCCAGAGAGAAAAGCTCTTACCGAGGTTCTGATATCATGTGAAAATATAGGCATCTACACATGTATATGAATAAACTGTACATATACCATAACGAAAGTCTACCTCTTGATTCAAAAAGTTTCTCCATGAAAGAATGATTTTCTTCGTGAGAGTGAAGGGAACTACAACGAGCTTGCACGAGAAGTCATCATTCATGATCGAGATTCGAGACAGAATAGGAAACCTTTGTTAGAGGCTAAAGAAGAAGATAAGTAGTTGTAAGTCTCTTGTTGCATGAAGAGAGAGGGAGGTGTCGCCTCGTATAAAGGAGGTCAACCATAATCTTTACCCTTGTAGGGTTCTCTTAGACCCTCAATAGGTCTCATCCATTGGTGGAGATCCAGTAGCCCATAATGGATGCTCATCTAATCCAAATCAGATTAGGAATAGACCAATCATTTGGGGTAGTCCTATACTCTAAGTAGACTTGGGCTTGGGAATGGGCCATGCGGGATAGCAAGTGGCTATGCGGGTCGTGATCCACAAGGAGGACTAGCGATGGAAACTTTTTACAAGTTCTCTTTATTTTACAAAAAATAGTTTAACTTCTTCTTTTAGTTCTTAAAAAGAAAAGGAAAATAAATTATAGTTAAGTTAAGAAGAAAGTGGTAGATTGAGAAGGTGGAGAAAAGAGGAAATAATTTTATACAAAAATAAGAGTGAATAAAAGTTTGGGAGATGGTAGTGATCTAAACTAAAGGATTAAAAAAGAAAGAAAAACTAAAAACTTACGTACATCTTCTGGTTGATACTTACCTTAAATTGTTGGCATATTTACCTTACTTTGGAGGCGATCAATGCATAATCCATAAGATCGAGTTCAGTCCCCAATCGCATTACATCATCATGACGAACAGAATGAAAGGATACAGAATCTTGAGGAGATCATCATCATGAAATATCAGTGGCAAACACACAACAAGACTATACCGATGCTATTAGATCGCTTGGATACTTATCAAAAACCAAAAGAAGAAAAGAGAAGAAGAATATAAAACAAGAAAATATAAACAAGTTACTTTTTTATTGCTTGCAGAAACGATGGAAGAAAGGAGAAGATTACATTAGTGTCACTCTAAACATAAGTCTCTTTCTCTTACTTACATGAATTTCAGTCTAACTATGCTTACAAAGAAATAAAAATTACATGAAAAGAAAAAATAAAAACCTACATTAATCTAGAATAAAAACTAACCTAAGAATCCTTATCTGTCTAATCGTCCCCTTTTTCTCTGAACAATGCAGTATTTATAGGTGAAATGGAGAGGTGAGGGTGTGAGAAGATAGGGGAGCAAACACTCCCCGTATCTTAACCAAATGGCCGCGAAAACGCGGTCAAGGGGAGATTTTTGTATCTTTTATTTTTATCTCCTTTTGTCCGCTAGATTTGTTGTTAGGTCTTTAGTTTGATCTGATCTTCGGTGGTCCTCAAGTTAATGGATTTGGATTCATATAAATCCGAATTACCAGTTTATTTTTATGTGATTCTTCCTGATATGCGTTGATTTTAAGCTGGAATCATTTATATCCTCCTGAATATTTTTTCTCTTCTTTAATTAAGATTTAAATCAGAATTAAAGTGAGCTTTTGGGCTCATCTCTTTTCCACCTCCATTAGTAATTGGCCTACACATTATTAAATAAAGATAAGACCAAATAATAGGGTTTATTTGATATTAATTATGAGAATGTGATAAATATAAACGCAAAATCAGTGGCCGACCACATCCCCACACTTATCTTTTGCTTGCCCTCGAGTAAATATCAAAACTAATCCTAAGAAATTTGAACCACTTTCGCAGGTCACTCGATTTCATTGAGCATGTGCAACAAGCCGTTAAACCTCTAAGTTTTTCCTAGAGGACGAGTTTTATCTCGTGAGAGTTTTTAGTGGATTACACCCACAAAATCCATAAAGAAAGAGAAACAAAGTGTTAGTATTTTTGAAAAGCATTTTAAAAGGAGAGAAAATATTTAAAGTATTATTGTAAGTGTTTAAGTAATCTGTAAGTTATAGGAAACCGAATTTTTCATTCCTAAACTTAATCTTATTCAAAAATTGTTATCAATCAAAGTAAAAAGTCAAACTGTATTTCTTATCTAGTCTATTACTTTACCCTAAGTCATATGCACCTTCGTGATCATGAAATTTTGACTAAGAGTTTTTTCACTCTAACTTTTATACCTTATTTTATTTATTTATTTATTTTTTATATTTTTGGTGCTATTATTTCTAATCTGCCCATATAACGAGGCTTTAATCGGTGACTCCCAAACCGGACAGTATTAGGACACCGGGTGAGAAAACACCTAAAGGACTTAAGGACTCAAGCAGACAAGCCCACAAAACTAAGGATTTTATTATATGAACCCCTTTTAGGCATGAATACTTATGCTTTATGAGACACAAATGCCCAGCTTAATCAGAGAATTTTTTATATAAATATATTTTTTTTTTTTTTTATATAAGGTATAAGAATCTTTATTTTGAACCTTAAGTGTGTAAGTGTATAAAGCATGCAAATTTCATCAAGATAAAAAATTAGAACTAAATTACTTTTTCAAATTTTCTTCCTAACTCTAGAAATCAAACAAATAATTTTATTTTGACTAAGTATAAGAAATTCTAATTATGATTCTCCTATTCCTTAAAATTGACTTAATTTCTCACAAAAAATATGTCAAAATATTGCTCTCTTTTAAAAAAGTTTTTTTAAGAAAGAAAATGTTACTTTTTTTATTTAAAATAAAAAGAAAACCTATATTATGTTAGAACCCTCCCCCACACCTATTTATACATTGTTCTTAATATATGAATGAATGCATCGATGCATAAAAAGAAGAAAGGAAAGAAAAATATTATCTTAAGGTGGTAGTTCTGATGGTGGTCGGATTGGGTCAAGCGTTACTACCCAATTAAGATAATGTGGTGGTTCACGGAACCCACCTTTATTGACCTCTTTTCTATGTACATAATTACAATCTCCAATATGAATAGGATCATGAAAGATCCTATCATGAAACTTATTCCCTTTACATGACCAGTCTTAGAAAATCATCACTGAGTCATTAGGTCAATACCTATGTCCGACAAAAAAATGTGACTTGGTGGAATAATTGACTTGGATTCAAGAGCGGTAGGTTCGGGAACCATTACTAACTCAGGAAAATCAACTTTGGGTTGGAGAGTCAGTTTTGGTTCAAGAGTTAAATCCAAATCAAAGAATTGAAATCACATTATTCTCCCATCAATGGAATGTGACTATCTAAATTTAGTGATTCAATTTCTAGATCTATGAGTACGGCAATAAATGTTGGCTCTGAAATTGGTCCAAATTGGGTAATGATACCGGAATCAACATAGATTTAAATGGAAGCTGAATCATAAGGTTGGGGATCAGGGTCACATTCACATTCAAGTTCAATCTCATTGAATGAAAAACTTGCCAATTTGTTCAACGTTTGGAATTGATCAAGTTCAAATTTGTGTGATGAAATTGACTCTTTATCAAAGTCTCCAAGACACCAAGATT
The DNA here is from genome assembly GCA_038442645.1 of Agave tequilana. Classification (NCBI taxonomy): domain Eukaryota; kingdom Viridiplantae; phylum Streptophyta; class Magnoliopsida; order Asparagales; family Asparagaceae; genus Agave; species Agave tequilana. The sequence continues at coordinate 207,518 of JAVJIF010030886.1, forward strand.
CTTCGTTTCTATCAATATGGGTAGGGCAATCGGGAATGGACGAACATGTGTTAGGTAGAGTTTTCTCATTCCTATCTTTCACTATATTGATATAACGACTCATTTTTTTGGTTCTAGCCTATCGATAGATTGGAAAAGATTATTTTCAGACTGAATTAGGTTTTTCACACTCCTATCTGAGTCCATAGGTTCTTCTTCTTGTTGTAGCCTTAGAACATGGAGTAAGGATCTTGGATTTGGGAGTCTTGTGGGAATTGTGAGCCTATCATTTTTAGCTTTTGTTCTTGAGACTCAATCATGGCTTCTATACTTTTCATAGCCCAGATTTTCTTCTATTGGTTGATCATGACTAGAAAAATTATAGGCGAATGTTGGAATGGTGGTTGACAATATGACTCGGGGGAGTTGTATCCCTATTGATTCTATGAAGAGTAGTGATGATTATTCCAATCTTGTTCATAGTATTGGGACTGGGGCATGTATTGATTCGGATAAGACCAATCCGGCACACTTGGTTGGTTAAAGTTATGATATGTTGGGTTGGTAATATTTGAGTCAAAAGAGGTCGGGGTATAATATGAATTACTATTAAAATTTAAAAAAATGTTGTTATAAGCCATATCACACAAGAAATATCAAAAACAAAAAAAACAAACAAATAAACAAACAAATAAAAAGAAAAAAATTCTAACCTAAGTTAGGGTAAACCTTAGACCTAGACAACTCCTGACTGGTTAGACTATCCACGAGGGGTATATTACAGAATCTAATAACAAGTTAATTAGTCAAGTAGGGATAAAATCAGTGGGAGGTATCCGTACTTAAGCAGCGGGCCTAATTATGCTAAATCACTGTTCTTTGAGGTTTCGTCTCATCAATCCTAACCTTTGACACTGATTTGGCAAGAGTCAAATTCTAATCAACTTCCCCCTTAGGTCAGTCTCCTATTTGAGTCTGAGATGTCCCTAAGGGCAACGTTTACTCAGTTTTAATTAGGCTTGAGTTAGTGAGTGAGGAGACTGTTTGTGGGCGAAGAGAGGGTAATGACTTCCCCACCTTATCTTCTTTATAGGACAAGCCCTTAATTCAGTTTAGTGCAGTGTATAAGTATATAGAAAATGTAACACTCAAACAATATTTCATATAAGAATGAACCTTATACTAAATGCTATGCACACATACCCTGACTCCAGCACTCTTAAACAGTAAATAGAAAAATGTAACGAAATAGACACGTTCTTAAATGCAAAGTCTATACCGTTTTTAGTTTTATAACTAACCTTTTACTGTTGAATTGAAAATGTTCAAACAAGGAAATAAATAGCTACAAATATTTAAATTTTGCAATTCAGCCAACCTGCAAAAAATACAGGTTAGTAGCTCACTCAGATTGTCACGGGAATGCAGCAAATCTGAGGGCTTCTTGTGTTCTGCTTTCTTGAGCAGAGTGCAGAGCCACTTATATGTCCACTGCCGCAAAAAAATTCCTTGTTGTTAAACCTGGACACCAAGAACAGAGAAGAAAGTTAATCAATAAAGTAAACAAAAAAGTTACTTATCGTTCCTCTTAGGCAACGGCGCCATAATTTGATTGAGTTAGAACCTGCACAAAAAATAGAGATTTTAGAACTTTATAATAATAGTGCAAGGTACTCAATGCTATCGCGATAGCAAGTGGCTATGCAGGTCGTGATCCACATGGAGGGACTAGCGATAGAAACTTTTTGCAAGTTTTCTTTAGTTCACAAAAAATAATTAAAGTCTTCTTTTAGTTCTTGAAAAGAAAAGAAAAATAAATTATAGTTAAGTTAAGATGAAAGTGGTAAATTGAGAAGGTGAAGAAAATAGGAAATAATTTTATACAAAAAATTAAAAAGAGTGAATAAAAAGTTGGGAGATGGTAGTGATCTAAACTAAAAATTAAAATAAAGAAAAAAACTTAAAGAACTTACCTACCCTTCCAGTTGATAACTTACTTTGGATTGTTGGCACATTTACCTTACTTTGAAGGCGATAAACGCATAATCTATAAGATCGAGCTCAGTCCCCATTCGCATTACATCATCAAGATGAATAAGAATGAAATGATACAGAATATTGAGGAGGATATCATCATCATGAAATATCAGTGGCAAACACACAACAAGGTTATACCGATGCTATTAGATCACTTGGATACTCATCAAAAACCAAAAGAGGAAAAGTAGAAAAGAGAAGAGAATATAAAAAAAAAAAAAAATATAACAAGTTACATTTTTATTGCTTGCAGAAATGATGGAAGAAAGGAGGAGGTTATATCGGTGTCACTCTCAACATAAATCTCTCTCTCTCTCTCTCTCTCTCTCTCTCTCTTACTTGCATAAATCTCAATCTAATTATGCTTACAAATAAATAAAAGTTATTTGAAAAGAAAATAAAAATCTACACTAACCTAGAATGAAAACTATCCTAAGAATCCTTCTCTGCCTAATCACCCCCTTTTTTTCTCTGAACAATGCAGTATTTATTGGTGAAATGGAGAGGAAAGGGTGTGAGAAGATACGCGAGCAAAATGCTCCCCGTATCTTAACCAAATGGCCACAGAAAGACGGCTTTAACCGCTCTTCCGCGGCCTGGATGGCCACATCCAGGGGAGATTTTTGTATCTTTTGCTTTTATCCCCTTTTGTCCAGCTGAATTTGCTGTTAGGTCTTTAGTTTGATCTGATCTTCGGTGATTCTCAAGCTAACCGATTTGGAATCATATAAATTCAAATTAACCGATTTTATTTGATGTGATCCTCCCTGGTATGCGTTGGTTTTCAGCCGGGATCATCTATATCCTCCTGAATATTTATCTCCTCTTTAATTATGATTTAAATCAGAATAAAAGTGGGCTTTTGGGCTCATCTCTTTTTCACCTCCATTAGTAATAGGCCTACACATTATTAAATAAAAATAAGACTAATAAAATGATTTATTTGATAGTAAATATGAGAATATAATAAATATATATGCAAAAGGCCGATCATACACTCACTTTTGCCCTGTTATACTTCATGAGAGAGCATTGGGACAAAAGACACCACACAGGAATCAAGGGTTTTTAACACATTGACTTCCACCTCACTTGAGTTAGCGAATTTGCTATTAAACATTCAAATTCAATATCAACAAATATGACTTTGGTTAATTTAGTAGCTTGCCAAAAAGGCCGAGTAACATCATTTTATTAGAAAAAAATTAGAAGCTTGCAGTAAAAGGCTATCAAATTGGAGTGAGATTCTCCTTTCTATACCTAGTAGAACTGCGCTTGTTAAATATGTGCAGAGTACATTATCACTCTTTATTATCTGAACCACCTTGCTTCCGTTGAGCATTGTCAAAGGGTTGGAGAACACCATGAGAATTGTTCTTTGAACAAAGAAAAGTTCAATTGAACAAAGAAAAGTTCAATCTCATCTATGGGGTAACTTTCGGCAATAACATTGTAATGGTCAGATTTTGATCTTCATCAGATCGCGACACGTGTTCCACCTTAACAAGCAACAGACTCGATGAACCGGTAGGCCCATTACCGGCCCAAGAAGAAAGTTCGAGTATCTTCCTGCAGTCGAGAAAGGCCGAGCACCTTCCCGAGACCGCTCCTCCTTCTGATGACACTCAGCTGTTCCGAGATCGCTCCTCTTTCCGTTGACACTCAGTTGTTCCCTAGGCCTCCTCCTACCAAGGGTACTTCTGCCCCGAGAACTCCATGCTCTCCCTACCGTCCCGAGGTCCACTCCTTTCCAGAGACTTTCGCTCCGAAAAAGATAGCTACAATAATCGCCCTCCTTGATCTCCGCCGACAAATAGCTACAGCAACAGGCCTCCTTGATTTTCGCCTTAAGTTATGCAACCTGACTTTCCCCACATTCATAACGTCCAGGGCAGTTATTGGCTGGGCAGGATTTTTGGTGAAATTCCAACAATCAAGTGCCCACAATCGCAACTATTATAATAACTTCGCACATGAAGATTGTGGTAGTTATGCCAATCTCGCTAGCCTTTCATCCGCCTCCAAACAAACAATTCAGTACAAATAGACCTTCTCTTCCAATGAAAGGGGAGATCGAACCTTAGAGAATTAAACTCGTAATAGAGTGTTGAGAACTCCTTATAATCTCTTTGATTTAGCGAAATTCTCTCTCTTTTTACTTCGTGGTTTTTCCCCTTCGATTTTTCCATGCAATTCTCTAGTATTTGCGCTTGATTTATATTCCCGTTTACAATTTGAGTATAGATAAATTCCCCTCGAGAAATTTACCTCAACATTTTGGTGCTTTCATTAAAAGTTGAGTCCTTACACTCAAGATCTCTCCCCCCTAACAACCTACAACCTCCTCAAAAAGTCTTCCCCAAAGAAAAATGGCCTTGAAGAAGCAGACGATCGTTCACAATGCCACCAAGATCAGGAGCAGAGCGGCCAGCACCGCTTGTGGCACGATCCCCCGACTTTCTGACGACAGCCGCATATCACTAAAGACATCGGCTCCTCATCGTCATAAGAACCAATTGCAAGCAACCTCAAAACCCTGGGCTGCTATTTCCAAAACCCCCCATCCTCTTTCTGGACAGACACAACAGTAAATTGGTAATGATAACACTTTAAATCTTCGGGTTGATTGGCAAGGGTAGAGTTCTAGCAACTTGTTAACTCTTCCAAACACCCAAAAATGACGAGGTTTATAGTTAATAATAGTTTTAGCATTTTGAAAATGATGAGACAATGATTGACTTGTCCCAGTGGAGAGCAGGGGAGTTGGACACCTCACTGGTCTTATAAACACCTTCCTCCCCCTTTCCATAACCTACACCCCGACACCACCACTAACCAAACAACCCATAACATCTCTCCTTTTTTAAATAATTGCAAAATAATAATTTCTTAAACCCACTTTAAATAATTACACTCTTTTTTTTTTTTTTTAAAGTGCCAGTTCAGATCTTTCCATTTTCTATGAGCCGGAGGATATTTTGACGTTCAAATGTCACTTAGCTCGACTAGGTATTTGTGGGTTTAGACCACTACTATGTTTAATGTGTACATCAGGCGTAACATTATTCCTCACAGGAGTTCCTTTCCCACGCTAAGTTCATTTCCTCGCCCCACTAATCATATCCCCCAAACTCTTTAGTAGGGTAAGAGTTCCCAGAACATTGGATCATCACTCTTTTTCCCCTCCCCTCGCAAAAAAAAAGAACAACAAAAATAAAACCCCCCACTGTAATCAGACCTGTACCAATTTCTGCAGATGCTTGATCAGTCCATCAAAAAATTTGAATCAGGCATAGAATTCAAGTGGTCACTGATAAAGCATCAGTAACAAGAGGACCACAAAAGGTTGATTACTACTTCTTAATTCCTGAAAAGGCCTCTACACATTGGAAGATTACGGAGTTGCAAGCTAAACAGTAATACAGTAGTAATACAGCACCTTCTTAAGTGATACTCTCAGGTTCCAACTCTACTATTTGCAACTCCCAGAACTTATTGTATCAATTTATCATACGTTTTAATGCTTTGCTGAGCGTGACTTTGTTGATATAATCATTAGAAAAGCAAAACATTTGCAGAAAAATCACATCACCAGTACCAAACATTTCGCTTCCATCCAAAATTTGATCTCAGAGAGCATGACATAAATAGGTCAAGAAGAAAGAAAAAGCATATTAAAGTTTTATTCTTTGCAACTCAATAGAAACTCAGGAGCAAACCCCAGCGAAAGCTCGATAAAGGACACCAATCTCATGTTACATGTATCAGGTACTAACCTCGTTCATCCCTTTACAAAGGAAAGACATGAATAAACATAGAGAACTAGCCAAAAATTATCATGGAAAGAGTATCACAATTAGCTCACCACTTATACCAGAGGAGCTTATTGCTAGTGAAAAATACTCAAGTAAAATATACTTACAGTCCGGCATCTAGGACAAAGACAAGCAAAAAAAATAGCAAGGACGGGCAAAAAAAAAATAGCAAGGCATAAGAATAAGATGTTACATATTATACTATCATCCTCGCAACTTTCTCCAAATCCAAAGTTACGCTATGCTCACACAATTGAGTTTCAAACATATGGGTGCCAGTAGCACTCCTCTTGGGAACAAAAAAGGCAGCTGGCCTTTTCCATCCTCATAATTTCAGTTTCACCTCGGTGGTGGGGGAGGAACCTGAGACTTTGCCATCCCCACCCATGCTACAACAGCGACTGCGAGAATCACCCACCCAAGTACATCGTATTTCAAATCGCTACTCTTTTTTTTCTTGGAAACCTGCAATTTTCAGACGAACAAAAATGAGTCTGAAGAAGTGCTGAAGAAGTTAAATCAAGGACACAAGAAAATATTACACTGGTCAGAGAACGATGAAAAACGAACACTCAGGTGGCATGAAGTTCTACAGACAAAAAAAGGGCAGAAGAGGAAGAAGAGAAGAAGAAAGAATATTCGTTTTTAATGCCACATAACATATATGGTACAAGTTAAAAGTTTTACAATGTCAGATCCATGGAGCGCATACAGTATCTACAAGCACTTGTGATGATTCTTAAAAAAAATTATTTATTCTAAAGAGTAAAATAAAGTACAGGAATGGATTATCTAATAATTAGCTGATTGTGGATTGCATAATTAGCAGATTCTCTCATTAGTGATAGGAGAAGACAAGAATGATTTAGCACATTTTAATCAAGTTTCTATAGCATTCAAAATTTCAAATTTTATTGAATATTACAGATTACATATAGCCACATTAGAATTATGTGCATGCATAAAATGGTCAGAGAATGCTGACCAGAGGCCAAAGACTAGAATGGAGACAAGTCTAAAGTAGCAGTCTAGGTAGAGGGCCATATTGGCTACAAGTCCATAACTATTCTCAAACTTCTTGCAGTATGGGCAATTAGGCAGGAACACGTGTAAACTCTACAGTAGCAAGTTCCACTTAACGTTGGCCCGACTGCATACATTGGGCTAAAATAATTGCATGCATTCCAGCATTTCTTATCACAATGCAGCATGCCCTGAAGTATGATATGTTTTCCATGAAAGCTCACAAAGCACGTTAACATAATAAAGTTGTCAGCTTTCTCACAGGACACAGATGATCAGCATTAAACTTACAATCAGTGGCTGTTGACAGAAAACAACACAATAAATGGCATACTTTTTCTAATCTAAAAGTACAACACAATAAATGGCATACTTTTTCTAATCTAAAAGTACAACACAAGATAGATGTCATCACGCTGTCAAACTAAATGATCATAAAATTGGAGTCTTGAAGGCAAACCACATGTCATGTATTGAAGTCTGAAAAAGTCCCTAACACCAATATTTCAAATTTGTAGTTAGGGCTGAGGGAAGTATATGTATATTCTAACAAGACAGAAGACCTGATCCCACGTTGTCTTGGCCTTTCCTAGTCAGAATTCTAAGTAGATCAAAGAGTTGCCCAACCCAAAGTAATTCTCAATCTAAATTGTACCAATTCTGATGCCTACCTTTGTGTATGTATTCAATGATCAGATTATCCTCATAAGATTTTATATCTTTATTCTTTTTCGATTATGGGAGAATTCAATTAAGTAATTGAAGCAGATAAGATCAGTCAACGAATTAAACTGGAAAGGGAAAAAATAAAGGAGTGCCTAAGAAAGAATACACCATTGGTTACAATTATCAAATGAAAAAGATATAGAATAAATTGAAATCAGAAGATATCTGAAGAGGAACGGCATAGAGTAATGCAGATTACAGATAGAAGAAAGAAAATAAGAATTAAGAAAAAGGCGTAAAGGGGAAAAAGCAGATTCACAGGGCTCAAGAAAACAATCAAATTCTGTTGACGCATAATTGACGTAATGAAGAGGACAAAGTTTCAATAGAAAATAAAATCAATAATTATGACTTGGTTACAATCATCATTTGTAATCTACATTTGTGTATTAGACTCGCCTTAGAAGCTTTTGTCACTATGTTGCTCTTGTTCAGAGAAGTCTAGCTAAACACTAGGAGCAAATAGGTTTCCCATAATAAAATAAAACATAAAAAACTAAATACAGATTACACCCCCAGGCCAAATGTCACTTCAAGAAAGTTCTTGTCAATCATAGACTGATTATATGGAATCCCTAGATTTTCGAACAAAAGTAACTCAATGTAAGTAAATGGTGACATATCCGGAGAACAATGTTTAGCACATGTTAAAGAGTTTCTTGATAATAGTTTGAGTCTACTAAATGAAATGCCTCAATAAATCCATGTGATACCCAGAATATGAAAATGAAAGAACGTTGTAGTGGTCAACTCAGCAAGATGCTGACATGTGTCCAAGCAACTAAGTTTGTCTTTGAAAGTTTCCGCAACAATCAACTGCCTCTGTCACATCGGACCCTCCCGAGAACATCCACAATTCACAAAAACACTCCAGGACGAACCTTAAATCAACCTCCAAAGCTATGCCACCTTGAACCATCCCGGAGCAAACCCCCCGTCCCGGAGGCATCACCCTCTAGAGTCACTTACACCAACACCCTCGACCTCACCCGAAAGTCCTCAGTAACAACCACCGAAATCTCCGTCCGCAATCACGCCGCCTCTCCTCTCCCCCACATTGAAAATGTGCAACGACCATGCGTTCAAGGCGAACAATTATGGATAATGATGAAATTTCCTGCATGTAATCTCAACCATCATGCCAGCAATCGCGGCCTTATAAACAAATCCGCAAATGAAGATCGTGCAGCTACAGATATCTCGCCAACGCTCCATCCGCTTAGGAGAAGAGGAGTCAGTAGAAATAGACCTTCTCCAGCGAGATGGAGGACTTTTGGCGCCTTCCATTCGATCCTAAGTCAAAGATAGACCAATACATATCTGTAATTTCTGTAAACCGGCGACTAATAGTGAATTTTCCTCCACGTGGTTTCTCCCGATTTGGGTTTCTATGTAAAAATATTGTCTCCATCTATTATCTGTGTAGTGTTGTTATTTTACACTTATACCTTCAACACATACTCTAGTTTGTAGTGTGGCTCGACCGTCTGATCACTCACAGCAGAAAATCTCCACCACAAAATGGTGCTTTCATTAAGATATGAGTCCTTACACTCAAGATCTCTCCCCTAAAAACCTTCCTCAAAAAGCCTCTTCAAAATTGACCATGGCCCCAAGAAAGCGAACCATCAACGGCACAACATCCAAAGGTAAGGCCATCGGAACCGTTGGGGACACGGCCCTTTCACTATCCAACGATCAGCCGCATAATACCGAGAACACCGGCTTCTCCTTGCCTCAAGGAACAACTGCTAGTGTCCAACCATCACAAGGGCACGAAGACCAGCTCCTACAGATGCTCGCTGACATGAAAGAGCAGATGAAGGAATAACAAGCCCAATCAGATCGCGGTTGAAAGCAAGCGGCTTAACCGCGAGAATGCCATCCGTGAGTAGGAGGCATTGAAGAAGCTCAACGACCACTCTAGACTTAAATCACTGCTCTCTAGAATAATCAGTCATCAACGCAGTCAGAAAGCGAACCTGAGGTTGGTGGATCTCCTGACCTTCGAGTCCTTGATAAACTATTCAGAGACAGATCACGGAAGCCAGGCTGCAAGGCCACCAACACCTTCAGTTGCCAAAGTTTCTAACTCTCCCCTCTCCGAATATATCCTGAAATGCGAGTTCCCGAGGAAGTTTTCAACTCCAACCTTCGACTACTACTCCAGGGTGAGCGCTCCGTCAGTACATCAGATATTTTCAGGACAAGATGGTGGCCTATTCCTGCAACGACCCACTCTTGTACATCATGTTTCCCTCCAGTCTGATAGGTGTGGCATTGGATTGGTTCCACTCTATGTTGCCTCGCTCTCCCCACAATTGCGAAGAGGTAACCAAAACGTTCCTCACTCAGTACGCCTCCCGCCAGGAGGCCAAGAAGAACAGATGTAGTGGTCAATTTCTGACCCCGAAGCGAGATCGTGACGCAGGGGCAGAGCCAGGATTTTGGGACAGGCGGGGCACAAGTTCAAGTAGGGCACAAGTTCAAATTGTGTCGGAGCTTAGATAGGGCACAAGTTCAAATTGTGCTCTCCAAAACTGCTCCATGTACCTCTCTTTTATGTTAGATATATATAATTTTTCCAATTTCAGGTGTGGCACTTGCCCTACCTGGCTTGAATGTGGCTCCGTCACTGGTGACACGTGGCGAGCCCGAGGATACGAGGGACCGACCACCGTTCGACCATTGACCGAGTACCTCCATCATCCAACCTCAAGTCAAGTGCCCAAGAGTCGGGATCCAACCCAGACTCGTCAGACCCGACATCACCTCTCGAACCATCGACGAGCCCAATTCCTCATCGGCATTGGAAGCTCCTTAAAGACTTCTCCAGTACAGCTCAGCAACAAGATTCTCGGGAACTACCAGATCAGATCTCAGCTGCGTAGATTGAACAGATATCTCCGGCCAACGTATCTTATCTCCGGCCACAGAATAGGCAGTTACAGCCAGCAAATTGGGGCATTGAGATTACGGCCAACCACCCAGATTAAACAGTTGTCCAAATTATTCAAAGTTACTTCTCGTAAATAAATACTTCACCCTCTCCGATGAGGGAGGGAGTTGAATCTAAAAAAACCCTAGCGCACCTATAATCACAGGGCATCAGACCTTTGCTTGTAATTCTTCAAATTAGAGTAGAATCTCTCTCTCTCTCTCCCGCGGTTTCTCTTTCAGATGTCCACGTCAAATCTCTCTGTTTACTGTGATTGCTCTTCTGCGCGTGTCTATACATTTTGGTGCGTGTGGAAAAGTCCTCGGAGAATTTTCCACAGCAACAGCCATCATCTCCTCTCCGTTAAGAAGGCAGAGCGAAAGCCTCAAATCATACATCAGCTTCTTCCAAAGCCAACTCACCAAAGTCCCCAACTGTGGTGAGGACGTCTCTGCACTCGCTTCATCAGCAGTTTGCAGGTCCTCACACTTGTATAAGCATCTCCTTAAGCACAATGTCACTCAGATAAGCGAGGTCTTGTCACGAGCTCAGTCGTACATCCAACTGGAAGAAGCAATGAAGACTTCAAACAAACCGCGAAGCATAGTGATGTCGGAGAAAAGTTAGTCTCTATACGAAGCCTCCGCTCACTCCTAAGATCGGAATCGGGGGAACCTGCCTTCAAGAAACAGGTGCTTCCTAACTTTCCACCAAATCCGCTTCAAACTTACAATCTGATAGAAAAATATTTCACTCCGTTGAAGCTCCCCATCAACAAAGTCTTCAACACCTTCAAGAACCAGTCGTGGTTAGAAACCGAGACCAATCTGGTGCAACCCATCGTTTCCAGAGCAGAAGAATATTGCTCCTACCATGACTGCAGGGGCCACAAGACCATCCATTGTTGGGCCTTCGAGAAGTATCTAGAAGAGCTCATCCAACAAGGTCTCCTCAAAGAGTACATCCCCACTTTTGAAGCAGTCTCCGGATCCGAACAACTCAATGCCTTACCGCCTGTCCAGCCACAACACCAAATCACCTAATACAAAGTGATTGATTGATCACGCATTTCCAAGAGACGAAGCAGTACTCCTATCCCCATAATTTCATGTATTTCATTTCAATATTGAATAAAATGATATTCTTTGCTCCTAACCATTGCAGCCCTTCCAAGCTAGACGTTCCACTGATGGGATTTCCCCCACTAGGAACTACTCCGCTGCTGGGATATTCTTTGCTCCTAACCATTGCAGCCCTTCCAAGCTAGACGTTCCACTGATGGGATTTCCCCCACTCGGAACTACTCCGCTGCTGGGATTTCCCCCACTTGGAGGCCTAGGCGTTCCGCTGATGGAATTTCCCCCACTCGGAGTTGGTCCTTCCGCTACTGGGATTTTTTCCCACTCAGAGTGACTGTGAACTATTCCACTGCTGGGGTTTCTCCTACTCGAAGTCAATCCTTCCGCTGCTGGGATTTTCCCCACTTGGAAGCGACTGTGAACTACTCCGTTGGTCAGATTTCCCTCACTCGGAGTTGGTCCTTCCACTGCTGGGATATCCCACTCGAAAGCAACTGTGAACTATTCAGCTGCTAGAATTTCTCCACTCAGAGTCGATCATTCCACTGTTGGGATTTCTCCCACTCGGAAGCGATTGTGAACTACTCCGCTAGTCAGATTTCCCCCACTCGGAGTCTGTGCTTCCACTGCTGGGATTTCTCTCACTTGAAGTTAACGCATTCAATCTGTTGATGGGTGATACCCCCACTTCAGGTCTTTACCGAGGTCATAGCTTCACTGATGGGATTTTCCTACTCGAAACCGACAGTGAACCTGACTCCACTGTTTGGATTTGCCCCACTCAGAGGCCCAACTCCCCTGCTGGGATTTTCCCCACTCGGAGGTCCGTATCGCCACTCTGCTACTGGGATTTTTGTTGACAGGTGATACCCCCACTTCAGACTTTTTTTAATTTGCAGGTAATCGGAAAGCTATGATTGCATAAGACACATGGTATACACATGGGGGTTTCTTGTTTCGATTATCCCCTTAACATACTAGTTTCGTGTGATTACAAGCCAGAGGAATCAAGGATACCGGAGAAGGTACAGTGGCCCAGATATTATCCGAACATTACCTTTGTGAATATGAGCATGTGTTACCTCGAGACGATATGGTTGTGTATGTCTAACCTATAATTGCGCGAGACGCATGATATATACATGAGGGTTTCCTTGTTTGGATTATCCCCTTGACGTACTAGTTTCGTGTGATTAAAAGCTAAGCATACACAGTCTTGTTGCCCCCAAACTATCTAGTTTACGCCTTCTATTTTCTTATAATATTGCATCTAACATTTAATTCGAGTAGCATCATTATATGTTTGTATGTGCATCATCACTCCGCTGTTGGGATTTCCCCTACTCGGAATCCTACCAAATTCCACACTTCGTTGCTGGGATTTCCCCCCACGTGGAGGCCCAACCTGCTGTAGGAATTTCCCCTCAAGAGTCCCAAAGTCACAGCTCTGTTGATGGGTCATACCCCCACCCAGAAGCATACGTGAATCCAACTCCGCAGCTGGGATTTTTCCCACTCGGAGGATAAAAATTTGCGGGAACCGTTAATGGGACTACCCCACTCGAGACCACCACAAACCTATCAAACCATCCACAGATCAAGTAAACATCCCAGGGTTAAAGACAAGCACTCCGAGGAGACATGGTCAATTCCAAACACAAATATTTATTCCAAATCTTTCCATTCCAATTACATTACTTTAGATTTACTTGATTACATCTGACAAAAGTAAGACGAGATTGTCACATTTCTGTGTATACATTTTTGAAAAAGAAATACAGATGATCTAGTTTCTATCCATCCAGCCCTACCAAACAAGTTCCCAATGCTGAAGCAACAAAGATCTGCCTATCGGAGAACACTTCACAAAGGGACGACCTGTTCACACCACCATCCAAGGGTCCTGGAGGAAGCTTCGAGAGGTTCCTTCACAAAAATAAGATCCTTCGGATGAAAAACCTTCTCTCCGCCTGGAGCATGCCTCTTAGGAAGCCAAACGGACTCCGACAAGACATAGAAACCAATGATGATATCATACCACCGACCATTTATTATGAGGAAGAAGTCGGAGCTCCAAAGAAGTGCTTCATCAGAGACAACCCCAGGAATACCCTCATACGCCTCTCATGTTGCTTGCCACGAGGAGAGTCTCCAAGCGCGAAACAGTAGCTCTCGATCAGAGTGAAGACTGCAAGACATGAAAGACGATGAAATCGAACCCACCCCCATAACTATCCGGGACAACCCCCACTCCTACCTTGTACACGCCACCAAGAAAAAACACCGACCCTCGTGCTGAGAGCTGGATTGATCGGATCAGAGATCAGACGAACAAACCAGGTCAAAGTGGAAGCCCTACCCATCCTTCCTAGTAGCAGAGCCGCCTTGTCACGAAAACTGATGTTTTGCAACAAACTCATCGCGAAGGTTGTTGTTTTGCACCAACCCGACTCCCAAACAGCAAGAGCCCGACAACCATTCCCACCATCTCCATCCTCCCCCCTCTTTCCTCCACCGAACAAAGAAGAACGACATGGCAACCCACCAATGTAAAGAGTTTGGAAACAAGGATTTTTACAGAGAATATAACGCAATTTCCACCCTGGGGCTCCACCCTATTAATAGATAGAGGAGTCGAAACGTCCCCAATTCAAATTTCTAATTCCAAAAAAAGTCGGTCCACATCCTAAAATCATCGGTTAACCAAATCTGCGAGATATCAACCGCCTCGGCCACACGATCTCAATCATTATGGCATCGGGATTCGAAAAGACGCCAATCACAAATTTCATGCCAATCTTATCAATTGACATGCCAGCTATCATCCAGACATTCTGCAAGCGAAATCCCAAAAATCGCATTAATGGACCAGATCCTCCCCTTCTCCAATATCTAGAAGAATCCAAGACATTCAAAGATCTCAACCAATTCTGCTCTTCCAACTTTCCTCTTACAGACTCTGACAAGCAAAAGAGCGAGGGCATCACCCTCAGCAAGATGTTGCACATGTCTAAGCAAACAAGTTTCTCTTTAGAAGTTTCCGCAACAATCAACTGCCTCTGTCACATCGGACACTCCCGAGAGCATCCACAATTCTTAATCACTCTAGGTCGAACCCAAGTCAACCTTCAAAGCTCCGCCACCTAGAGCCATCCTGGAGCAACCCCCGGTCCCAGAGGCATCACCCTCTGGAATCACTTACAGTCCAACATCCTCGACTTTACCCGAAAGTCCCCAGTAAAAACCGCCGAAATCTCCGCCTGCAATCACGCCGCCTCTCCTCACCCACATTGAAAACGTGTAACGCCCATGCATTAAAGGCGGACAGCTATGGATGACAAAATTCCCTGCATGCAATCTCAACCATCACGCCAGCAATCGCGGCCGTTACAAACAAATCCATAATCGTACAGCTATAGATATCTCGCCAGCGCTCCATCCGCCTAAGAGGGGAGTTCAGTAGAAATAGACCTTCTCCAGCGAGATGGAGGACTTTTGGAGCCTTCATCCGATACCAATTCAGAGATATACCAATATATATATATATATAATTTCTGTAAAACAGTGACTGGTAGTGAATTTTCCTCCTCCCATGATTTTTACCGATTTGAGTTTCCACGTAAAAATATCGTGTCTCAATCTATTTTGTTTGTGTAGTGTGTTATTTTTGAACTTACATCTTCAACACATACTCTCCTTTGTGGTGTAGGTCGACCGTCTGATCACTCACAGCGAAAAATCTCCACCACAAGCATAAAGGATGGTATATTTGAAACACTAGCCTATGACCTGTCAAAAATCCATGCAAAAGGTGGATATTTAAAACAGCATGAAGAAAAGGCACATGCATGAATTCACACATTATATGCTCACAAAGGACGAAGGACATAATGTAACTTCAGATTTGCAAGGCAACCTAATAGACAAACATTAACGGCACAAAAATGTTACCTTAGTATTTGAAACAGATGGTCCTCCCAGAGGAGCTGCCGGTTGACCGGCCATCTGTCTTTGAATCTCCAAATGCAGTTCAGGTGCCTGCAAAAGAATGAATATAGTAAATCTGAAAAGAAAATAAAATAGAGACAGTAAAATACTAGAAGGATCATGCAATGCATTTATATCAAGCAGCAGCCTGTAAAAAGCAACCCAGTAAATATAAGCAGATAATATTGTGTTGTGCCTTCGAAACTCCAAATGCAGCTCAGTTGTCCTATGCATCATGACAAGTGCAGTTCCCATATTATTGATTTTGGTGAGTGGTGAAGATTATATGCGGAAATATATTTAACAGTGTCGATGGAGAGGCGGGCTTATACCGACGGAAGGGAAGGAAACCCAATTAACCATAAAATAATAAACTTCAAGAATAAATCTAGAACAACTGAAATTACGTGTGTTATTATATAGAACAGCTGAAATTATGTTGTTCTGTTGGGGTGTTGAGGGGGGGAATAAAATTTTGTGTATGTTTATTATAACTAATGCGGAAAAGGGGATGGTTGGAATGTAACATGACTAATGAGCTGGAAGATAGCACGCACCTTGAAATGCGAATAGAGCATGCAAGCATCTCCTTAATTTTTCTCCTAAAGACGAGGTTCTAATTGGAGGCAAACCAATAACCAATCAATGGATGAGGAGAAGCAGAAAATAATAAGACTCGCTAGTTATACACACTCAAAAACCCAATATTCCCTTTCATATCATCTTTAATTGATGTTCTGACTTATTTACATTTCTGTTTGCTTAAAGAAGTTTCTGTGTCTTTAGAATAACTTCTCTTTTCAACATTATTTGATTCGGAAAATACCTAAATTCCCATCAAGTAAATTCAAATCATCATTATAACATTAATTTTTTGACATAGCAATTCTGAAAGTAATATATATACTAATCTCTTTCAAACCAATTCCGAAATTACATAATTAATGCCTGACTGTTATTCCTTAATGAACATCTATAGGGTTGACTCATAAACTCCCTCCACATTGCTTAGGTCTACTTGTTAGATTGTGGGCTTCTCTTTTATATCATCCTTGGTTTTCGACATTGGGCATGTTTGGTTGCAAGGAAGTGGCGGAAGTAAGGAAATGGGGAAGTATAATTGCTCACTTCCTTATCTATCCAAACACCGAAAAAGAAAAATGAGAAAACCACTTTTCCTTTTCTCTTTTCCCTTTTACACAATCACTTCCTCACTTTCAGGGTGCTACAGTTAATTTTGTGGTCATGTAAATCTCATTTGTAATAAGTTATAACTCAAAACAGCTAATTTTGTGATCATGTAAATCTCACTTGCATTCTAATTACAATCTAATTTTATTTTTTTAATTAATTTTTATTTTAATATTATTTTGCGGTCATCTTTGCGGTCAACTTTTCCACTTTCACTTTCACATTACCATCCAAACACCGGAAAAGACATTAACATTTTTCCAAACCATACTTCCCAACAACATCCAAACACCGGAAAACTCACTAACCAATTCCCAAGTTCCAAAGGGAACTATTACTACTTCCTTACTTCCTCACTTTCACCCCTAACCAAACAGCCCCATTAAGAAGAACACTTGTAAAAATGAAATAATTCTCTCAATTTCTCTAAATATTATTGGTTAGAAAAGATGAGAGCAGATCTCTTTCCACGTGCTAAAGAAGTCAGAGCGGGTCAAGAATCCTCTGGAAGTACCAAGATACAAGCCAAAGTCTAGAGGTATGCATCATATACATCTGCTGAGACGGAGATGAAATGGAAAGGAAGAGATCCAGCCAATGTAACTGCAGATCATAACGTAATATTTCTTCCTAGTGAAATGAGTTTGATGCTTCATGGTTTCACCTTTGAAAAAGGCCCAATTCATCATGCCCGTATGTAGTGGTCAATTCCCGACCCCGAAGCGAGATCGCGACACGTGGCGAGCCCGAGGATACAATGAGGGAATGACCACCATTCAACCATTGACAGAGTGCCTCCACCGTCTAACCTCAAGTTGAGCGAGAGCTTGGGTCCAACCCAGACTCGTCAGCCCGACATCACCTCAGATCAAGTGCCCAAGAGCTCGGGTCTAACCAAGACTCGTCGGGCCCGACATCGCCTCTCAAACCACCGACAAGCCTGATTCCAGCACAACTCACAGCGGCGGGATTCTCGAAAACTATCAGATCAGATCTCAACTGCGTAGATTGAATAGATAGTTCAGTTGTGTATATAACACCGGATAAAGGGCAAAGTGAAGAATATGAGCTGAAATTGCTATTTTGAGGGAATTTTCAAAGGATTCTTGAAGCATAAGTTTTCTAGAAACACCCAAAATGGAGACCCACTTGAAGCCCAATCTAGCAGCACAATCTGTTAATAAATCAAGGAGAAATTTAGAAAAATCAGAAGACCCATAAGCTTCTCCCAGCTGAGAGAGCACATGGCCCCAAGATCAGAGCCAATGGCCCTGATCTTGCCGCGTTTGTGCGACAATAGCCACGCAAACGCCCGCGCAAACACTGCTTGGTCTTCCCACTTGTCTGGATCTTGGACACATGGCTTCATTTCTTGGGGCCAAAGCTCTCTCCCTATTA
Organism: Agave tequilana; assembly: GCA_038442645.1. Taxonomy (NCBI): domain Eukaryota; kingdom Viridiplantae; phylum Streptophyta; class Magnoliopsida; order Asparagales; family Asparagaceae; genus Agave; species Agave tequilana. Next base: position 225,691 of record JAVJIF010030886.1, read on the forward strand.
ATAGAGGACCAGAGGCACAGAGTGGGAGTGAAGGGACTGGAAGCAGAAGAATTTTCTCTAGGCTAGTGATAGGATTTTCTATTGTAATTTTGTTTTATTTTCTAGTGTTTAGTTAGATCCAGAAAAGAGAGTGAGAGAGTGAAATTCTGTAACTGAATGGTGACATTCAATACAAGGATTCTATCTTCTTCTCTCCAATCTTTTCTTGCAAGTTTTATTTCTTCTTGTTTTTACTTTCATGCAATTTACCTTCTTCTAGTTGTAGCTTGCAATCATGTTTGAATTTGTTTTCCTTTTTGCAATGACTAGCTAACTTCTTCATTCATGGCTAACTAACCTCTAACTCATTAACAACTAACCTCTTGGATGGTTCATTATCTCATGTGAATCATGGATGTATCACTTGCAATCTTGCTTCTAGCAAGAGTTCTTGATTTCTCATGATGATGAAAGCTACCTTCAACTTGTGATGGAATTACCCAAGTGTTCTAATGATTCCCCATGCTTAGTCCCTTGCAATTTTGCAAGAGCCTTTGATGGATCACAGAGATGGTTGCTAACACTAACTCATGCTTTTAACTTTGATCTTACTCTAACTTGATCCAATTCTTGCTTTACTCAGTCAATGTTAGAGTGTTCTTTGTTCATGCAAGAGTAGTGATAATCACTTTGTTATTGTGCTAACAATTTACATGCAATAGATTCTTATTTCATGCCTGCTTCACAATAGCTTTGATGGGGTAATGTTCCTATTAGCCTTGTTATGAACAACACCAATTCCATCTCATGTTCCATACTTTGAATGCTTTGCAAGAGCCAAGGAACTCTTGAGGCATCCATCTACCAAGCCTTAGAGGCTCAAGCAATCTCATGAGAAATACTTGATGTATTTGAGGATTCAAGGTGAACTATTTGCCAATGATTCAACTTGAGGCATTAAGGTGAACTATTTGCCAATGATTCAACTTGAGGCATGAACCACTCCAAGGGTTAGTATGTTAATGGTTTTTAGTAGATTAGTTAGCCATGTATTTCTTTTCTTGAAATCACAAACTCACTTCCTCACTTTTGTTTTAACTTAAGTTCTTTAACTTTCTTCAACACACTTCGTTCGCTTCCACTTTTACCACGCTTTCTCGTTTTCGCTTTTTCTTTCACAACCTTCACCAAGCAACACCACACCATTTTCCTTCTTTCTTGTTTTCTTTTTATTCTCAAAAAAAGAGAAACAAATCAACTCTTAGTAAATACCGAAAAGCTTGCATTGCATACCTCCTCGTGGACACGACGCGTTAGCCCTAGCGCTACAAGGTACATTGAACCAGCTCACTACAAACTTTGATTTTAAAAAACACCCACTTCTTGAGTTTTAATTCTCACATTCGATTTTGGGATTTTCAGTTTTCAGTTTCTTTCCGGGACGAACAGGCTTCCGGTGCCATCAAAAAAGCCCCCTCAAAACTAGGCAAAGGCCAACGGAGAAGAGTTCACACCATTCAAAATCTTCGTCGACCACATCTTCAGTGTCATTAAGGACTTGGATGAGGTCGCACGAGGCCGCTCCCGCCTAACCCGAAAGGTTCAGGGGCATAAGAGTATTGCGCCTTCTATGACAGGATGGGCTACCGAATTATCGATTGGTGATACTTTCGGAAATAGCTCTAGGAGCTAGAGAATCAGGGATACCTCAAAGAGTTCATTCTTGACACTGGGCAACCCTCGGAAGCATGCCCTCGAGACTTCACGATTGAAGGGTCAAGCTACTCAAGCCCTCGTCCATTATTGGAAAGTAAACGCCATCTTTGGCGTCTCCTCAATAGAGGTGCACCACCGCGAAAGAGAGGGCCATTTACATCAACATGGCCCGTCGAATGGTCCTAACTGGTCCGCCATCGACCCATGTAGGTCGATCACCTTCTCTGACGCAGACGCCCACATTGTCCTCTTTCCCACACGACACCTTAGTCGTCACCATGCACATCGGGAATTGTCGAGTGTCCAAGATCCCCGTCCATGCCGAAAGCAGCATCAACATCTTGTATGGGGGCGCTCTAGACAAGATGGAGGACATGCCGGAGATGGCTCGTCTGCAAACCCGATCCCATCTATACGGGTTTGATGATAACGAGACTACTTGCTTGGCACGGTCTCACTCTCAGTTCGGGCACCCGTACGTCATCACAGAGTTCTACATGATCGACATTGAGTCCTTACACAACACCATCCTTGAGAGGCCCTGGATCCACATGATGAAGGTCATCCCATCGAGCTACCACCAGCTTCTGTAGTATCTCACTCCGACAGGAATCGCGGACATATGGGGAGACCAGGTAATGTCTCGCACCATCAACGCAATTGCCAGGAAGAAGTCGGGCTCGGTACCAAAGGTTGCCAAGACAGCCACCAATGGTGATTCCCTTGCGGGGAAGAAGCAAAAACGGATTGTTGATCAATAGCAATCACAGAATGACAAAAGCCAAAGACTCCGACTCCGCCGACGCGTCTGGAAATCCAGATAAGATGTCGGAAGAGGAAGTTGAGCTATTTCATGCGGGCCCCGAAACGAGCTCTCCGGATTGGGACGAAACTTCCCGCAGACAAGAAGCTCCAATTCAAACAATTCCTCTTCAACAACCTAGATGCGTCACGTGGGCTCCCATCGAGATGTCGGGCATCGACCCCGCCATCATCTGCCGCCGACTCACCATCAACCTGGCGTCAATCCAGTGAAGCAGAAGCCAAAGAAGATGAATGAGGAAAGGAGCCATGTTCTCAGCGACGAGGTCGACTAGCGACTCTGAGCCGACTTCATCCTAGAGACTTTAACCCGGACTGGCTCGCCAATCCAGTCCTCGTAAAGAAGAATGGCAAATGGAGAGTGTGCATCGACTTCACTAATCTCAATGAAGCTTGCCCTAAAGACAGCTTTCCTCTTCCGAAAATAGACCACTCGTCGAGGCGACGGTAGGGCATGAGCTACTCAATTTTATGGATGCCTATTCGGGCTACAACCAGATCAAAATATACCCGCCAGATGAGGACAAAACCATTTTCACTACTGGTCGGAAAATTTCTGCTACAAGGTCATGCCTTTTGGATTAAAAAGGGGTGGTGTCACCTTTTAGCGGATGGTCGACTGAGTATTCAAAGATCTAATCGGGCATACCATAGAGGTATACGTCGATGACATGTTTGTGAAGAGCGTCTGACGTTCTGACCATCTCCGCCACCTGAGTGAAGCGTTCAATCTCCTCTGGAAGTACCAGGTGAAGCTAAACCGACGAAATGTTCTTGCAGGTGCCTCTAAGAAGTTCTTGGGGTTATTTGGTCACTCAGCAGGGTATAGAAACCAACCCTGACCAGATATCTGCAATCCTAAACATGAATCGCCTACTTGTGTCAAGGAGGTACAAATATTGAGTGGGCGCCTTGCAGCTCTGCATATGTTCCTTAGCCAATCCACGGGTAAATGTAAACTATTCTTTCAAGTTTTGAAGAAAAATAGAGTAGACTTCCGTTGGGATGAAGAATGCGAGGGCGCATCCCAAGGACTGAAGAGGTACCTCCCCGCCACTCATGTCCAAGCCAATCAGCGAGGAAGTTGTTCCTCAACTCGTCGTGTCAAATTCGTGAGGATGAAGGCATCCAAAGATCAGTGTATTACGTCAGCAGGTCGCTGACCGGAGCCCATGCCAAGTATCAAAGGATGGAAAAATTGGCTCTCGCTCTCTTCGTCACGTTGAGGAAGCTGAGACCTTGCTTCCAATTCTTTCCGAGCTAAGGAGCATCCTCTGCGAAGCATAGAACCCGAAAGCCACTAGGCGGACAGCGAAATGGGCGAGGACGAGTTCTCGATGATGCTCCGCAGAGGATGCTCCATCAGCACTATAATCGAAAATGATTGGAAGCAATGTCTCAGCTTCCTCGACGTGACGAAAAGAGAGCCAATTTTTTCATCCTTTGATACCTGATCTGGGCTTCGGTCAGTGACCTGCTGACGTAGTACACCAGTTTCTAGATGTCTTCATCCTCACAGACAAGAGCTCTGCTCACAGCGGACTCTGACACGACAAGGTAGAGGAACAGAGTTTCCCCGCTGATTGGCTTGGACAAAAGTGGTAGGGAGGTCAGGTACCTCTTCAGTCCTAGGAATGCGGCCTTGCATTCTTCATCCCAACGCTCCATTTTTCTTCAAGACTTGAAAGAATGGTTTACATTTATCCGTGGATCGGCTGAGGAACTTGTTCAGAGATGCGAGGCGCCCATTCACTATATGTACCTCCTTGGCGCACGTCGGCGACTTCATGTTTAGGATCGTGAATATCTGGTCAGGGTTGGCCTTTATACCCCGTCGTTGCCTCAACTGGGCATCCATGAAACTGAGTAGCTCATGCTCCGTCATCTTCTCAACAAGCTGATCTATCTTCGAAAAAGGGAAGCTGTTTTTAGGTAAGCTTCATTGAGGTTAGTGAAGTCGGTGCACACTCTCCACTTGTTCTTCTTTACAAAAATGTCTCTCGGATGAAACCGGCTCAGAGTAGCGGATCAACCTCGTCATTGAGAGCTTGGCTCCTCTTATTTATCTTCCTCAGCTTCTACTTCACTGGCCTGACCCTCTGATCAGGAAGTCTCAGGAACATCTCTACACCCTGGCCTCCGTGGGCTGCCCGGGTCAAGGATGAACTCTTTGAGATATGTCTCCTGGAGCAGATTCTGGAGGTACCGGCAATCGAATGGTTCGGTGGCTCATCTCGTCATGAAAGGCGCAGTACTCTTCAGCCCATGGACCTTTCAGGTTAGGAGAAAGCGGTCTCGGGTGCCTCATCCAAGGTTGGTCCTTAATGGTACTGAAGACGTGGTCGATGAAGATTTTGAATGGTGTGAACTCTTCTTCTTCGTTGCCCTTTGCCGGGTTCCGGGGGGCTTTGATGGCGCCGAAGCCCAATTCTGGCTCTTCTTGGATGCAGCAAATTGTGGGTTTGGCTTTTCCCCCTTATCACCCTTTTTAGGGGAGTGGTTGGCTGCGCTCTGGGTCACATCTTCAATCTGAATGTATTTCTAAACCCGAAAAAGGTTGTCCCTCATCTTGGTGACTTCATGTTTCACCAAGTGCTTGTTAAAAAAGTGGGTTGTGACCTGCAACCCACTGATGAACGTTGTTGCCACATCTTCATTGCAGTTATATCTGAGTCATCTTGCTCTGTAAATAACTGACGTAGTGCTTGAAGCTTTCCCGGGCTTCATCTTGATAGTAAAGAGGTGATTGTTGTTCTTCTTGAATTCGCGTCGGGAAGCAAATTGATTGTAGAAGGCTTGTCTCACTTCCTCGAAGTCTCGAAGCGAGCGGCTAGGAAGAGAGCAGAACCAGTCGGAGGCAACCCCTTGAGGGGAGAGGGGAACTCTCAGCTCATGAGAAGGTCGTCATGCGAATAGACCACCATCTTATCTTGGTAGTGCCGAAGATGCTAGATGGGATCGGTCGCTCCGGAGTAGAGGTCAAAACTCGGCATCACGAACTTCCTCAGAAACGGTGGGATGTGATTTCTGACTAAAGTAGGGAGCTGAAAACCCTTAGGTCGCACAGATCCATCTCGTGACGAGGCTGCCGCTTCGCTCCTTCAATGCACTTTTGAACCAACTTGGAGATGTCCTCCATGCGAGAAATCTTCGAGACCTTGTATAGTTCAGAAGACTCGGAGTGTTCGCTATCGCTGGGACCGTAGGACCAATCGCATCCCCGACTGGTTTCGGCGCGAGTGGAGGGTGATGACTCGTCATCCCGAGAACCTCCAATCCCGCGGGCATGAGAGGACTATGACCTTCGCAGGACCTCAAGTTGGGTAAGGAAACGATTATGGATGCGATTCGACGCATTCCTCTCCAGTGCGGCCTCCTCGCGCTCACGGGCAGCCCCCTCGCGTTCGCGGGCCGCCTCTGCCTATTGCTCGTCCAATTGCTTCTGGAAGTTGCGAGCATTTAGAGTTTAGCCCTTAGGGGGAAGCTGAGCCACGCGTCCGTTGGCTCCCACCTCTGGTGAAGCGATCGGGAACAAGTGCGCTTCCCCGAAATCTTCGATGAGGATGTCAGGGTGGGAGGGAGTTGGCACCCTCAGTGCCTCTAGTGGCAATTGATTTACCCTTTAAGGAGGCGGCGACAACGGCTTGACAGAAACTTCTTCTTGGTAGGGCCATCCCATGGGACGAGGCTTTTTGAGGAAGGGGTTAAAAGAGAGGAAGAGATCTCGAGTGTGGACTCAAATATAACTCTCAACAAAAACACCAAATGCTGTGAAAAATTCTTTGTATATGTCACATATAAAACAATCTGACAAACTTAATGTTGCACAGACTGGGGTATTAGACATCAACAATAAGAGAAACATACAATTAGCATTATGCATATTGATAACAATATAATCACATTCCAAAAATAAAAATAGGAGAAAATTTTTATTTTGCAGGGAGCCAGTAAATATCAAAGATATGGGAAACATACTAGAAACTTTTAAAAAAGTAACACTGCAGATAATCATAAAAGCATCACAGTGGCATCCAAAGAATAAGGAGAAGAGAAAGTAGAACGAAAGCAAACAGTTGGTGCTCCGTAGCATGTTGCTAACCAATTTTGTAATTGAACACTTCTTTGTGTTCAATGCTATTAATCTTACCAAATAGCCCTAGCCTCGCAGCTAATAATTAATAAATGTTAAGGTCTGTGTGCCTGGCTAATTTGAACTTCAACACTAATCAGCAAAGGGATACTCTTCTCTCTTTTAAAAGGGACTCATATCTCATATTGTCCTCTCTTATAATGGCCATCCAGTCTACCAAATGAATATACACCCCTGTAAATGATAAGATTGATGGTAGAGAAGTATACAATCACCACCATTCCACAGACCTTAATATCTTTTCCGCAATCCAATCCTTTATCTGAGGCAGGTGGAGTCAATCAGTGTCAAAATTAGATTGCTACAAAACCTCATCTAACACCTTTGTTTTGAATCAAGTAAGCATCAACAACCACGTGATCTTGAATAGGAGACGTGCTTTGTCATACTTTTCATAAGAATGAGACATAGGAGATTCTCATAGTTTGTACAATAAAACTACAGACCAAGCTCCCAAAAGTTGAGTGTAGTTGGAAGCCCCATGATGGCCACTCTGTTTTTGTTTGAGTGTAGTTGAGTTTGGCAAAACATCAGACCCCTTTTACTTTGAATGGAGCTAACTGTTGCTAAATGCCTTTAAAAAAGGCACCCACGGCTTTCATGACCATATGTTTTGTGTTGCCTTCTTTTATTTAGCAGTTTGTTTTAGTCAAGGCTATTGTCATGACCCATGAAAACTTTTGTTTCATTCCCACAAATATAAAGAAAAAGTCCCCCAACTCTCCCTCCTTTCATTCTCCCAAAGATGGCCTCTGTTGTTTCACTCTTACTGTACAGTAATGTTTCAGATGTGTTGAAGCTCCTCCAGTTCAAACACACTAATAAATTCAACAAGCAACTCAGGCATCAAAGGCCCATCAAACCATGGGCTAGGATACGCTGATAACATGTGAAACAACCAATTCCAAAAAAAAGGTGTAAGATAACAGGTAATGGGCGAAGAACATTTATCAAGCCATCTTACACTAAGGATGAGGAATAAAGATGAATTGGGAGATGGGAGACAATAAAATTATACGAGCTTCGGTAACCATGAAAGACAAAGCAGTATATAAATGCAGAACTACCTCCCCTAGTGCCTACGCATATGTGAAGATAGTCACTACCTCCCACCTTCCCCCGTTCCCTTCAAAATTACTGCACTTTCTTTGTTCATGATAGACAAAGAAGCTACATTTTCAGTTCTCAGTGCAGAACATCCTCTCACACATGTGAAATAGCCCCTAACCTGCTCAAAATTACAGGACCATTGTTAATCATGTTGGCAAAGAACTGTGCTTTCAGTTCTTAGCTCAAAACACCCTCTATAGATCATACGAGTATGTGTAGTCCCTAACCCCCTCCCCTCTACCACCAAAAAAAAACGAAAAAAAATGGAAGGAAAGAAAACAAAACAAACAAAAAAGTGTGTTTGTATGTATTTTGAGGAATAGAGAGTGCAGGTATACCGAATGCATTTGCTGTAATAAATGACTCTTTCTAGTGCCTCACTAAGGTCAGGCATGATTCACTTTATTCTGGAGAGAAAAACTATGAGGGTCTGTATGGCAACATGAAGTGCAAGCCCCATGGTTGATTAGTTGCAACTTGCTTAAGCACCACTCTTTGTTTGGCAATCGCTAATAGTCCAATTCAAATAAATCATTATCCCTTCGAAGTTTTAATAATATTGAAATTTTCCATCCAAATTATCTCAACCACAACACATCGTTACCAATCTTATTGTTTGGTAACTCATATTGCAGTCACAATTCTGCAAAACGAGCTAACAAGCCTGACTCCTTTTCAGCTTACCAAATAGCAGATTTGCTTGAGTTATGGCAACTCAAACTACCATGTGTTGAGTTGCAAGCTACCAAATAGACCTAGAGCGCTTCAGTATTATTATAGTTAAAATAAAAACATGTCCATTCAGAAAAAGAACAGTAACCGCAAATGGAAATAATAAATTTAACTTGGTGAGAAGGAACTCAAAATTATAATCCTCATCACCCAAGCCTTCACATATCAAAAAGAAAGAAAGATATACAATTGTAAGTCAAAAAGGCTCCTAGAGACGTTAACTAAAAATTGCATGAATGGCTCTCCACCTAACATCAACCTCTCTCCTCGCACTAAATTCCTCTTGGAAGAAACTGCGAGAAGAAGAGAGACTTGCCATCAAAATAAAGACCAGTTGACACATGAGTGAATCTACATAATAATTATACATTTCAAGCTCATACTGCCGAAATAATTCATTGTAAAATGTATTTAAAAGGACAACACATCTTCCAACAGGAAGGATATTGAGATTACCTTGGTTGACATATCTAAGGACTTGATATACAGCTCATTTCCAGGATCCTGCAAGAAAAACCCAATTCATAGATCACCAATAATCATGTAAATAACTGTCTGAAAAAATGCTGAGCACAATAATACCTCCTCAGCTGCTTGCTGGAAACATTGAGTTGCCTTTGCAAAGTAGATCTTTGCTTCCTCGTGATCAGGCATGTAGAATGCATGGTTAGTGTGGGCATTCCCCAAGCACCACAGAGTGTCGGGCTTCCTCGGATTAATTTCCAATGCTTCCTCCAGCTTAGAAACAGCATCTAGTACCAAAACATAAAATTACAAGCTGTAGCTGTGCTCAGTCTTTTAATGTTCCAAGAAAGAAAATGTGTGTGCGCGCGAGCACGTAGCTGAAAACAAGTTATAGTGCAATCTCAACTTTCAAGTGGCAAACTTTGTACTTCAGTTATTTGCCTTCCTTTTCAAGAATATACCTTCTAGCATCTTTACACAATCGGTGCTGCTCTGGAATTGGCACAGCTCCAAAAGCGCTCCTCCCCATCGTGTAAGATTCTTCAAGGAAAAAAAGAAAAGATTTTTATTGAAATAAATACTACTACCGCTTGTTCAGATATAGAGCTAGTTGAAATTATTCAGAAAAATACAGGGAATGCGGCAGGATTTTACATAGCCTGAGTCCTGACAGCCCATCTCATCTTCATGAGAAAGGAATTATAGGATTCCATAAACAAAATATTGAAGAATAAAGAGTTAGGGTTTTAGAATCCCTCGATATCCTTCTAGTTTAACGTTTGGAAATTTTCAAAAAACCCCGTGAAAAAAGGGGAAATTACAGAGAAGGGGAGAGAGAGAGCTCACATCGGCGTCGAGAGGGTTCTTGACGTAGGCGGCCTCGGCGGCCTTGCGAGCGTGCTCGAAGAAGACGATGCGATCGAAGTCGTTTTGGGGCAACTCCATTGATTCTAACGATCAAATCAAAGGGGGGAAAAAATTAAAAAAATGAAAGAAAGCGCTGGGCAAAATAGCGGCGGAAACAAATAAATCTCTCTCTTTTGTTTCTCTTTTTATGTATCTCTCTTCTTGATCGGGGAAGAGGTCATAGGGCTTCCCCCGAGAAAACCTAACCAGTCGTCGAGGTTTTAAACTTTTTCACCTAAGAGCGAATGAATCCATCGACTGCGGGTAGGGCTGTTCGGTTCCGGCGGGTTATTGGATAAACTCATGCCCGAACCCGAGGTGTCAATCATCTTGCCCCAACCTGACCCCACGCTAGGCCCCACCACGGTTCGGTTAACCGAACCGGACACCGGGTCGTTCGAATCGGAACCGAACCGAACCGGCAAGGAGTCAGTTCCGAACCGAACCGGAATCTGTCAAAAACCGGTTCGGATCCTGTTCGAACCGGCATTTTAATTTTTTTTTCCTTGTTGTTCGGTTCCCTCTCCCCGCATCTCCCCCTCTGTCGGTGTCATTTTCTGACCGACATTAGTTTTTTTACCCTCGTGAGGACTCACTGACTCCATCTCCACCTTTTTCAACTCTCCTCATCTTCTTCCTCTCCTCGTCACACTGATGTCCACTCCAATAACCTAGCAACAAAATATAATTTTTTTTTATCTTAAAAAAATCACCATTAAATATGAGCAGCAGCAGCACCAGCAATCGGATTCGCCACCCGAAACTATATCCGAACCCGGAACCGATGTCGACCGTTGTCGTCCCTCTGGTCATCACCTAAGACTGCCTCGACAACCTCTCCTTAAAGCAAGAAACCCTAGCGAGTGTCGTCGCCGTCAAGCACATTGGCCTCTCCCACCTCTCTGACGGCCGGATCGAGTCCCCACCGCCGTCATCGTCCACTCCCTCGCCTTCCTCCCCCGCACCGCCCAGCATCGTCTCCAACCGTGGCAGCTCATCTTATGCCTGGGATCCACCAATCGTGTCGTCGACTTTGCCTCGCTGCCGAACTCAGCCTCCGCCTCGTCCATGTGGATGTCGACAGGGCGGAGGAAGTTGTGGACACTGTAATGCCCCTGATTCTAGGGTTGCTTCGAAGGACGCACTTGTGTATACTGCAGGTCCGGCGTGACCAACTTGTGTGGGGAATTCAGCGGGAACGCGTTCAAGTTCAAGAAGGTGATGAAGAGCGACGGCGCTACGTGATTCTTCGTTGTGGACGAGGTTGGAGGAGAGCGGAGGTCGATCTATCACTTCCTCAACATGTCGACGTTCATCGAGTACACGGTACTGGACTCGGCTTGTGTTGGAAGATCGATCGGCATATGTTCCCCACCAATTCTAGTTCCAGAATCAGCCATCATCGGTGCGATTCTGGTTCCTTAGTTTGAGGAATCGGGAATCGCCGGCTCTGGAACCAAAACCAGGTCTACCTCACGCCCTATGGCCTAGAGGTGTAAATGAAGCGGTTATCACAATATTTGTATCCGCTTTATTTAGGGATTGATTATTACTAGTATACCAGTGGCGATGGAAGCTGACCAAAGGAGGAGGAGAAGGGAGGAGGACGATGAGAAAAAAGTAGGGTGGGGGAAGAGATGCAGACAACGACGGAGAAGGGGTGGCGACGAGTGGGCGTTGCTATCTCTCGCTCTCTTTTCTCGCAGATGAAAGGAGTGGGAGGGAAAGGAAAAAGGAGACGGCTGGAAGAAAGAAGATAGGAGGAAGAAGAAGGAGAGTGGGGGGAGAGATGCGGGCGTGGGTGACACTCTCGCTCTCTCTTGCTCGCATGAAAGGGGGAGAGAAGCGGGCGTGGGTGACACTCTTGCTCTCTCTTGGAGGAGGCTGGAAGAAGGAGGAAGGAGGAGGAGGGGTGAGGGGAGAGATGCAGGTGACAACGGCAAAGGGGCGGCAATGAGCAGGCACTGCTCTCTCTCTCTCTCTCTCTCTCTCTCTCTCTCTCTCTCAAGGATGAAAACGAACAGATGGACATTTTTTTGTAAGGAAGGAGGTCATAGAAGAAAACCTCACTTCGCTCGGTTTTAATTACCTGTATCCTCTTTTGCACAAACACAGAGTGAATTTGAATATTTTAGATACTAAAAATGTGCATGCCCAATGCACACAAAGCCCTTTTTTAAATTTTGAGTAGTCCCTAATTTGATGTGGAGATCTATTTTATATTTTTAGTTGAAATATTTATTTAAAAAATTATATTTATCTATTCAATAGAAGATATAGTTGAAATACACCTAGAGGGGGGGTGAATAGGTGTAATTGCTAATCTAATGATCTTTTTAAACTTAAGTTAATATGAGTGATGCAACGATCTCTCAAAACACGACTAGGAGCCGAATACCCCTTGCGAGGTTCTGAACTCCGTCCTCCCAATTCCCCTTGAATGGGTTAGAGGTGCGCAATGCAACCGTGTTGTATGAGATATGATCGAACAAGTAAAGAATGAGATGCTATGATGAAACACACACACAACCAATCCAAGCAACCAAGGATATAGCAATATCAAGCACACACAATCAAGCCAAGCATATAATAATGAATTGCAATATAAAGGTGCAAGGCAACACAAGCAAGTATATAATAAGTATGAAATGAATGATGCTTGTGAGAAATGAATGCTTGCACAAATGTAAAGAGAGAGAGTTAGAGATATTGGACAATCGCAAACACAAGGATATGATTCGAGGTTCGAGCCCCTAGCTCTACATCCCCGCCTACACCACCGTGTAGGATTTCCCAATCCACTATAGGAGTACCAAACTCCTCTCTCAACCGTACAAAGCCACCGAGGCTATACAACCACAATCCACCTCTACCGAAGAGGGATACGGCCCGTAGCCAAATACAACAACCACCTCTACCTAAGAGGCTCACAAACCAATCACAATACCACTCCGATCACCTCTACCGAAGAGGGATTCACAAAAGCAAGGAGGGTTTACAACAAGTGGTTCCACAACCACAAACTTCTCTTTCCTTTCCTTTTCTCTTTTCTTTTTCCACACAAAACAAAGATCCTAATAACTTAGGATAGAAGATATAGCTCAAGTGGAAACTAAGTGTTTTGGAAACAAGCAACAAAGAAAAATACTTGGGAAAATTCTTGCCAAAAGATATAGAATGAAAATCAACACAAATATCCCAAATCCTATTTTCTTTGATTTTCCAAAAACACAAAACAAATAAAGATTAAATCTTTTTAGCACTTAAACTCTTTTAAAAACTCTTTTGAACTCTACTGAAAACCAGAATTTTTCCTCTTAAAAACCTTGGCCAAAATCCCCAAAGAGATGGAGTTTATATAGGCCAAACAGAAAACTAGCCGTTAGGCTGATGTGGCAATTTTGACAGCCACCGGTCGACCGGCCCGGTCGACCGCCAACGGTCGAAAATATGACCGTTGGGGCTTCGGTCGACTGCCAGTCGACCGACCAACAAGGAGGAAACTCAGTTTCCTTCTATCGGTCGACCGACCCAGTCGACCGAAAAGATACAGAGAGCAGACTCTCTATATCGGTCGACTGGGTCCGTGACCCGGTCGACCGACGGACATGCACAGCCTGTGCATATCCGGACACAGCAGCCGGTCGACTGTCCCGGTCGACCGGTCTGCCTGAAATACAGTTTTTCTGGGCAGATTTTTGAGATAGAAAATTTGTAAAAAAAATCTTTTAACACTTCTAAAAAATCCAAAAAATATGTTTTATCATTTTACTTGAAAACTAAACTTGTGATAAAAATTTCAAGACATATATCAATCATATCAATTCATTTTTGTGTCTTGCCAATTTTATCATAAATAAAACTTGTATTTTTATCAAACTAGATTTTTCAAAACATGAATAGGAATGTCAAAATAAGTTTGTCTATAAGTTAAGCATGTATGTATAACTAGAAAACATCTACTATACATATAAATCATGAAAACTTGTTTTGATCCAACTATTCATAAAATCACACATTAAAACATAAAACGTGTGTGTTTGTGCACTTGAGCATATCAACTAAACTAAGCTTTACAAATGGATCTAAAAACTCTATCTAAACTAGGATACCTAAGTCTTGCTTGTAGATCTTCTATCTTCAAGTAGACTAGCTCCCAAACCGTGATCTTCCAAGTGCAAAGGTATAATCTTGAAGCTTTGGCACCGGAATCACCATGATATGCTTCCAAAACCCTTGTTGAAGCTAATCATCAAAACTAATAACCTGCTAATGATCTGAAACTTAGAAACACAAGATTATTAGTAAACATAACTACATGAGTGAGTCATCATCAAAACTAGAGTGGAAGGCCTTTGGGCCAACAATAGTTATTCATATAAACAAATAGAGAACATATTATTAAATATGAAGATAATAATATTATCAAAACTAAAGAAATGAAAAGAAAAAATATTTTAAAAAAGAAAAGTTTAAAAAATATAACAAATTCAGAACAAAATATAAAATAAAAATATGAAAGAGATTAAAAATTGAAAAATGAAAAAAAAATCTCAAAAATAAAATTGTGAAAGAATAAGGAATAATAAAATAAAGAGCTAAAGATAGAAATAGTAGAATAATATATAAAAAATAAAGTTAGAAAATTTTTAAAAAGAAAAGAAAGTTTTTTTGGAGAGAAAAAAGAAAATAAAAAAACTCTAAATAAAATGTAAAAAAGAAAGAGAGAATTTTAAAAATGTAAATAATTTGAAAAAAATTGAAAGAATTTTAAAAGTATATACAGTAGAATCAGAAGTAGTCAATAAAAATATGGAGAAAAATAAAAAAGAAAAAGAAAAAATCTAGAAGGAAACAAAAAACTAATTAAAAAATAAACTAAAGAAATTTCAAAAGGAAAAATATCTTTGAAATTGAAATTAAATATGAATAAAATAAAATGCAATCAAAAATAAAGAAAAGGGAGGAAAAAAGATAAAAAAAACTTTAAAAAAGAAAAGAAAGAGTTTAAAAAATAGAATAAAATCAGAATAAAAAATAAAAAATAAAATAAAAACATGAAAGAGGATAAACTAAAAATAAAGAAAAATCTATAAAGTGAAATGTGAAAGCATAATGAATAATAAACTACAAAATATAGAAAGAAGAAAATAAAGAAGAAAAGTACAAAAATATATAAATAAAAAGAAGTAAGAAAATTTCAAACAATAAACTAAAATAAAAAACTCGAGAATAAAAAGAAAACCAAATGAAAAAAGAAAGAGAGAATTGGAAAGAAGTGGAAAAGTATGGGAAAAAAACAAAGAAAGAATTTCTAAATGTATGTAGAGTAGAATTTTAAAAAGTCAAGAAAACTAAAAAGTAAAAGACATAAAAAAAAAGAAAAAAACATAAAGCTAGACGGAAAGAACACACTACTCAATGAATAAATGAGCAAAATTTCAAAAGCAAAAATATCTAAAAAAAGAAATTATATATTAAGAAAACAACATTCAATCAAAAATGAAGGGAAAAACAAAGAAAGAAAGAAGAAAAAATCTTAAAAATAGGAAAATAAATAGTTTAAAAACAGAACAAAATTAGAATAAAAAATAGAAAATAAAATAAAAATATGAAAGAGAATATAACCTAAAAGAAGAAAGGAAAAAATCTAAAGCAATGATGTGAAAGAATAATGAATAATAAAATAAAATTCTAAAAGAAAACAAAGGAAAGAAAAAAAGTATAATAATATCTGAAAAATAAAGTAAGATAACTTTAGGGGGGAAAAAAGAAAATAAAAGCTCTTGAATTAAAAGAAAGCAAATGAAAGAGAGAGAGAATAAAAAACTAAGAAATGAAAAAACTCTGGACAAAAAAGCAAACAAATTATTTTAAAAGTATGTAGAATGGAATTTAAAAAATCAAGAAATTTGTGGAGAAAAATAAAAAAGTATTAAAAATGGAAAAATTGAAAAGCTAGAAGGAAACAAAAGATTAATAAAAAAGTAAATGAAAGAAATTTCAAAAGAAAAAACATCTAAAAAAAGAAATGACAAGGAAAATAAAGTTAAAAGAATATGTAAACAAAAGAAAAAATACATGAAAAAAGTAAAATTATAAAATTATAAAAAGTGGAACAAACTCATAAAATAAGGGGACAAAAAGAGAGAAAAGAATTGTGAAAAAAACAAATGAAGGAAAAAAAGAGAATAAAAAAAGAAAAATCTTAAAAAAAGAAAAGAAAGAATTTATAAAAATAGAAAAGAGTCAAAAGTAAAAAAACAAAAAGTAAAACTAAAATATGAAAATAAAACGCTAAAAAGAAAAGAATAAAATCTAGAGAGAAACGAGACGAAACAATAAGGAAAAAAATAAAATTAAGCCTCTAAAAAAATAAAAGAAAGAATAAAATAAAAAAAGTGATGACTATTTATTGAAGGGTAATACCTATATAATAAAATTATTCTAAAACTTTAATAATAAAATAAAGTATTATAATCAATAATAGCGATAAAACAATACATTTTTATATAAAAATAAAGTAAGAACCACGTACTATTAAAGGTGCAACCATCTCTAAAGAAAAAAATCTCAATGATAGCAATAAAACAATACACAATCTGCATTGAAGGAAAAAAAGAAGAAAACAAGAAAACAACTTTATGCCAAAAATATATGTGGAAGGATACTAATATATGTTCCGATGTAGTGTCTCGAAAAAGAGATATGCATTATAACAATGCAGACCCTAAAAAGATTGTGCACAAGAAGATTGTACAAAAGAAGATGAGAGAGAGAGAGAGAGAAGAAATAAAAAAAATATATACCTAATTTTGGTGATGATCAACAATGAGCTCGTTACTTCTCCTCAGAGAATGGGTCGACTCCCTCTCCATCGGAGTAGCGACTACTCCTCTTTTTCTTTTTTCCTTCTCCTTTTGATTTCTTGAATACTATTAATATTTTAAAGAAAGAAAAATTATGATAACGCATTATATATAAGAGAGGAGAAGGAGGAGCATCGACTCAATTATCGAGAACATCTCTGAATTTGTTTAGGATTTGGGAGTCAAAATTGGAAGGAATTTGGAGAGAAACAAAAAGCTACGAGAAAATCAGAAAGATTTGCAACTCTCGAGAGAAGGGGAATTCTTGAGATAAATGTAAAGCCGAGAGCGATAGGAGAATTAGAGAGAGAGGAATTTGAGAGAGAGCAGGGCGAGCGTCAAGAGAGAGAGAGGTCGACAACGAGGGAGGGGCAGGGGAGAGAGAGGAGAAGAAGAAGAATAAAGAAGGGGGAGGGAAAAAACTTTTGGTTTTGCTAGAATTTGTACAATGAAGAAGAAAAAAAGAGGGCATAACAGAAAAAAACTATTATTTTATTCAAAATCTAAGTTGAAGGGTAAGTTTATCAAGATCTAGAATATTTTAGAGGTAAATTTCTAATATCAAAGACTTGGAGGTAAATTTCTAAATACTAAAAATTTAGGGATATATATATATATATATATATATATATATATATATATATATATATATATATATATATATATATATATATATATATATATATATATATATATATATATATATATATCAAAATAACCCTATTTTTATTATAGTGCAAAGTTATTAGATGCAAATTGAAAAAAGGATATACTTTTATATTAAAATATTCAAACTTTCAAATTCGTAGAGGAGAAGAAGTAGAAGAATGAAGAAGGGGAGGGACAAAACTTTTAGTTTTCCTAGAATTTGTACAATGAAGAAGAAAAAAGATGGGCATAACGGATAAAACACTTTTATTTTATTCAAAATCTAACTTGAAGGGTAAGTTATCAAAATCTAGAATATGTCGAGGGTAAATTTTGTTGGCATAAAGGTTACAATCAGCGGTTTTGTGTTTTGATGATAACAAGCATATGTAGTTATTCAGTACTAATGAAGTTCAAGTGTTTTAAGTGTGTTTCAGGGTTCAAGAAGATCTAATAGGTTTCTTCCTCTAAATGAAGATGTTGATGGCTCAAGGGTATTCAAGTACGGGATTGAAGCTTAAAACACTCAATGTCGCTATCAGAGAAGCCAGTTTGAAGATTCTTGTAGTCGCTTAAAACCTTGTAAGAACTTAGTTTGTTAAAGAGTAATATATAGATTTGATGCTCAAAGATATACACACACGTTTTCGAAAGTACAGTTTATTTTTGTATTAGTATTTTTGACATGTTTAGTCTTGATACATATTTCACATTTTCTTAAATATTTTTATTGAAGTTTAGAACTTGTATCTCCTTGCTATACATGTTTTTCCCTCTTTAAAACCCATACAAAATTATTTAAATATTTCTTAGTTTTCATAACAAACCTTGGTACTGGTTTTGGTCTTGGTCGGTCGACCGGGTGGTCGACCGTGCCTATTACAGGCCATGACGGTCGATCGCACAGTCGACCGAACATCTGGCAGAGAAATGTGCATGCTTGTATAGTTCACGGTCGACCGACCGGTCAACCGCTTTCTCTGCGGTCGTCCGATGTGTTGACCGACTGTCATCATTTTAGTCTCGATTAAAACCGGTCGATCGAGCGCCAACAGTCAGATTTTTTAAAGGGCCGGTCAACTGATAGACTGCCAGAATGGCAGTAACGACCAGATTTCAAAATTTGTCTTTTTAACATATTTTTAAAACATGGGTTTTTGAATTCTGAGGGTCAAATTCTCCCTTTATGATCTGGTAAACTATTCTAAATGTGTTTTTCTACAGCCTATATAAAGGGTCATTGGGATTGAATTTATACAATAATAAATTCTCTTGAAAATTAAGTTTAGCTTTCAAAGTGAAAAAGTTTTAAAGTTTTCTTTTGTGCTTTCAATTCCAAAGTTTTTAAATTGAGTTTTCTGCTCTTACATTCTTTCTATTTTTGATTTCTACTCTCACACACATCCTTGAGCTTCAAATATACTTTTTACTCTATAAGGATTTGTAAGATAGTTGTAAGAGAGTGTTTGTGATCTATTGATCACCAAGAGCTTGTAATCTCAATCGGCTTTGTGCTACCTCTAGTGTAGAGAATTGAGTTGGGGAGTTGTATACTCCGAGGTGTATGTAACTCCTTGTTGTAAAGTCCCTTTATGAAAGATCCATTAGTGGATAGTGAAATTATTCACAATGGTGAAGGCGGAGGCGTAGAGCAGTAGTTCGAATCTCGAAACAAATCTTTCTTATTTGCGATTGTTTTATTGTCTTTACTTCATTTACTTGTTTATTATTCATTCATTTTGTCGATCATTACTCATCTCAATAAGAAAGCAATTGAGCACCTCAACTCTTTTCTAGAAGAATCACGAGGAGAAGTTCAGAGCTCTTCACAGGGAATACGGCTTCAATTCTTATTTTGAGCGAACGATTTGCATCATACATTATAAATTGTTTAGAATTTACATTTGATTAGCTTTACAACTATTCACCCCCTCTAGGTGTATTTCAATTGGTATCAGAGCTTTAATCTCTAATTTTTGGCTTAACCACCTTAGAGAGATCATATTTGTTAATCACTTCATTAACATCTTCATTTTCATCCACTATAGTTAAAATGGCTTAAGGTATTAAGACCCCTCCCAAGTTTGATGGCCTTAACTTTCCCATCTGAAAGATTAAGATGACTGTGTTTTTATAATCCCTAGGAAGCTGGGTTACGAAGGTGGTGACTAAACCCTTTAGTATACCTGCTGATGATTAGGACACTTGGTCCGACATTGCCACCAAAGAATTTGATGCCAATGCAAAGGCACACTATGCATTGCTTCAAGTCTTAAACAATGACGACATAGCTAGGGTCATTCATTACAAATCTGCCTATGAGATTTGGTCACACATAGTAGTCACTCACAAGGGAACATCACAAGTCAAGAGGGCTAAAATTGATCTCTTGCTCCCCAATATGAGAATTTCACTATGCATGAACATGATTCCATTGATGATATGGTTACAAAATTTACTAAAATCACTAATGATTTTCCTTCTCTAGGTGACGCTATAGACAACGACCAAAAGGTGAGGAAGGTCATTCGTGCTCTACCACCATCATAGAAGGTCAAGGCCACAACTCTAAAAGAGCTCAATGATAAGGAAGAGATGGCGCTCATAGGTCATATCGAAAATCTTAAGACTCATGAGATGGAGAGGAAGGCTAGAGAAGAAACGGAGCCGCAAAAAAAAAAGATGATTGCCTTCAAGTCTACTCCCACCATCTCCGACGATGATGAAGAAGAAGAAGATGATGAAGATCTTCCCCTCCTTGTGAAAAATGTAAGGAGGATGCACAACAAGGCCATGTTCAACAATAGAAGACGATGGTAAGAGAAGGAGGACAAGAAAATCATTTATTTCAACTGCCAGAAACCCAGACTATCATTGCCGAATGTCTAGAAATAAAAAATAAGCCATCTACCTCAAAGAAGCCATATAAGAAAAAAGCTCTCAAAGCAACATGGGATTCAGAAAGTGAATCTGAAGAAGAGGTAGACACGACAAATATGTGTTTCATAGCAAATGATACCACACCTAAGGTAACTTCTGAACCATCCCTTGATGATTATGAATTAACTTTGGATGAATTAGGTAAGGCATTTGAAGAACTTTCAAATAATTATGATTTTCCTAAAAATAAAAAAAGAAAACGAAACTCTTCAAAATAAAATTATCACTCTTTCTAAAGAAAATGATGCTTTATCTTCCATTCTTATATCTTCACAAAAAGATTTTGATGCATGCAAGATTTCATGTAAAGCAAAATTTCTCATGATTGATGAAAAATGAAATTTCTATTTTAAAAACTAAAATCAACACTTTGAGAAATATTTTAAAGAAATGTGAGTTTGATAAGGCTAGATTAGATGCCATATTTTCTAAGAAAAATACTTCAAAGAAATATACACATGCTCACGCTTCTAAATCACTACACATTCATACACATAATGCTAAATATGCCACACATACTAAGTATGCTCATGTTTCACATGCTCATCATACACATCATACTTTTGTATATGTTAGAGTTTATTTATGCACTTATTATGGTCGAAAGGATCACTTAGCTAATTTTGTTTTGATTGTATAAATGCTTCTAATAATCATATTTGGGTTCGAAGTACTAACATCATAGGACCCAAGAAAATATGGGTACCAAAATCAACAACTTCATTATTTGATGTAAATACACACTAAGGCTCCAAGACGTAGGGAGCGGTGGTATCTTAATAGCGGCTGCTCAAGGCACATGACTTGGGATATCAATAATTTTGTAACCCTATCAAGGTAACATAAAGGTGACACCGTCACCTTTAAAGATGACTCAAAGGGAAACATTATCGATATAGGTAACATTAATTAGTTCATCTCTATTGATTGAAAATATTCTTTTAGTTGACGGTCTCAAGCATAACCTCTTAAATATTAGTCAACTTTGTGATAGAGGTTTTAAAGTTATTTTTGATGATTTGTCTTGCAATGTTTTAGATAGAAAAATCAATGCATGCATTCTTTCAGATTTCATGAAAATAATGTATATATTATTGATATGCTAAATTTAAACTGCAAAGCTACATGTTTAAATGCTTTCAATGAGAATTCGTAGTTATGGCATAGAAGATTAGGCCGCATCTCTTTTGATCATCTATCTAGAATTAGCTCTAAGGAATCGATGAAGGGTACTCCTTACTTGAAGTTTAAAAAGGACCGCAATTATAATGTGTGCTAACTTAGGAAACAAACCAAGTCCTCTTTCAAACCAATCAAGGATATCCTGACATCTAGACCATTAGAATTAATCCACATGGATTTATTTGGTTCAACTAAATCCAAGAGTTTAAATGAAAACCGTTTTGTTTTTGTTTTGATTGATGATTTTTCTCGTTTTACATGAGTTTCATTTTGGAGCACAAAGATGAAACTTTTTCATATTTTCATATTTTTAGAAAAGAGTTGAGAAGGAAAAAAGTTTTTCGAATTTTTTGCGCATAAGGAGTGATAAAGGTGGTGAATTCATTAACCATTCTTTTATCACTTATTGTGAAGAAAATAGAATTAGGTACGAATTATCTTGTCGTAGAACTCCACAACAAAACGGAGTCATTGAAAGGAAAAATCGTACTCTTCAAAAAATGTTTAGGACATTGATTAGTGAATACAGACTCCCTCAATATTTATGGGTCAAGGCCGTAAATACTTCATGTTACATATCTAATAGAATTTATTTTTGTAAAAATACTTCCAAAACTTCTTTTGAGATTTACTATTTGAGAAAGCCTAATGTTTCTTACTTTAGAGTTTTTGGGTGTAAATATTTTGTTTTAAACACAAAAGATAAATTAGAAAAATTTGATGCCAAAACTTTTGAAGCTATTTTTGTTGGTTATTCTAACACTAGTAAATCTTATAGAATCTTCAATAAATTTACTTTGACTAAGAATATATGCATGCTAAGTTTGAAAAATCTAATACTTTTGTTAAGAATGTTGTAGAGATTGATTTTTTAGGTGAAGACATGGAGAAAATAACCTTGAAGGATTCACCCATCCAAAAAGATAAGCCAAAACTTGATGAACAAGGTGAAGTTCAAGAGGTTAAAGTTGTACCAACACAACCACTTCCAATAGATTGGAGATATGCTACAAGTCATCCCAAGAAACTCATCATAGGTGATGTATCAAAGGGGGTAACTACTCGCTCCAAACTCTATAATTTTTGTGGCCATTTTGCTTTTATTTCTCATATAGAACCAAAGAACACCCTTGAAGCTGAGGGCGACTCATATTGGTTGTTTGCTATATAAGAAGAGCTCAATAAATTTGAGCGCAATCAAATTTGTCATCTTATCCCTAGACCCCATAATAGACCAACCATTGGTACTAAATGAATTTTTAGAAACAAGTTGAATGAGTCGAGTAATGTTGGTAGGAATAAAGTTAGGTTAGTGGCCCAAGGTTACACCCAAATGAAGGTATCGATTTTGAGGAAACCTTTGCACCCGCAGCAGGGCTTGAAGTCATACGAATTACACTTACTTTTGCTTCTTTTAAAGATTTTAAACTTTTTTCAAATCAATGTCAAAAACACATTTTTAAATGGTTTTATTGAAGAGGAAGCGTATGTTGAATAACCCCCCGGTTTGTTGATCCTACACATCCACATTTTATTTTCAAATTAAACAAAGCTCTATACGATTTAAAACAAGCTCCAAGAGCTTGGTATGAAAGGCTTTCAACTTTTCATATATCAAATAGTTTTGTAAAAGGTAAAGTAGATACCGCTTTGTTTACAAAGCATGTAAATAGTGATATCCTTATTGTTCAAATTTATGTGATGATATTATATTTGGATCTAATAATGAAAAGCTTTGTAAAGATTTTGAATCATGCATGAAGAATGAGTTTGAGATGTTTATGATGGGTGAGCTAAACTACTTCCTTGGACTTCAAATCTAGCAAAGGAGTGATAGAATATTTATAAATTAATCCAAATACACAAGGGAACTCATCAAGAAATTTGGGCTTGAAAATACAAAGTCAAGAAAGACTCCCAAGGCTACCACAACAAAACTTGATAAGGATGAATAAGATATGAATGTAAACATTAAACTTTATAGAAGTATGATTGGTAGTTTACTTTATTTAATGGCTAGTAGGCCGGATATTATGTTTAGTGTATGTCTATGTGCTAAATTCCAATCTTGTCCTAAAAAGTCCCACTTGATTGCAGTAAAATGCATTATTTGATCTCTTAAAGGCACTATTAGAATGAGCTTGTGGTATCCGAAGACCGGACAGTTTTTCATGATGAGTTTTTCGGATGCTGACTATGCCGGTTTAGAGTAGATAAAAAGAGTACAAGTGAAACTTGTCAATTTCTAAGAAATTATCTTATTTCATGGTCTTATAAGAAACAAAATTTTGTAGCCCTCTCAACCGTCGAGGCGGCGTATGTTGCAACCGGGACTTGTTGTGCACAAGTCCTTTGGATGAAATATACTCTCCTTGACTATGATTTGCATTATGATATATTAAGATATTTTGTGATAATACTAGTATTATTCATATGACTAAAAAAGCAAATCAACATAGTAAGATAAAGCACATAGATTTTCGATATCACTTTCTCAGAGATCACTATGAGAAAGGAGATATTGAAATTGATTATGTTTCAACTGATTTTCAACTAGCAGACATTTTTACTAAGCCACTTGATTTCAACAGATTTTCTTTCATTTGTGGTGAACTAAATGTTTGTATTATAGATTCATGAGTTTTTCCTTATGTTGAAATCAATATTTGATTTTAAATTTTTTTTTGGTTGTTTTGCTTACCCTTTTTGATGCATGACAAAAAGGGGGAGAAGTATTTATTGAGTATCTATTATTAGTTTGTTCATGCTCATATGCAATGCCTTTGTTATACATTATCATAATAATCATATAACTTGTTCATATCTTGTACTTGATGGTTAAGCATAACTTGAGAGGCAGCTTTTTCAAAAAACTTTCCTTTCATTTCTTTTAAATAACTTATATGTTTTGTCATTATCAAAAAGGGGGAGATTGTTGGCCCAAAGGTACAATCACCGATTTTGTGTTTTGATGATAATAAAGCATATGTTAAGTGTTTTAAGTGTGTTTCAGGGTTCAAGAAGATCTAATAGGTTTTTTCCTCTAAAAGAAGATGTTGATGGCTCAAGGGTACACAAGTACGGGATTGAAGCTCAAAGCACTCATCGTCTCAGAGAAGCCCGCTTGAAAATTCTTGTAGTCGCTTAGAACCTTATAAGAACTTAATTTGTTAAAGAGCAGAATATAGATTTCAAAGATATACACACACATTTTCGAAAGTACAGTTTATTTTGTATTGGTGTTTTTAACATGTTTAGTCTTGATACATGTTCCACATTTTCTTAAATATTTTTATTGAAGTTTAGAACTTATATCTCCTTACTATGCATGATTTTCCCTTCAAAACCCATACAAAATTATTTAAATTTTTTTAGTTTTCATAACAGACCTTGGTACTGGTTTGGCCTAGGTTGGTCGACCGGGCGGTCAACCGTTCCTATTACAGGTCAAACGGTCGACTGCACGGTCGATCGAATGTCTGGCAGAGAAATGTTCATGTTTGTGCACGTTCACGGTCGACTGACCGATCGACCACTGTCCCCTGCGGTCGACCGATGTGTCGACTGACTATCATCATTTTGGTCCTGATTAAAATCGGTTGACCGAGCGGTCAACCGAGCGCCAACGGTCAGATTTTTTTTAAAGGGTCGGTCGACTGGCCGGTTAACTGATAGACTGTCAGAATGGCAGTAATAACCATATTTCAAAATCTGTCTTTTTAACATGCTTTTAAAATGTGGGTTTTTGAATTCTGAGGGTCAAATTCTTCCCTTTATGATTTGGTAAACTATTCTAAATGTGTTTTTCTACAGCCTATATAAAGGGTCATTGGGATTGAATTTATACGACAATAAATTCTCTTGTAAATCAAGTTTAGCTTTCAAAGTGAAAAAGTTTTCAAGGTTTTCTTTTGTGCTTTCAATTCTAAAGTTTTTAAATTGAGTTTTTTACTCTTATATTCTCTCTATTTTTTATTTCTATTCTCACATACATCCTTTGTTGGCCCAAGGTTACAATCACCCTTGTTTAGTGTGTTTTGATGATTACAAAACATATTAGTTATTTGTACTAATATTGTTTATTGTTTAAGTGTGTTTCAGGGTTCTAACTCTACTAAAAGGTTTACACCCTAAAAGAAAGTGTTTTGGACTCAAGTCAACTCAAAGTGGGCTCAAGACTCAAGTGTTGAAGACCTTGATGGTGAAAAGCCCCCTTGAAGAGCTTGTAGTACTTAGAACCAATGTAAGAATAGAATGTTAAAGTTTGAGTGTTGGACATTGGCTCTAGGATACACACACACAATTTGATTTTGTTAAAATGTGAGTCTTGTATTTAAGTTTTCATGTTTTAAATTAGGTTTCATGCCTTAAATATATATTTACATGTCTCTATATTTTACAAAAATAAATACCATGTTTAGACCTTGTTTATATACTCCTACTAGCATATTACTTAAGTTTCCTTAAAGTCAAAAATTATTTTGCAAAATTTTTCAAGTCAAAAATACACTGTTTTTTCCTGTTTCAGGCTGACCGGCCGACCGGCCCGGTCGACCGGCCTTTGTGCCTGGGCGTGCACGTCTGTGCACGTCCTACGGTCGACCGTGCGGTCGACCGTCTGAGAGCAGGATTGCTCTCGGGTTTTCTGGGTCGACCGTCCGGTCGACCGCTAGAGGAAGACTGAGAGCAAGGTTGTTCTCGGGTTTTCTGGGTCGACCGGCCGGTCGACTGACAGAAGACCCGAGCCAACGGCTCTTTGACCAGCTGAGCTGGCGGTCGACCGGCCCGGTCGACCGCCAAGCCTGCTGCTGCCCAACGGCTCTTTCCTCTTTTGTGCAATTCTGAAATCTGTTTTTTGATCTGTTTTTTGGCAGACTTTTACAGGGTTTTTCAGTTCTTTTTCAGAGCAAATAAGCTCTAAATAAATTATTTTAAACCTATTTTTCTCCCTATAAATAGAGGAGAACTCTCTTACAAAATACTAAGAAAAATCCTCAAGTTTTCAAAGTTTTCAAAAGAGAAAAGAAAAGTGTTTAAGCTCTCCATTTCCAATTCTTTCTTGAGCTAGTTTTCAGTTGTGTTCCCTTGCAAAAATCATCTCTACAACTGAGTTTTTCTCACTACACTTCTTAGAGCCAAAAATCCTTTACTCATTCTATAAGAAGTTGTAAAATAGTGAGAGTTTGTAAAAGAGTTTGGTGATCTTGTTTGTGATCACCTTGGTGACTTGTAATCTTTTTTCTTCTTGTGGAGACACCTCTTCGGTAGAGGTTATTGTAAGTTGGAGAGCTCGGTGCTCGGGTCTTCGGTAGACCATTGTAAGGCGTCCTCGGTGGATAGTGGAAACCCTTCACGGAGGTGAAGGCGGGGAGTAGAGCGGTGGCTCGAATCTCGAAACAAATACTTGTGTTTGCGATTGTCTTTTGCTCTTGCTCTCCATTTTGCCTTTAAATTTCTATTGTACTATATTGCTTTCAATTACTTGATTGTGATCTTGTTTCTTTCTTTGTGCTATTACTTCAAGCTTGTGATACTTGTGATATATTGTGTTCATCTCACTATTCATCCATCATACTTTGCCTTGATCGATCATATCTCATACAACAAGGTTGCATTGCGCACCTCTAACCCATTCAAGGGGAATTGGGAGGAAGGAGTTCAGAACCTCTCACGGGGTATTCGGCTCTTAGTCTTGTTTTGAGAGATCGTTGCATCATTCATCATATATTTTTTTTAAAAAAAGAATCATTAGATTAGCAATTACACCTATTCACCCCCCCTCTAGGTGTTTTTCATCCTTGAGTTCTACTTTTTACTCTATAGGGATTTCTATCATCTAATTTATTTTACCAGTATGATTACCTGTATTACTTCATGAGACACCAATGAGCTTTCACCTTAAATATGCAGTTGATATGAGTGTTTTTCTGCGTCATTTCATGTGTTGCTATTTGTCACTTTTGACCTTAGTTTAGTTATAGTATACCTGAGATCGGACTTGATTTTGTGATTGACTTAGTTATAATTAGTGACTCTATATCTCTAGTGTTCTCTATGTGATGTCAGCTAATAGTTATTCCGTTGCTAGTTATCAGTTATTAGTTATCAGATGTTCAGTTATCAGCTATTATAGACATCGTCATTTATTGGAGATATCTGATTACTAACTCACCTTTAATAATAACTCATATTATTGCGTGTTAATAAAATACATCATAATCCGAGGAACATGGGTAATTGCATGATGATGAATGTCGTGTATTTTGAAAGGACTTACAATGGTACCGAGTTGTGGGTTCCACCATGGGGAATCAAGGTAGTACTGGCTACCTAGTTATTTAGTTGTCAGTTGTCAGGGCTATGTCCGGATTATGACGCCATACTAGTTATCTTTTCGTGTGGGCTATGGTCTTCAGTTATTAGGGTCTTGCGATCCATCCTGATTCAGTGCCAGAAATGTTAGACCATGATACCGTGCATGCACGATATCTTTTCAAAACACATGCACTACATTGGCAGGCAGTTACAAAAATAATAATCTTGTTTGATATGTGGGAAAACGGCTGTGGTATGGGACACAACTAAGTACTACATTAGTTAGGTTAATAATAACCAACTGGACTAGTGACATATGCTAGGTTACACATCTTTGACATCAGTAGTTGTATTACTGTAATATGAGTCATATGGTTATATATCTTGATATCAGTTGTTTTATCATGGTACCTTTTTAACCTACAGATATGTTTTATTCAGTCACCTTTCAATTATCAGTTTATCATGTTATTCAGTTATTTTTTATTTTTCAGTTTATCATGTACATTGTTTATATGCACGAGCAATTCCCCTTTTCATACACTCACTGAGTCACTTTCTGACGACCCTGAATTTGCACGTTCAGATACTGGATGCTTTCTTATATTGTTCAGGTGTTCGTTAAGCTCGTACGCTTCGCGAGGAGCTAGAGTTTCTCCCTATTTGATTTTGGTATTCTTGCCTCCTTTTTATTCCTATTTCTGTACTTTTCTTGATTCTTTATATCAGATTCAGTCTTTATTCTAGTTCTTTATTTATATGATATCATGCGTGGATGCTTATATGAGATATTGCAGTGATTGTTGATTTATTATAGTTTAGATTTATAACTTGTTCTAGGTTACTTAAGTCTTAGCGCGTATACGTGGGGTATTCTCCTGCGTATATGCATCGTCGACTCGCATCGCGTCTCCGCTTCAGCTTATTTTGGGAAGGAGGGCATGACAGGGTTTTCTTGGTATCAGAGCCAGGTTTTTGACTTGCGATGTTAACTTTGACTTTTAATTTCGCAAGAAGACCTAGTTCATACCGGTAACTTGAAACGAGCTATGATTACACTGCAATATACATATACTATCCATATTATGATATTCGGTCCACTTGTGAATTGACCGTCCTCCCTATGAAATTCCATTTCCTAATCTTTTGATATCCATGATTTTAACACTTCCTTTAGAGTGAATTGGATTCAACCTTGATTTCTATCATTCTTCCCAATTCTATTTCCCTGATTCTATCTCTTGGAACTGGTTATTCCATTTTGAAGCCGGTACTAGAGGTCAGAGTAGCGCAGCAGAATCGTGGTGTCCCAGAGAAGCGATGTAGATGTTTGATATTTTCTCTATTAATTTTGATTTCGTTATACCATTTCTTGCCTTATTGAAATTTTAGGGACGAAATTTTGTAAAGTGGGTAGAATGCAATATTCTTAATTAATAATACTGTATTTTTATTTTTCTAAAGTATTTAATTTGATTTACTAATTATTTTATTATTATTAACAACTAACTTAATTTATAGTTGCTATTATTATAATATACAAATTATTTTTAAGATGGTAAATGGTATTTTGGCTTTATATATTATTACCATTATTTCTTATCAATATTTTTAGTTTCTTATTACTATTATTTCTAATATTATTCTTATTATTAACTAATATTATTAGTGGTAGTTATTACTATTATTATTCTTCCATTATGATTATTATTTATTGTTATTACTATTAGTGTTATTATTGTTAATATTGTTAATGTCTATTAATTATTAATAGTGTTACTATTATTTATTTATTTATTTATTTTAATAGTAGCATTAATATTAGATGTAATGGTAGTTGTTAATTCTCATTACTATTGTTATTGTTATTGTATGTTTAATTATTATGATTATTATTAGTGTTACTAATTACTATTAATATTACTAATTATGATTTTTATTTTTATTGTTAGTTACTACTATTATTATTGTTATTATTGTTAATATTACTTGTTGTTATTAGAGTTTATTATTATTATTAGTATGGTTATATAATGTTATTGGTATTATTATTATTAATGTTAATGCTAATATTATTATAGTTTTGTTAATTATTATTGTTATTACTATTATTATCATCATTATTATTATGTAGTATTTAGTAATATTATTATCTCTTTCTAATCCTCTCAACCTATACCTATTAGCCTATTTGAACCCAACCCGAAACCCACCAACCCACAACCCAATATATTTTTTTATATAAATCATCATTTACACCATAACCCTAACCTAACCCTAATCTATGTCTCCTTCTCCCTAACTCTACAACCGCCTCCTCCATGCCCTGCGCCATGCCAATTCCCTCTCCAACCTGGCCACGCACATCACCCCAGGCCGCACCAACAGTAACAGCATCACCGAACCCCTGGCTGAGCTCCAGCGCAACCAAGCCCGGACCTCCTCCCTTGGGCCGTGCTTCTCCTCCTTGCACACGGCAACATCTCCTCCGGCATCCAGATCCATAACCGCCTGTATCCTCCCATGCCAGCTTGCAATCAACCCCCGCACGTCCGAGACCCCGATCTTCTTCCCCCTGACAGCCCGAGCTCTCCCCAATACTACAACACCCGCAGCCTTCTCCAACCATCAACCATTGGCTACCCACCGAGCTTCACCACCTCCCTCTCCATCCAACACACCCACTCCCATGGAAGCCCAGAACTCCTCCCCTCTGATCTGCAGCCAAGAGCCGAAACAGCCACAACATAACAGCACCCTCTCCTCCTATCGTGCGCCCACCAGACAAGCAGCCGCCTCAACAGCACCCGCTTGCGCTGGCACATCTCCCGGCTAAGACCCCCCTCCACGGTAGCCAACACCTCTTCCCCTTGCACTTGCCGCTGCCCCTTCTCTCCATGCCTCTGCAGACCAGCGCCATCTCACAGCCATGGCACGTACAGAGCCCTAATCCGCGTCTCCATGGAGCCCCTTCCTTGGACAACACCTGCAGCAGACCACTCCCTTTCTCCTCTCCGTGGATCATCGTTGCTCGCCGTCGGCGAGAGCGAACGCACCCGTACCCTTCCCGGCAAGATCCTTGAGTTGTAGGCACCGTCTGTGGCTTCCACCATCACCGTATCTGTCGCCGGGGATTTCCGCAACCCTCCCAATGGCCGTTGCGTGAGTCTCTTCCCTCTCTCTTATATAACTTTCATATATGTGTTTAATTATGTAGCAATGTGTGCGTTACTAATATTAATATATATGCATGCTTTAATGTATGTTTATGTGTATGAGTGTAAGTGTGATTGTGTGCGTGAGTATATCAATGTGATGTGTTTGTACATGAATGGGTATGTATGTATTATGTAAGTGTATCTGTATAGTGAGTATGTATGTATGTACTCGTGTGTGCGCGCGCGTGTGGTGTATGGAGGGGTACCCGTGTGTGTATGCACGTGTGGCATGCGTGTATGGGTACATGTGTGAGTGTATTATGTGTGTGTGTTGATTTCCCTTCCTATCTGTGTGTTTGTGGCGTGTTACAGCGTTTCGGACTTGTTCGTGCGGTCCAAACTCGATAATGGGAGATTCAGAGTTGTGTCCGTTATGGACCCGATACACAGGCGATTCAAAAACCGCCCATAGGATGATCCATATATCAGTATGGGTTCGTGCATTGAAGACCAAATAGTGATTCAGTTCCAAAATCACGTCACTTCATGTGAGTGTTTGTTCTTGTGTGTTCACCATTGTTGGTATGTGTTTACATGTTACTCTTATCACTTCATGTGACCATCTAATTTATTTTACCAGTATGACTACCTGTATTACTTCATGAGACATTAATGAGTTTTCACCTTAAATATGTAGTTGATATGAATATTTTTTCTGCGTCATTTCATGTGTTGCTATTTGTCACTTTTGACCTTGAATTAATTATAGTATACCTGAGACTGGACTTGATCTTGTGATTGAACCAGTTATGATTAGTGACTCTACATCTCCAGTGTTCTCTATCTGATGTTAGTTAATAGCTATTCAGTTAGTTATCAGTTGTTAGTTATCAGATGTTCAGTTATCAGCTATTATAGACATTGTCATTTGTCAGAGATCTCTGGTCACTAAATCACCTTTGATAATAACTCATATTATTACATGTTAATAAAAGACATCATAATCCGAGGAACATGGGTAATTGCCTGATGATGCATGTCGTGTATTTTGGAAGGACTTATTATGGTACCGAGTTGTGGGTTCCACCATAGGGAACTAAGATAGTACTGGCTACCTAGTTATTCAGTTGTTAGTTGTCAGGACTATGCCCGAATTACGACGCCATACTAGTTGTCTTTTCATGTGGGGCTGTGCTCTTCAGTTATTAGGACCTTGTGGTCCGTCCTGATTCAGTGTTAGAAATGTTAGACCGTGGTATCAGACATGCACGGTACCCTTTCAAAACATATGCACTACATTGGCAGGCAGTTACAACAACGATAATCTTTTTTGATATGTAAGAAAACGGCTATGGTATGGGACTCAACTAAGTATATATTAGTTAGGTTAATAATAACCAAACAGACTAGTGACATATACTAGGTTACACATCTTTAACATCAGTAGTTGTATTACTGTGATATGAGTCATATGGTTACATATCTAGATATTAGTTATTGTTTTATCATGGTACTCTTTTACTTACAGACATGTTTTTATTCAGTCATCTTTCAATTATCAGTTTATCATGTTTTTCAGTAATCTTTTATTTTTCAGTTTATCTTGTTGTTATTGTACACACTGTTTATATGCACGAGCACTTCCCCTTTTCTTATATACTCACAGGGTCTCTTTCTGACGACCCTGGATTTGCACGTCCAGATATTGAACGCTTTTTTATATTGTTCAAGTGTTCGTTGAGCTCGTACGCTTCACGAGGAGTTGGAATTTCTCCCTATTTGATTTTGGTAGTCTTGCCTTCTTTTTATTCCTGTTTTGTACTTTCCTTGATTCTTGTATATCAGATTCAGTCTTTTTCGAGTTCTTTATTTATATAATATCATGCGTGGATGCTTGTATGTGATATTGCAGTAATCATTGATTTATTATAGTTTAGATTTATAACTTGTTCTGGTTTACTTAAGGCCTAGCGCGTATACGTGGGGGTATTCTTGTTGTGTATATGCGTCGCCGCTTCGCGTCGTGTCTCTGCTTCAGTGCATTTTGGAAAGCGGGGCGTGAAAGGGTTTTCCTTGTATAAGAGCCAGGTTTTGACTTGCGATGTTAACTTTGACTTTTGATATTCACAAGAAGACCTATTTCATACCGGTAACTTGAAACGAGTTATAATTACACTACAATATACATATACTATCCATATTATGATATTCAGTCCACTTGTGAATTGAACGCATTCCGCTTAAAATTCCATTTCTTAATCTATTGATATCCATGATTTTAACACTTCCTTAGAGTGATTTGGATTCCACCTTGATTTCTATCTTCTTCCCGATTCTATTTCCCTGATTCTATCCCTTGGAACTGATTATTCTAGTTTGAAGCCAGTATCAGAAGTCAGAGTAGCGCAACGGAATCGTGGTGTCCTAGAGAAGCGACGTAGATGTTTGATATTTTCTCTATTAATTTTGATTTCTTTGTACCATTCCTTGCCTTATTGAAATTTCGGGGACAAAATTTTTGTAAAGTGGGTAGAATATAATATTCCTAATTAATAATACTTTATTTTTATTTTCTAATATTTAATATGATTTACTAATTTTTTTTATTATTAATAACTAACTTGATTTATAGTTGCTATTATTATTAATATAAATTATTTTTAAGAAGTAAATGATATTTTGGATTTATATATCATTACCATTATTTCTTATCAATATTTTTAGTTACTTATTACTATTATTTCTAATATTATTCTTATTATCAACTAATATTAATAGTGGTAGTTATTACTATTATTATTTATTGTTATAACTATTAATGTTATTATTATTAATAGTGTTACTAT
Organism: Agave tequilana; assembly: GCA_038442645.1. Lineage (NCBI taxonomy): Eukaryota > Viridiplantae > Streptophyta > Magnoliopsida > Asparagales > Asparagaceae > Agave > Agave tequilana. The sequence continues at coordinate 259,532 of JAVJIF010030886.1, forward strand.
TATTTTATTTATTTATTTTAATAGTAGCATTAATATTAGTGGTAATGGTAGTTGTTAATTCTCATTACTATTGTTATTGTTACTATTATTATTTATTTTTATTATTATATGATTAATTATTATGATTATTATTATTAGTGTTACTAATTACTATTAATATTACTAATTATGATTCTTATTTTTATTGTTAGTTACTACTACTATTATTGTTATTGAATATTACTTGTTGTTATTAGAGTTTATTATTATTATTATTAGTATGGTTATATAATGTTATTGGTATTATTATTATTAATGTTAATGCTAATATTATTCTTGTTATGTTAATTTTTATTATTGTTGTTGTTATTATTATTGTTATCATTATTATTATGTAGTATTTAGTATCATTGTTATCTCTTTCTAATTCTCTCAACCTATACCTATTAGCCCATTTGACGCCAACCTAAAACTGTAATATCCCTAATCTAAACTGCTGTATTTTATTTTCTTCAAGTATTTATTTTTATTTACTGAGCATTTTTATTTAATCAAGTTGATTTATTATTTTTTTTGAGATTATTATTATTAAGTATGAAAATTATTTTTGAGACAGTAGATAGTAATTTGACATTTTATAAATTTCCGTTATGATTATTATTGTTGCTATTATTAGTATTAATTATTTAATATTATTAATTGTTCTTTTTTTTTGATGCTTTATCTCCTTTCCTTGTATCCTTGATCCTATCCACCTGTTTGGATTCCATAACCCATTACCCGTTTCTATTTTCTAAGTTCAAACCCATTTGGACCAAACCACTACCCGTCACTCTTTTTGGATCTAACTCAAACCCATATCCAATACCAAATTTCATACCCAATGGCAAGCCCACCAACCAATTAGTATTAGACCCAATACCCACTACCCATTTACTAACCCATACTATATATAATCTCCTCAATTCTTAACCCTAACAAAATTCCCAATTCTCATCTCCATCTCCAACCCTCCCCTACTCCTTGCCGTGCCACCCAAACCCGAGATCCCCTCTTGGCCGTGTCTCCTTCACGCGCAGCCTTCCTTGCCAGAGCTTCTCTTCCGCGTAGCGGACCATGTGTGCCCCAGGTCAATGCCCAGCGCAAACCACGGCATTTCAGCAATGAAGTCCTCAACTCCGTCGACGGCAACACTGGCCGAGCCATCCACCTTCCGCCTGACTTCCCTTCGGTAGCCCTTATCTCTCCGGCAAGCCGTCGAAGGCCTCCGTGGACTCCACCGACACATCGGAGCCCCATCCATGGCCGCACTCCCCATCGCCATCTCCAGATTTACTGTAAAAAATCGGACCTTTTCTCAATTCTCGTGTAATTTCATTCAGTTTTTGTTTTCCCGCTTTTTGATGGAATTGTTCTTTTTTTCTTTTGGATCGGTTTGCTGGGCTTTTGATCTGAATCGATTCGATTTCTATTGTTGTTTGATGGATCTTAGCTGGGATTGTGATTCATTGATGGAATCTGATGCATATATGTTTGGGATTGGGTAGCAGAAATTGGGTTTTAGATTTCTTCGATTTGAGGGAAATGAACGACCTTTGTTTCAACCAGAATTTTTTGTGTTTTAATTGTACAATTACTAATATTTTACATGTTAATCGGCTTGAATTTGGTGATCTCAAAAGACAGAACAAAACCGATGAAGTTTCAAGGGGCTAGATTTTGATAATATCTTCGTTGAGAGTTTTATTTCCAGAAGTTAAATTTTGTTGCTAAAAAAAAAAAATAATAACTCCTTTTCAACTTGAGATATGGTCTTATTGGAAGTTATTATGTTGTTGTATCCTTGTTTCTTCTCCCCTGATTTATGACAATTGGGATAAGTTATACATGACCTGTGGTTGTTCCACAATTTAAGTGCAGGGCTTAAGACTTGTTGGTGAATTGTGGAGCGTTATTAAATTATCGTGGTTGAAACAAAGCCTGTTTTTCTTCAAGATATCTAGGAAATTGGATTGTTTGTTGCATGCTTTGGAAGATTTTGTCATTGCTTGAGGATTCTGCCTTGTGTAAATTTTATTGTCAGGGAAGATCAGATCAGAACTACAATCTGATTGATTATATTTCTCAGAAGCCACAAGCCGCAGGAACTAAAGTCCTTTCCTGTATTCCGGACCCGTTCGGTGAGATCCGAACCCAGCTACAGGAGACCCGTACTCGGTCCAGATTCGTGCTCGTTGTGGACCTGATACAATGGTGATTCGAAGATCGATCCATGAGATGATCTGTAGATCAGTACCGGTTCGTGCAGTGAAGACCAGACGGCGATTCGGTTCCGAAACCGCGTCAGTCCAAGTGAGTGTTTCTCCTCATCTCTCTCTCATTCTTTAATTGGAGTAATTGTAAATGTCTTGTGTATGTTTTATGAATCCTTTGATGCGTCATATTATTATTCGTGTGTAGATCTTTACGTTTGGATGCGATCGTCATCCCTTTAGTTTCATGTTGGATGTTTTATGCATAGATATATGACTTGCATATATATATGTACATATATTATGTTGGGACCCTATGTTCATCATATGGGAGTTTGGAATATCATTGTAGACATATCAGGATGTAGCATGAGAGTGATGGAGAAGATGTGGTGATTGAGAATATTGTGCAGGATTAATTGCAGTGTCAGGTTGCAGGCAGATTAGTCGACTTACCCATGTTTATAGTCGACTAACATCCCTGTTAGTCGACTAACCCCAGAACCCTAGTCGACTAGTATAGCTTCCAGGAATTGTTGGGTTCTCTGTTTCTCCCCTGTTAGTCGACTTGGCATTATTAGTAGTCGACTAATAGTGTGTGTAGTCGACTAACCCATAACCCTAGTCGACTAATTATTGGCTGAAGGCTATGTTTGGCTATCTTATGGATTGTAGACTTTACCTTTAGTTTATGTGATGATTATAGATGGATGTACATGATTTCTAGAGATAGATAATGGATGGAATGACTTGATCGAATAGATCTTAGATACATGTATATGTTATGGTACATAGTATTGAGATTTCATGATAGAACTTATATGCATGAATATGTCGTGATACCGAGTGTTGGGATATTATGACTGATCATTAATAGAAGTGGTGATTGTGAAGACTTGGGAGTCAGAGTTGCATGGTAGAGTGAGAGGACTAGTACTGGACATTGTGATATGATGGAACAACAATTATTATATCAGACTACTAGATGAGTAATGGAACTAGATGATTATAGAACTATTGGGATTATGAATTGGTTGTGACGACTTGGATCTATAATTGAATATATGAGAACTATCAGATGATATGTCGTTGATGTAAAATATCAGTAGTAGCCATTCTATGTTGCAGCTATTTGAGGACATGTTAGATATGATCTTACTTTATCAAAGGATTAGAGATCTTGATGATTGGATGATATATGGACTATTTCAGAGTTGGACTGAGATTTGGACTGGACTTGAGTTATAGAGGACAGTTGATATATTTTACGTAGAGGACCTCTTGACTTGATATTCTCTCATTGATAACAACTTAAGTGATGATTCATTCAGATATTGATGTGGACTTGTTATGATGTTAGAGACTGGATTACTGTAGTTGATAGAGATCGGATTATTATGATGGTGATCTATGCGATGTCAATAATCTGGTACTTCAGAGCTTATATGACTTGGTAGAGATGTATATCGGCTATTGTTATATGCAGTACAGGCATATGAGATATCCATCAGTTCTAGATGAGACTGGCTATTGAGTATTATCTACTGTTATTGTATAAATTCATGTTATTGAAAGTTACTGAGAAAATATTGTCGGACCGTAACACATTCATTGTTATATTATTCTACCGTTTATACGGTAATACTGTTCATATTGTTATTGTCACATTGATATTGTTACTGTTACTGTATCGTCCCAGTAATCGAAATAACATGGATATTGATTGTTATAAATGATAAAGTAAATTGACAAATTACACTGGGATTGGGGAAATTGATGGAGGAGACAGCGTCTGTATTTTGGGTGGACCTAGGATACAAGTTGCGCAGCCGAGATACGGTTCCACTGCAGGGTTTCGGGGGATGACTGACATCCCGTATTGTCCATATTGTCATTGTATTGACACATTGTTATTGTTATTGTTATTGACTACCTAGCGGTAGGACCTGGTTCAGCGCCAGGTGATTGGGCCGTGGTTCCGGGTATGTACGGAACCCACCTAAAGCATGGACAAAGTCTCTTCCACTGATTTCAATAACTTAGGACCCTGATTTACACATGTAGTAGGCGTAGCATGGGATGCGTCTATTACAAGTGGCAATTGGTGTTCGCTGACATAATAAATGATAATAAACTGTTATAATGTATTGTGACTGACTATAATCATTTGACTGTGTATATGTATGCTATGATAGGAATATGATTGTAACCATGACCAGATTTAGATCAACCTAGTGACATGTGATAGATTACACGTCTTGACATTGATTGCATATTTACAGTTGTGCCAGTTATATTCTACCTTTATTCATGTTATTATCATGTGTATTACTGTTCAGCTATTTATCTTGTTATTTAGCCTTTTCTATTTACTGTTGCTCTTACTACTATTTATGCACATTGTTTCTTCTGCACGAGTTCTTTCCCCTTTACACACACACTCATTATGGTCGCGTTCTGACGACCCTGGATTTGCACGTCCAGATATTGGACGATTGTTTCTAATGTGCAGGTATTCTATGAGACGGTACGCTTTGCGAATAGCTGGAGCTTCTTCCTATTCTATTCTGGTACTTTTGCATTCATGTTCCTGCTATATTCCTTGATTCTTGTATGTCGCATTTAGCCTGTCATTATATTCTTGTTATTTCATGACTCTATCTTTTATCGCTTTCAACTGCCTTATTCTTGTCATTATTCATATGTTACAATGTGTAGTCTTATATGTATCATTGCAGTGATCTGGTTTAGATTATAACTTGTTCAGGTTAACTTAGGCTTAGCGTATATGCGTGGGGTATTATCCTCGCGTATATACGTCGCCATAACGACTCCGTATCTTTAGGATCGGGGCGTTACAGAGTGGTATCAGAGCCTAGGTTCGACATAAAAAAAGAATCTAGTTCCTACCTGTAACCTGAAACAGTTATGTTGACACTGCAATATACATATACTATCCACGTGATAATATTGACTCCATTTGGAAATTGATCGTCCTCCCTTTGAAATTCCGTTCTTGATCTGTTGATACTCATGATTCAAACACTTCAATTAGAGTGATTTGGATGTCCATCTTGATTTCATCCTCCCTTCCCATTCATTCCTCCTGATTCTATCTCTTGAGATCGGTTACTCCATGTTGAAGCTGGTAGCAGAGATCAGAGCGCGCAGCGGAATCGTGGTGTCCCAATGAGGCAACGTGGAAGATTGTTGTGTTCTCTCTTGATCTTTGATTTTTTACCATTCCCTACCTTGTTTGAATTTCGAGGACGAAATTTTTATTAAGGTGGGTAGAATGTAATATCCCTAATCTAAACTACTGTATTTTATTTTCTTCAAGTATTTATTTTTATTTACTGAGCATTTTTATTTAATCAAGTTGATTTATTATTTTTTTTGAGATTATTATTATTAAGTATGAAAATTATTTTTGAGACAGTAGATAGTAATTTGACATTTTATAAATTTCCGTTATGATTATTATTGTTGCTATTATTAGTATTAATTATTTAATATTATTAATTGTTCTTTTTTTTTTGATGCTTTATCTCCTTTCCTTGTATCCTTGATCCTATCCACCTGTTTGGATTCCATAACCCATTACCCGTTTCTGTTTTCTAAGTTCAAACCCATTTGGACCAAACCCACTACCCGTCACTCTTTTTGGATCTAACTCAAATCCATATCCAATACCAAATTTCATACCCAATGGCAAGCCCACCAACCAATTAGTATTAGACCCAATACCCACTACCCATTTACTAACCCATACTATATATAATCTCCTCAATTCTTAACCCTAACAAAATTCCCAATTCTCATCTCCATCTCCAACCCTCCCCTACTCCTTGCCGTGCCACCCAAACCCGAGATCCCCTCTTGGCCGTGTCTCCTTCACGCGCAGCCTTCCTTGCTAGAGCTTCTCTTCCGCGTAGCGGACCATGTGTGCCCCAGGTCGATGCCCAGCGCAAACCACGGCATTTCAGCAACGAAGTCCTCAACTCCGTCGACGGCAACACTGGCCGAGCCATCCACCTTCCGCCTGACTTCCCTTCGGTAGCCCTTATCTCTCCGGCAAGCCGTCGAAGGCCTCCGTGGACTCCACCGACGCATCGGAGCCCCATCCATGGCCGCACTCCCCCATCGCCATCTCCAGATTTACTGTAAAAAATCGGACCTTTTCTCAATTCTCATGTAATTTCATTCAGTTTTTGTTTTCCCGCTTTTTGATGGAATTGTTCTTTTTTTTCTTTTGGATCGGTTTGCTGGGCTTTTGATCTGAATCGATTCGATTTCTATTGTTGTTTGATGGATCTTAGCTGGGATTGTGATTCATTGATGGAATCTGATGCATATCTATTTGGGATTGGGTAGCAGAAATTGGGTTTTAGATTTCTTCGATTTGAGGGAAATGAACGACCTTTGTTTCAACCAGAATTTTATGTGTTTTAATTGTACAATTACTAATATTTTAACATGTTAATCGGCTTGAATTTGGTGATCTCAAAAGACAGAACAAAACCGATGAAGTTTCAAGGGGCTAGATTTTGATAATATCTTCGTTGAGAGTTTTATTTCCAGAAGTTAAATTTTGTTGCTAAAAAAAAAATAATAACTCCTTTTCAACTTGAGATATGGTCTTATTGGAAGTTATTATGTTGTTGTATCCTTGTTTCTTCTCCCCTGATTTATGACAATTGGGATAAGTTATACATGACCTGTGGTTGTTCCACAATTTAAGTGCAGGGCTTAAGACTTGTTGGTGAATTGTGGAGCGTTATTAAATTATCGTGGTTGAAACAAAGCCTGTTTTTCTTCAAGATATCTAGGAAATTGGATTGTTTGTTGCATGCTTTGGAAGATTTTGTCATTGCTTGAGGATTCTGCCTTGTGTAAATTTTATTGTCAGGGAAGATCAGATCAGAACTACAATCTGATTGATTATATTTCTCAGAAGCCACAAGCCGCAGGAACTAAAGTCCTTTCCTGTATTCCGGACCCGTTCGGTGAGATCCGAACCCAGCTACAGGAGACCCGTACCCGGTCCAGATTCGTGCTCGTTGTGGACCTGATACAATGGTGATTTGAAGATCGATCCATGAGATGATCTGTAGATCAGTACCGGTTCGTGCAGTGAAGACCAGACGGCGATTCGGTTCCGAAACCGCATCAGTCCAAGTGAGTGTTTCTCCTCATCTCTCTCTCATTCTTTAATTGGAGTAATTGTAAATGTCTTGTGTATGTTTTATGAATCCTTTGATGCGTCATATTATTATTCGTGTGTAGATCTTTACGTTTGGATGCGATCGTCATCCCTTTAGTTTCATGTTGGATGTTTTATGCATAGATATATGACTTGCATATATATGTACATATATTATGTTGGGACCCTATGTTCATCATATGGGAGTTTGGAATATCATTGTAGACATATCAGGATGTAGCATGAGAGTGATGGAGAAGATGTGGAGATTGAGAATATGTGCAGGATTAATTGCAGTGTCAGGTTGCAGGCAGATTAGTCGACTTACCCATGTTTATAGTCGACTAACATCCCTGTTAGTCGACTAACCCCAGAACCCTAGTCGACTAGTATAGCTTCCAGGAATTGTTGGGTTCTCTGTTTCTCCCCTGTTAGTCGACTTGGCATTATTAGTAGTCGACTAATAGTGTGTGTAGTCGACTAACCCCATAACCCTAGTCGACTAATTATTGGCTGAAGGCTATGTTTGGCTATCTTATGGATTGTAGACTTTACCTTTAGTTTATGTGATGATTATAGATGGATGTACATGATTTCTAGAGATAGATAATGGATGGAATGACTTGATCGAATAGATCTTAGATACATGTATATGTTATGGTACATAGTATTGAGATTTCATGATAGAACTTATATGCATGAATATGTCGTGATACCGAGTGTTGGGATATTATGACTGATCATTAATAGAAGTGGTGATTGTGAAGACTTGGGAGTCAGAGTTGCATGGTAGAGTGAGAGGACTAGTACTGGACATTGTGATATGATGGAACAACAATTATTATATCAGACTACTAGATGAGTAATGGAACTAGATGATTATAGAACTATTGGGATTATGAATTGGTTGTGATGACTTGGATCTATAGTTGAATATATGAGAACTATCAGATGATATGTCGTTGATGTAAAATATCAGTAGTAGCCATTCTATGTTGCAGCTATTTGAGGACATGTTAGATATGATCTTACTTTATCAAAGGATTAGAGATCTTGATGATTGGATGATATATGGACTATTTCAGAGTTGGACTGAGATTTGGACTGGACTTGAGTTATAGAGGACAGTTGATATATTTTATGTAGAGGACCTCTTGACTTGATATTCTCTCATTGATAACAACTTAAGTGATGATTCATTCAGATATTGATGTGGATTTGTTATGATGTTAGAGACTGGTTTACTGTAGATGATAGAGATCGGATTATTATGATGGTGATCTATTCGATGTCAATAATCTGGTACTTCAGAGCTTATATGAGTTGGTAGAGATGTATATCGGCTATTGTTATATGCAGTACAGGCATATGAGATATCCATCAGTTCTAGATGAGACTAGCTATTGAGTATTATCTACTGTTATTGTATAAATTCATGTTATTGAAAGTTACTGAGAAAATATTGTCGGACCGTAACACATTCATTGTTATATTGTTCTACCGTTTATACGGTAATACTGTTCATATTGTTATTGTCACATTGATATTGTTACTGTTACTGTATCGTCCCAGTAATCGAAATAACATGGATATTGATTGTTATAAATGATAAAGTAAATTGACAAATTACACTGGGATTGGGAAAATTGATGGAGGAGACAGCATCTGTATTTTTGGGTGGACCTAGGATATAGGTTGCGCAGCCGAGATACGGTTCCACTGCAGGGTTCCTGGGGATGACTGACATCCCGTATTGTCCATATTGTCATTGTATTGACACATTGTTATTGTTATTGTTATTGACTACCTAGCGGTAGGCCTGGTTTAGCGCCAGGTGATTGGGCCGTGGTTCCGGGTATGTACGGAACCCACCTAAAGCATGGACAAAGTCTCTTCCACTGATTTCAATAACTTAGGACCCTGATTGACACATGTAGTAGGCGTAGTATGGGATGCGTCTATTACAGGTGACAATTGGTGTTCGCTGACATAATAAATGATAATAAACTGTTATAATGTATTGTGACTGACTATAATCATTTGACTGTGTATATGTATGCTATGATAGGAATATGATTGTAACCATGACCAGATTTAGATACAACCTAGTGACATGTGATAGATTACACGTCTTGACATTGATTGCATATTTACAGTTGTGCCAGTTATATTCTACCTTTATTCATGTTATTATCATGTGTATTACTGTTCAGCTATTTATCTTGTTATTTAGCCTTTTCTATTTACTGTTGCTCTTACTACTATTTATGCACATTGTTTCTTCTGCACGAGTTCTTTCCCTTTACACACACACTCATTATGGTCGCATTCTGACGACCCTGGATTTGCACGTCCAGATATTGGACGATTGTTTCTAATGTGCAGGTATTCGATGAGATGGTACGCTTTGCGAATAGCTGGAGCTTCTTCCTATTCTATTCTGGTACTTTTGCATTCATGTTCCTGCTATATTCCTTGATTCTTGTATGTCGCATTTAGCCTGTCATTATATTCTTGTTATTTCATGACTCTATCTTTTATCGCTTTCAACTGCCTTATTCTTGTCATTATTCATATGTTACCATGTGTAGTCTTATATGTATCATTGCAGTGATCTGGTTTAGATTATAACTTGTTCAGGTTAACTTAGGCTTAGCGTATATGCGTGGGGTATTATCCTCGCGTATATACTTCGCCATAACGACTCCGTATCTTTAGGATCGGGGCGTTACAAAAACCCACCAACCCACAACCCAACATACTTCCTATATAAATCATCACTTATACCACCATAACCCTAACCAAACCCTTATCTATTTCTCCTTCTCCCTAACTCCACAGCCGCCTCCTCCATGCCCTGCACCATGTCAATTCCCCTCCAACCTGGCCACGCATATCACCCTAGGCCGCACCAACATCAGCAGCATCACTAAACCCCTGGCTGAGCTTCACGCGCAACCAAGCCCGGACCTCCTCCCTTAGGCCGTGCTTCTCCTCCTTGCAACACGGCAACATCTCCCCCGACATCCAGATCCACAACCGCATGCATCCTCCCATGCCTGCGTGCCATCAACCCCCGCACGTTCGAGACCCGATCTTTTTCCCCCCAACAGCCAGAGCTATCCCTAATACCACAACACCCGCAGCCTTCTCCAACCAGCAACCATTGGCTACCCACCGAGCTTCACCACCTCCCTCTCCATCCAACACACCCACTCCCATGGAAGGCCAGAACTCCTCCCTCTGATATGCAGCTAAGAGCTGAGACATTCACAACACAACAACGCCCTCTCCTCCTGGCGTGCACCCACCAGACCAGCAGCCGCCTCAACAGCACCCCCCTGCGCTGGCACATCTCCAGGCCAAGACCCCCCTCACGGTAGCCAACACCTCTTCCCCTTGCACTTGCCGCTGCCCCGTCTCTCCATGCCTCTGCAGACCAGCACCCTCTCACAACCATGGCACGCACAGAGCCCCACAGCAGCCCTAATCCGCGTCTCCATGGCGCCCCTTCCTTGGACATCACCTGCAGCAGACCACCCCTCTTCTCCTCTCAGTGGATCACCGTTGCTCGTCATCAGCGAGCGCGAACGCACCCGCGCCCTTCCCGGCAAGATCCTTGAGCCGTAGGCACTGTCTGCGACTTCCTCCATCACCGTATCCATCGTCAGGGATTGCCGCAACCCTCCCCATGGCCGTTGTGTGAGTCTCTTCCCTCTCTCTTATATAACTTTCATATATGTGTTTAATATGTAACAATGTGTGCATTATTAATATTAATATATATACATGCTTTAATGTATGTATATGTGTATGGGTGTAAGTGTGATTGTGTGCGTGAGTATGTCAATGTGATGTGTTTGTATATGATGGGTGTGTATGTATTATATAAGTGTATATGTATAGTGAGTATGTATGTATGTACTCGTGTGTGTATGCACGTGTGGCACGTATGTATGGGTACATGTGTGAGTGGATTATGCATGTGTTGATTTCTCTTCCTCTTTTTGTGTTTGGTGGCATGTTACATCGTTTCAGACTCGTTCGTGCGATCCGAACTTAGTTATAGGAGATTCAGAGTTGTGCCCGTTATGCACCCGATACACAGGCGATTCGAAGATCGACCCATGGGATGATCTGTAGATCAGTACCGGTTCGTGTAGTGAAGACCAACCGGCGATTTGGTTCCAAAACTGCATCATTTCATGTGAGTGTTTGTTCTTGTGTATTTACCGTTGTCGGTATGCGTTTACATGTTACTCTTATCATTCATGTGACCGTCTGATTTATTTTACCTGTATGATTACCTTGCTACTTCATGAGATATTAATGAGCTTTCACCTTAAATATGTAGTTGATATGAGTGTTTTTCTGCGTCATTTATGTGTTGTTATTTGCTACTTTTGACCTTAGATTAGTTATATTATACTTGAGACTGGACTTAATCTTGTGACTGACCAAGTTATGATTAGTGACTCTATATCTCCAGTGTTATCTATCTGATATTAGTTAATAGCTATTCAATTGCTAGTTATTAGATGTTCAGTTATCTGCTATTATAGACATTGTCATTTGTTGGAGATATCTGGTCACTAAATCACCTTTAATAATAACTAATATTATTGCCTGTTAATAAAAGACATCATAACCGGGAAACAGGGTAATTGCCTGATGATGCATATTGTGTATTTTAGAAGGACTTATTATGGTACCGAGTTGTGGGTTCCACCATCGGGAACCAAGGTAGAACTGGCTACCTAGTTATTCAGTTGTCAGTTGTCAGGGATATGCCCGGATTTCGGGCTACACTAGTTGTCTTTTCGTGCGGGGCTGTGGTCTTCAGTTATTAGGGTCTTGCGGTCCGTCCTGGTTCAGTACCAGGAATGTTAGACCATGGTATCAGGCATGCACGGTACCATTCCAAAACATATGCACTACATTGGCAGGCAGTTACAATGATGATAATCTTGTTTGATATGTAGGAAAACGACTGTGGTATGGGACACAGCTAAGTACTATATTAGTTAGGTTAATAATAACCAACCACACTAGTAACATATGGTAGGTTACACATTTTTGACATCAGTAGTTGTATTACTTTGATATGAGTCATATGGTTACATATCTTGATATCAGTTATTGTTTTATTATGGTACTATTTTACCTACAGACATGTTTTTCTTCAGTCATCTTTCAATTATCAGTTTATCATGCTATTCAGTTATCTTTTATTTTCAGTTTATCATGTTGTTATTGTACACACTGTTATATGCAAGCACTTTCCCTTTTCTTATACACTCACTGGGTCGCTTTCAAACGACCCTGATTTGCACGTCCAAATTTTGGACACTTTCTTATATTGTTCAGGTGTTCGTTGAGCTCGTACACTTCACGAGGAGCAGGAGTTTCTCCCTATTTGATTTTGGTATTCGTGTCTCCTTTTTTATTTTGTTTCTGTACTTTCTTTGATTCTTGTATATCAGATTCATTCTTTATTCCAGTTCTTTATTTATATGATGTCATGCGTGGATGGTTATATGTGATATTGCAGTGATCGTTGATTTATTAAAATTTTAATTTGTAGTTTGTTCTGGGTTACTTAAGGCTTAGCGCGTATACATAAGGTATTTTCCTTACGCATCGCGTCTCCGACTCGCATCGCGTCTCCGCTTCAGCTATTTTGGGAAGCGGAACGTGACACAAGTACCTCTATCTCCAAGCTAAATCTTCATTTGAACCCGCTGGTTACGGCTCGAAAGCGGATCAACCACGTTGGCAACTAGATGGATCCCACTAGATATAGACAAATAGGTGCTCTTCTAATTCAAATCAGGATGTTTTGTTTCAACCACTAAAAGTTCACCTAGAGGAGGGTGCATAGGTGAAGTGCTAAACTAATCGGAAGCTAAATTCAATGGCTAATAAAAACTGACACAAATATAGATTCCAAAGAGTAAAGCTGAATTGAACTTCTCCTCAAGATTCCTCTTTTATGAGAGTTGAGGTGCTTCAATAGTTCTCTTTAATCAAAGCAAATGTAGGCACAATATCAAGCATATATATATGAGCAATAATATCAATATAAGATATAAACAAGAGTAGAGTAGAGTTGAGAGATAGGCAAACGCAAGCACGAAGATATGTTTTGAGGTTCGAGTTACTTGCTCCTACATCCCCGCCTTCACCGTGTGAAGGATTTCCATATTTGCATGAGGGAACTCCACAAAAGATACAAACTCCAATCCTCTGCATAAGAGGAGGCACAAAGTAATGTACAAAGCAAATCACCTCTATACAAAAAGGAGGGCATAAAGCCAATACTCCTCTACACAACAGGAGGGCACAAAGCCAAATTCACAAAGCAAATTGGAGGTTACAGTTTTTAGTGACCACAAAGATCACAAACAAAATCTCACAACACAAGATCCTAAAGGATAGATTTTGCAATGAAATTTCAAGTCTGTAAGAAAACAAAGATTTTGGAAATGAAGCTCTTTAAAAAACAACTGGGAAAACTTCTTTGAAGATTTAAAAACTAGAAACTCAAAACTTGTGACCCAAAAACTTGTTTTCTTTGATTTTTCAAAACTTTAAAACGCTTGAATTAAACACGCTAAAAGTGGGTTTGAAGCTCAAAAACTTATTAAAAACTCTTTTGAAAATAGGCAAGGAAGCATTTGAAAACAGGGTATAAAACTCTTCTTAAATCTTGCAAAAAACCTAATCAAAACCTTATTTATAGACCCATACCAAAATAACTATTAGGGTCCAATCACAGGCTGAAGTAGCTTGTCGGTCGACCGAGCGGTCGACTGCCAACGATCAAAAATATGACCGTTGGGGTTGTCGGTCGACCGCATCCAACAACCACAGAGCACTGCTCTCTGGTGGTCGACTGCTCGCTCGATGGAAACCAACAGAGAGCACCGAGTCTCTCTGTGATCGACCAGTCGGTCGATCGATATGCACAACCTTAGGCTCGTGCTCTTTCGGTCGACCACGCTCAGCTTAAAAAAACCATGTTTTTGTATATTTAAATATTATTTTTAAACCCTGTTAAATTATAATAAATCTCAATAAATTCTAAAAAAATAAGTTCATATATTAAAGTACAAATATGTGTGATTAAAAGTCAATATATATTATAAACATGTGAACTTGTTTTTAAGATAAAGAATTTCAATCTTAAAAATAAAATCATTGTTTTCTAAAAACTGAACTTTTAAATGAAAATCTAGTTTTTTCCCAAAAACTTGTATAAATACAAAAACTAACTAGTGAAACTCAATTGATGTCCAATGTGTATGAATAGAATCCAATAAACATATAAAATGATGTACACTTGTTTTGACAATATATTTCATAAAAACTTTTGTAAAAACAAAACTTAAACTCTTGAAATCAACTCATCAATGTAAGTTTCTTAACACAATATAAGCACTAATGTGTATGGATGAAATCCAATACACATATAAACCAATGTAAACTTATTTTTGATGAAATCTATTCATGAAACCAAAAACATATTTTAGTTAAATCAAAATAGGTTAAACCGAAAACTAAAACTCTTGTGTGTGTGTGTGTATAAGTTTGAGCAATCAAACCTAATCTATACTTTGCAAACATTTTAACCTTACAAACTCTAGACTCAAGTCTTCTTGTAGATTTTCTTATCCAAGTAGATTTGAATCAAACTTGATTCTTTTGAACTAGAATCCTTCTTGAGTTTTTGATATGATCTTTATGCTTGAGCTCTTGAATCACTATGTGTTAGCTTAAAATTTTGACTTCAAATCTTTCGTTGAGGCTAAACACCAATTAAGATCTAAATTGAATATTTGAAACTTAATAAACACAAGATATTAGTACTATAACTATATGAGTTAATAATCTTCAAAACTAAAGTGATATGCCTTTTGGTCAACAATATCCCCTTTTTTATGATGACAAAACTCATGGAGTTATATATGTATGAATTAAAAGATAAGCTTTGTAAAAGCTCACCCTTAACTCATACATAACAAACGAACACACACACACACACACACAACATATATTCATTCAATGTAAGCTCATAAATATACATCAAATATAAATATATATGTATAAACAAAAACATAACATGTATATATAAACTCTAATTTCTCTCTCCTTTTTATCATTCAACAACAAAGGGGTAAAGAAGACAAGGTAAATATATATGTGCTATAAATCTATAAAGAGGAGAGACGTGAAGTTAACTCCCCATTCGTACATGCATTTTATGGAGAAGAGATGACTAAACTCTAACCCACATAATCATAATATACAATGTATAAACGGAGATGTTAAACTTTCCCTACACATGTGTCAATATAGAGAAGAAAAGTTAACCTCTTCTTTATACATTACACTCATCATAAATTTACATATAGAAGAGAAGTTAAGTTAACTCCCCTTGCATATTAGCAATACAAACTGATTGAAAATTTTGATAAACTAATTTAAAATAAATATAGATACATCAACTAAAAAATAATTGATGTAAAGGATGTTAATTGAAAATCAACTTAGATACATCATTTTGAATACACGAATACCAAAGAGAATCAATTAAAAATCATGCAAAGAATGTTTATTGAAAATTTAGCATGATACCAAAAAAGTATCAACTGAAATCAAATGGATAAACATGAATATCAATTAAAAAAGCACCTTGAAATATAGATACCAATTGTAATAATTGATATCAATTGAAAATACATTTGTTAAAAGAAAATATTTTCTCAAAAAGGATGGGAATAAGATACCAATATAAATTTAAATTAAGGAATTTCTCTCCTTTTTGAAACAATTACAAAACCAATGCATAAGCTTAAAAAATGATACCAATTGAAATTAATACCAATTTATGATACCAATTTGAAATAAATATAAGTTTAACATGAAACAAATTGTGCAATAAAAATATGTATAAACAATATTAAACCAGCACAATGAGTCATATGCATGAATGAATACCAATTGAAATATTATTCACGATTTAGAGCATACATATAAAGATAAATAATAATGAATATACAAAAATTAAATATCATGTGAATCATGTATATAACTCATTGAAATCACTAGCCTAAATGTATATATCATAGGAATAGTCATTTAAGCATATATAAGGTATGATCACCCAACCAATCTCTCACAAATGGGTGATATTTTCAGAAACAAATAATTTGAAAATAGTTGAAATCAACAAAATAGAAATACAAGGGAGGAAGAAGAACTAACCTAAACTAAACTATCTTAAACTACATGGAATGAATAACTACCCTAAACTCTGTATATGCTCTGCTCTGGAACCCCAGGGGGTATTTATAGGTACCAGGGGAACGGGGGTCAGGGGGACAACCCTTGGCCCGAAGCCAGGCGCGCGCCGCGGCCGTACTAGGGCCGCGCGCGCAGCGCTTCGAGCCGCGCGCGGTCCCGTCTGTCCCCTATTAGCTTCTGCTCCCGGTTTCTGGTTTTGGGCCCCTGGTTTTGACGAATCAACTCTTCTAGGTCGATGGCTATGATATAGGTTTTTAATCACCAATTAAATGGTGATTTATGATCTTCTTTTTCATTACACACCATGGACCTAGAATCAAGCAAGCAAAGGTTTATTAGCAGAATTTTAGACCAAATGAATATGCGGATGTGATAAAAATTATGCAAAATTAGAGACTAATCACACCCCCACACTTATCTTTTTGCTCGTCCCGAGCAAAACAAAAATTAGAAAATTATTACACTACTTTCGCAGGTGACGCAATTGCACTGAGCATGTGCAACAAGCCGTTAAACCTCTAGGTTTCCCCTAGAGGAGGAGTTTTGTCTCATTAGGGTTTTCAGCGGAT
Organism: Agave tequilana; assembly: GCA_038442645.1. Taxonomy (NCBI): domain Eukaryota; kingdom Viridiplantae; phylum Streptophyta; class Magnoliopsida; order Asparagales; family Asparagaceae; genus Agave; species Agave tequilana. The sequence goes on from JAVJIF010030886.1 coordinate 276,841, forward strand.
TACACTCACAAAATCCATAAAGAAAGAAATCAAATGTTAGTATTTTTGAAAACGCATTTTGAAAATAGAGAAAAGTGTTGAAGTATTTTTGCAAAAATATAAGTAATCCAAGGTCAGAAGTTAACCAGAAATTGTTCTTTTTAAACTAAGTCAAAATGCAAAAAATCTTGTTATAAATTAAATGTAAGAATTTAAAATTGAATTGATCTTTGAGTTTTGATAAAACTCTTAGAAAAATATGCACTTTGTGGACTGTGAAGATTTTTGGGATATTGACTCAACCTTTCATGCCATTTATTTATATTATTATATATATATTGTCCTCAATGCATCGTGAATGTGTATAGACATGAAACAAATGGGAAGAGAAAGAAAATTACCTCATGGTGGTGGCTCCGGTGGTGGTCTAATTGGGCTAAGCTCTGCCACCCAATCAAAATAGCGTGGATCGTGCAGGAACCCACCAATGACCTCTCTAATATGACCCAATAAAAGAATGATTGAATGAATTGTCTTTTTTAAATATTTATCCCCATCTAATTCTAATTGTCAAAAATAATTACTGAGTCATTTTCGTCAACATTCTTGTCCAACAATGAAGTGTGATTTTGAAAGATGATGGATTTGGACTCAAATGAATTAGGAACAAAAACCGACACCGACTCGGGAATTTGACTCAGATAAAGTCGAGAGTCAACAATAAGAGTCGACTAGGTTCAAAAACAGGGTCCATAACAAAGAATTAATATTCACACATTTTTCCCATTAATGAAGTGTGATCATAAGAGAAATGTGATTCCATTTCACGGTGTACTGGTACAGGATTCAATGTTGACTCTGAAATAGAGAAAAAACTAGTAAAGATACCGGAGTCATTATTGAATCAAAAAGTGAAATGGAATTACTAACATGAGGCTCGGGATCACATTCAAGATCAAGTTCAATTTCAGGAAAAGGATAACTTGCCAAAATGTCAGGGATGTGATGTTGGTCAAATTCAAGTTGGTATGATGAAATTGAAGCTAGATTTTCAAAATGACATGATTCTTGGGTCCAATCAGCAGAGTTAGGGATATAAGGATTAGTCAAAGATTGACAAGAAAGACTTTCCTCGCTCTCATTGATCAATTCACTCATTAGTGAGTCTAACCTACTGATAGGCCGTGTAACAGAATTTTGAGTCTAAATCATGTCTTCCATACTTTTTGCAATTGGTTCTTCTTGAAAAGATGAGTATGGAAGTTGATTTTGGAAATTATGATGAAATTGTGAGTCCATCAGATTTTGCTCGAACTCACGCAAGGGTTCCATACTCAAGTCCAATATTGATGGTTGTTCATTTTGACTTGGTGAGACTGGAAAAGATGAGTAGGACTCTTGAAAATTTGGTTGAGATGATGCGTCCAACATGTTTTCCATTCTTTCACAAAAGACTTCCAAACGCTTTTCTACCTCAAATTCTTCTTCAATTGGATGCTTTAGAAAAGGAGGATGTGGAGTTTGATGTGGGAAGGATTGTGAATTGAGAAAATTTTAAATTTGTTGTAGGGACTCTTCCATACTCCTTTCCAAATCAGATTTTTCTTCGGTTGGTGGAACATGAAAAGGAGTATATGAACCAAAATCGGGGAATGAACTTTGTAAAAATTGTGGACAAGGCGGTTGAAAATTTGACTCGGGAGAGGTGAATCCCCATGGACTCTGTGAAGAGTTGAAATTATTTTAAAAATTATGGTCATATGATTGGGGGTACGGGTCATATTGAGTCTGTAACCCCCTGATCCCCGGTATACGTATTACCGTATCGGTACGCGATACGACGTACAAAATTGATTTGATCTCCGTGGTAGTCCGATTGAGCCGATTTCAGTTTCTAAAATCATTTTATAATTTTGAGATTTTTCAGGATTTTTCTAACATTTTCTGGATTATTTTGGAAAATCTCCGTAGTCGGTGTCGACCGATACCGATAATCGGCTCTACGATTTTTATTGCACAAACGGAGTAGAATTTGAGAATCCGCTTTCACCGTGTGTCTTAGAATTACATGAGCTACGTAGGCATGGCCCACTGATACGTAGCGGCACCATTTCACGAAATACCGTTATGTCACGTATTGTTATCCCGGTACATGGATTCTCGGCATCTCACTGCACAGACTACTGCATTCATATTCACATGATCATCATACACATTCATGTCAGGCTTACATATTACAGTTACACATGCCTGTGTTGTTTCTATCTTCTTGTCATATGGATCACCATACTGATTACATGTATTATTGTGCCATGTTATATGCTTATTGCACGACACTGATATGGGTATTCCCGTTACTGGACATGAGAGGTGCTGATATTCGATATGTGGAATCCCACATTGATGGTTCCCGTTTCCCGTTATATTGTTCCCGTTATATTATTCCCGTTTCCCGTTATATTGTTCTACGCTATCAACAGAGCTCTGGTCCAGTTATCATATTACCCGTATCATGTACAGTAGTTGTTCTTGTTACATTGTATACTTGACATATCAGATCATAATGATAACTTGGGTATGGGGGAGACTTGACGGTTGATTAGATCTTATCGGGTGATGTACTGGATCCATATTGTTAGTCCTACTGCAGGGGACGGTAGTGCTACCTACCACTAGCTCCATGAGCTCCCGTTACTTGATTCGTGCTCCCCTCTTAGCGGAGGGCCCTGGTCTTAGCAGCCAGGGGTCCGTTTAAGGCCGTGATCCCGGGTATGCACGGATACATCCACCCGATAAGAACTCCTCGACCATGGGTTTCCAATTAACATAATAAAACAGTATACACAATAGTGGACGTCGGGAACACTTGTTATTTGGTCACTCTCTCGTTTGGATAATGGTACCCGTAGGCCATGTCCGGATGGGTTCGACTGGAGTGCGGGCTCCAGTATGAACTGCCAGTGGTATGGGACACTGGAAGAGAATGATTAAAATACCAGGTGGTACTGATTGCTGCTATTGTATAAAAGACATGACCTGCTTGATCCATGTTTAGTTGTACTTGTTACTGTTCCTGATCATTTATCTGATATCATATTACATGTATACATTGATACTGTACCTGTTTCCTGTTACACTTTCTGTAGTGACCTACTACTCATGCACATGTATACTTTGTTACATTACCTGGTACATGTTACACTGTATGTAGTGGCATACTATGCATGTTCTGCATTGCATATATTTTAGTGTTGCAGACATATGCCCATCTGCATGTCCACCTCTATCATGTCACCACTGCCCTGTTCATGTCTATCACGTCACCACTAGATAATCTTATTTATTATGTTATAACAACTGGATACGACTATAGACATGACCCGATGATAACTGGCTAGGGAGTGATGGTATGAAAAGATGACATGTTTATATAATTGCACTGTTTTCCTGTTTATCTATTTCTACTGGTTCTATATCCTTATTATATGGTATCACTAGTCCAACCTCATGTACTATATATATTATTATCGTGCCTGTAATACTATTGTATATATATTACTGCCTCTTTCATTTTACCACTCACTAGGTCGCTTTCTGACGACCCTGGGTTTGCGTGCCCAGGTCTGAGATCCGAGTTACCGTAGTATCAGAGATGTGTCTTGGAGTCACATAGGAGATTTCTCATCGGGACTACTCATAGGTATCTTTATGCTTTATTTTCGTTATCTTATTTGTCCCTATTATTCATTTCTGTTATGATCGCTGACCTCTTTCTGCAGGTATTCTTGTACTTCTTTCATGCTGGAACTCATGTCTATATGGAGGTTATGTACTGTACTAAGGCTTAACGTACGCGTGAGTGTGTTTTTACCTCACGTATGTACGTCGTCATAACGTCTCCGTATCTTTGGGATCGGGGCGTTACAGAGTCGGATAATCCCAACCCGGCATATATGATTGGTTCATGTTGTACATAACCGGGTCGGAGTTATTCAGTCAAATGAGGTCGGAGTGAAATATGGATTCATATTATGATTGAAAGAATTATTGTTGTTAAAATCCATTTCACAATATACAAAAACAAATAAACAAACAAACAAACAAATAAAAAGAAAAAGAAAACAAGTCTATGCTAGGGTTGACTTAGACGTAGATGACTCCTAACTAGTTAGACTGTCCACGGGGGGTATATTGTCGGAAGCTGATCACAAGTTAATCGACCAAGTAGGGGAAAGATCAGTGGGAGGTATCCGTGCCGGAGCAACGGGCCTAATTATGCCAAACTACTATTCTTCGAGGTTTCGCCTCTAAATTCCCAACGTTAGACACCGATTTGACAAGAGTCAACTTCTAACAACTTCCCCCTTAGGTCAATCTCCTAAATGAGTCCGAGATGTCCCTAGGGGCCAACGTCTAGCAAGCTTTATTTAGGCTTGGGTTGTGTGAGTGGGGAGGTGATTTTTGGGCTAAGGGAGGGTAATGACTTCCCTACCTTATGTTGTCTTGGTTTTGTCCTTAAATTTAATTTGTGCAAGTATGCAACATAGATAAGAATGAACACAAAAAAGCGAGTAAATCACTGAAGTGTTTGTCCTATGCTATATGCAATGCCATATGTACACCTCCTATCGATATCACAACAACACAAGAATAAAATACAGTATATTGAAATAAAAATTGACACGTGCCTAGATGCAAATGTCTAAACCGTTTTAAAGCATCCAATTTCTGTATTTTAGTTCTTACAATTATTTACAGTGCACAGGTAATATAAACAAGAATTAGCAGCAGAGTATATGAATGTACAAGAAGTTACCCTACCACATAAGAACAAGTGTGGACTTCTGTAATGCTAAAACTTTAACCTGCACACCAAAAAAAAAGAAGAAAAGTTAACAAAAACGTGAAATCAAACCGTTCCCATCCCCAGCAACGACGCCAAAATTTGATCGGGGGAAAACCGCGCACAAATAGTGTATGTTTTGAAGTTAAAATTTAAAGTGTGTGTGCTTTGGTTTCCTCGATACTTCCATTATAGCATAGAGGCTAAAACGAGTCGATTCCACAAGGGCGGGAGGCGATAGAAGCTTACACGGTATGTTCACGTGTATGTTAAAGATTCTTTAAAGTTTGAAAGAATGAAAAGAAAGAAAAACAAAGAATGGAAAAAGAGAAGTACGGTGAAACACAAAGAAGTGGGAAACATAGAAAAGAATTTTTTTCTAGTTTTGTTTTTATATCTAAAATAAAGTGAAAAAGAAAGAAGTCTCGCGGCTACTAACTATTAATGACTCTACCAACATGCTAACCTCTTAGTGATAGTTGCCTCACATGTATCATTGGCCATCACTAGTCCTTGGTTCAAGAGCGTTTCAAAGTATGACCCATATGTAACTCATCACAACCCAATTCAACAAAATAAGAGCAAGCTACACTTAAACCATCAAAATTAAAAGTAAGCATGCAGTAAAGTAATGTTAGCTTATTAGAGAGTTAGGAAGTTAGAGTGTTAGATCCATCATCATGAGCCATCAATGGCTCTTGCAAGAGTAAGGCCAAGTAGAGACAATTAGATTCATGTGGATTATCATAAGAGAAGTTAGACTAGTTGGTGGTTAGTAATTAGTGCCATGAGAGAAAAGATTAGCTAAACATGTAAAAGAGATTAGAAAGAAGAAAACAAAGATAAGGTAAGAGAGCACCTTTCATAAATTGTCACCTTCTATTACAAGCACTCTTGCTTCCCACATCTACCACTCTCTCCCCCTATTACAAGATCTACAAAATAGAAAATATAAGGGAGGAAGAAGAACTAACCTAAACTAAATTATCCTAAACTAAAATATGGAATGAAAAACTACCCTAAACTCTGTATATGCTCTGCTCTGGAACCCCAAGGGGGTATTTATAGGCACCAGGGGAACAGGGACCAGGGGGACAACCCCTGGCCTGAAGCCAGGCGTGCGCTGCGGCTGTACGGCTGCGGAAACGTGGCCTAGGCCGTGAAAACGCGGCCATACAAGGGCCGCGCGCGCGGCGCTTTGAGCCCGTGCGGTCCCGTCTGTCCCCTATCAGCTTCTGCTCTCGGTTTCTGGTTTTGGGCCCCTGGTTTTGACGAATCAGCTCTTCTAGGTCAATGGCTATGATATAGGCTTTTAATCACCAATTAAATGGTGATTTAGGGTCTTCTTCTTTATTGCACACCATGGACCTAGAATCAAGTAAGCAAAGCTTTATTAGCAGAATTATATACCAAATAAATATGCGGATGCGATAAAAATTATGCAAAATTAGAGACTAATCAACCAACAAAGTGAATAATGAATGTAAATGATGAAAGTGATGCAAACAATAAATAGAGATTGCGAGAGAAGTAACAACACAAGTTAAGAGACACTTAATCACAAACACAAACAATTTGTTTCGAGATTCGAGCCACCATTTTATGTCCCCGCCTTCACCACTATGAAGTATTTCACTATCCACTGAGGGATTTTTCACAAAGGGACCGTACAATAAAGAATTACAAAAAGTCTACACAAGATTGGAGTACACAACTCCACCACTCAATCTCTACACAAGAGGTAGTATAAAGCCAATTGAGGTTATAAAGCTCTTGGTGATCACTCAAGATCACAAACACTCTCTCTTACAACTTCGTATAGAGATGAATATAAAATGAAGCTCAAGGAGTTATGTGAGAATATAAATTCAAATAGAAAGAATTTAGGAGCTAAAAAAACCAAATAAAATTAGCTTTCGAAAGCTTGCACTTGAAAATTGGAAGTTAGAAAACTTTTCTCTTTTAGAGTAAACTTGATTTTCTATGAAACTTGTAAAAAACTTGTTGCTTAAACTCAAACCTAATGACGCATTTATATAGTAACTCATAAAACCTATAGGTAAGGCTTACCAGGTCTTTAGGGATGAGTTTTGACCCATAAAAATAGGAAATGCCCATTGAAAATAGAAAAGACGAAACAGATTAAAAAACTAACAGTTACTGGAATTTTAGCAGTGTGTCGGTCGACCGACCCTCTATATTTCAAAAAATAGCCGTTGGCTCTGGTCGAGCGGTCGGTCATCCGGATTCAACCGAGGCTAAGGGTGAGCCAGTCGGTCGACCGACCGGTCGATCGCAGGGGTTGGCGGTCAACCGGTCGGTCGATCAACAAATATGCACAACGTGCACACCCTAAGTCACAAGATCGGTCGACCGGTCGGTTGACCGACTTGGCCTGTTAGAGGCAACGGTCGACCGACCAAGGCTGAAAGCTTGTCTTTTCTGAAAATTTTGAAATGAAAATTTTTCAAACAAAATTTGTATTGGTTTTTAAGAGGTATAACCATATACTGGAAATGGATACAAGTTCTAAACTCGAAATAATTCTTTGAAAAATATATGAAACATATATCAAGACCAAACATGTAAAACACCAATACAAAACAAACTTATATTTTTGAAAACATGTATTATTGTGTGTATAACTCTTTGAGCATCAAATCTATATTCTACACTTTAACAAACTATTTTCTTACAAGATTCTAAGTGACTACAAGTATCTTCAAGCGGGTTTATCCAATAGCGACGTGAGTGCTTTGAGCTCCAATCCCATACTTGAGTACCCTTGAGTCTTCAACACTTTCTTTAGAGGAAAAAAACTTCTTAAATCACCTAAAACCCTCAAACACACTTAAACACTTGAAATTGATTAGTACTAAATAACTACATACATTTTGTTATCATCAAAACAACAAATCGGTGATTGTGACCATTGGGCCAACAATCTCATCCTTTTTGATGTTGACAAAACATATGAGTTATTTAAAATAAATGAAAAGAAAGAGCTTAGGAAAAGCTCCCCCTCAAGTTATGCTTATCTATAAAGTACAAGATATCAATACGTAATACCAACAAAGAGTCAATTTGTAAACAAGTCATATGAATGTATATATGAAAAGTATACCAATTTATAACAATATGCATAAATAGCCTAATATCCTTCCATACCTCCTTCCTCCAAAAGCATTATGCAATGAAAAAATGAATCATGGCATTTCATATAAGCACGATAATGGAAATGGATATACATAAAGTTCATGAAATACCAAAGCAAGAAACTCAAAACTCAACTATTACATATCATTGCATATAAATATGGTAATGGAAATGGATATATATAAAGTTCATGAAATACCAAACAAGAAACTAAAAACTCAACTATTAAATGTCAAAAATATTATCATAACTTAATAACTCAAATATCTCTCCCTCTTTTTCTCATGCATCAAAAAAGAGTGAAACATACAAGAAATGAAACCAAGAGAGATATCAATTGAAAAACACATGTATATTAATTTAAAATACATGAAACCATATGAAATAATCATAAAACAATGATTGAGTTTTTACCAGTACAAAAAATACAAAATTTAAGAACTTAAGAATAGTATGTGCAAGTACTCGATTCTACCGCAATAGCAAGTGGCTATGCGGGTCGTGATCCACAAGGAGGGACTAGCGATGGAAGCTTTTTTAACAAGCTCTCTTTTATATTACAATAATTGGTTAAAGATCTTCTTTTAGTTCTTTAAAGAAAAGAAAATAAGTTTCAGTTGAGTTAATAAGAAAGTGGTAAATTGAGAAGGTGGAGAAAATAGAAAAAGGATTTATACAAAGAAATTAAAAAAGTGATAAAAGAGTTGGGAGATTGTGGTGTTGGTTATCTAAACTAAAATTAAAAGAAAAGAAAGTTAAAACCTAAAAAACTTACTTACCTCTTTGGCGCCTGCTTACCTTTGACTCGTATCGACGATGTACCTTTATTTGAAGGCAAGCGAAGTATGACAAATAGGATCTTCCCCATTCTCGATTTAAACAATGAAATGAAGGGGCAAACTACACTACCATAGAAATGGCTATCCATCACTATAAGCCATCAACGGCACTTACAAGGGTAAGGCAACTTCGAGGCTATCGGAGTCATTTGGATTCACAAACACAGAAGAGGGAAGCAAATAAAAATAAGAATAGAAAATAAAATAAAACCTCGATTTGATTCAAATAACAATGAAAGAAAAAATTACTTACACCGGTGTCACCTTCAGTACTAGCTTGTTCTCATTCCTCCATGAAAATCTCCTCTCCTCTCAGTTACATAAAGAAAATAAAAATTACATAGAAGAAAACTAAAAACCTAAGTAACAAACAACAGAATAGCCTAACTTCTACTCTCTGCTTCATCGTCCTCTGTACGCTGAGAAATCCCAGTCTTTGTAGGCAAAAACCCAATAGGGGAGAACATACGAAGATAGCGGGAGTAAACGCTTCCCCAACAGAATTAACAAAGCCGCGAAAATGCGGCCAAACGTGGCCTGGGTGTGGCCAGGTGGCCACACCCGGGGGCACACATCTCTGGTTTCTCGATTTCCTTTTATCTTCAGCTGAATTTTCAGTTGGTTCCGGGATTTTGACGAAACCTCCTTTTATTTTCAGCTTTAACTAATTGATTTGTAGAGATTTGTTTTAACTGGTTTTTAACCAATTTTATCTTCTCTGATTTGCCCTGATCTGCCCTGATTTTCTGATTTCAAATTAATTCTGAATTACATCAGAATTTTGATGGGCTTTTGAGCTCGTTTCTCTTTCCTCTCCTCTAGCAATGGGCCTGCATATAAATTAGACAATAAATAGGATTAAAAATATAGTTTATTATATAATAAGTATGAGAATGTGACAATAATTATGCAGTGTCAGCGACCGATCAAATAATTTCGAAACTCATGAATCCATAGTGCAAACAGTTAACTCCCCATAAATAAATAAAAATTTATTATAATCTAGTGGTTTAGTAAAAATATCTGCAAGTTGAAAATCAGTGACAACATAATCAATTTCAATATCTCCTTTCTCATAGTGATATCTAAGAAACTGATATTGAATCTCTATGCGCTTGGTCTTACTATATTGATTTGCATTTTTGGTTATATGAATAGTACTAGTGTTATCATGAAATATTTTAATATGATCATAATGCAAATCATAGTCAAGGAAAGTATGTTTCATCCAAAGACTTGTGCACAATAAGCCCCGGCCGCACCATACTCAGCCTCAGCGGTTGATAGGCCACGGAATTTTGTTTCTTGAAAGACCATAAACTAGACAACTACTTAGAAATTGACAAGTTCCACTAGTGCTCTTCCTATCACTCTACAACCGGCATAGTCGGCATCTAAAAACTCATCATTGAAAATTGTTCAATTTTTGGATACCACAAACCCATTCCAATAGTGCCCTTAAGATATCTAATAATGCGTTTTATCGCAATCAAGTGGGACTCTTTAGGACAAGATTGGAATCTAGCATATAGACACACACTAAATATAATATTTGGCCTACTAGCCATCGAGTAAAGCAAACTACCAATCATGCTTCTATGGATTTAATGTCAACATTTTTACCTTTTTCATCCTTATCAAGCTTTGTTGTGGTAACCATGAGAGTCTTGTTTATGTTTGCATCTTCAAGCCCAAATTTCTTGATAAACTCTCTTGTGTATTTGGCTTGATATATGAAAATCTCATCACTCCTTTACTTGATTTAGAGTTCAAGGAAGTAGGTTAGCTCTCTCATCATAGACATCTCAAACTCGTTCTCCATGCATGATTCAAAATCCTTACAAAGCATTTTATTAGTAGATCCAAAAATGATATCATCAATATAAATTTGAATAATAAGGATATCATTATCTATATGCTTTGTAAATAATGTGGTGTCAACTTTACCTTTTACAAAACCATTTGAAACTAGAAAAGTAGAGAGTCTTTCATACCAAGCTTTTGGAGCTTGTTTTAAACCATATAAAGCCTTTTCAAGTTTAAAAATTAAATCCGGATGTGTAGGATCAACATACCTGGGGGTTGTTTAACATACACCTCCTCTTCGATAAAACTATTTAAAAGTGCACTTTTAACATCCATTTGAAAAAATTTAAAATCTTTGAATGAAACAAAAGTAAGTATCATCTGTATGGCTTCAAGCCGTGCTACGGGTGCAAAGGTTTCTCAAAATCGATACCTTCGATTAGGATATAATCTTGGGCCACTAACCTAGCTTTATTCCTAATAACATTTCCCGACTCATCCAGCTTGTTCCTAAAAATTCATTTAGTACCAATGATTGGACTATCATGGGGTCTAGGAACAAGTTGTCAAACTTGGTTATGCTCAAATTGATTTAGCTCTTCTTGCATTGCAAGCAACCAATATGAGTCGCCTTCGGCTTTGAGGATGTTCTTAGGCTCAATATGAGATAAATATCCAAAATGACCATAAATATCATGAAGTTTGGAGTGAGTAGTTGCCCCCTTGGATACATCACCTATGATGAGGTCTTTGGAATGATTTGTAACATATCTCCAATCCTTTAGAAGTGGTTGTGATGGCTCTACTTCAATATCTTGTACTTCACCATGTTTCCCATCCTTTGGCTTGTCTTCTTACATTGATGAGTCTTTCAATGATATTTTCTCCATGTCTTCTCTTAAGAAATTAATTTCTACAACATTATTCACAAAAATATTAGATTCCTCAAACTCAACATGCATAGACTCTTCAATAGTCAAAGTAGACTTATTGAAGACTCTATAGACCTTGCTAGTATTTGAATACCCAATAAATATAGCTTCATAAGATTTGGCATCAAATTTACCTAAGTTATCTTTAGTATTCAAAATAATACATTTACAACCCAAAACTCTAAAAAAATAAAAATTTGGTTTTCTCAAATATTAAATCTCAAATGGAGTTTTGGAAGTATTTTTATAAAAATAAACTCTATTCGATATGTAACATGAAGTGTTTATGGCCTCGGCCTATAAATATTGAGGGAGTCCGTATTTACTAATCATTGTCCTAACTATCTCTTGAAGAGAGCAATTCTTTCTTTCAATAATTCTATTTTGTTGTGGAGCTCTAGGATAAGATAGTTCATGTTTAATTCCATTCTTTTCACAATAAGCAATAAAGGAATGGTTAATGAATTCACGCTTCTATCACTCCTTTTGCCAAAATCAAAAATCCTTTTCTTTTTCAACTTTTTTCCTAAAAACATGAAAATGCGAAAAAGCTTCATATTTGTGTTCTAAAAAGAAAACCCAAGTAAATCTAGAAAAATCATCATCTAAAACGAAAACAAAACGATTGCTACTAAGAATTTTAGTTTTTGTCTGGCCCAAACAAATCCATGTGGATCAACTCTAATGGTCTAGATGTCATGATATCCTTGATTGCTTTGAAAGAGGACTTGGTTTATTTTTCAAGTTGGCACACATCACAAATGCGGTCCTTTTCAAACTTCAAGCAAGAAATATCCTTTACTGATTCTTTAGAGTTAACTCTAGATAGATGGTTAAATGAAACATGGCATAGTCTCCTATGCCATAACCAAGAATCTTTATTAAAAGCATTTAAACAAGTAGCATTGCAATATAAATTCATCATATCAATCATATAAACATTATTTTCACAAAACCCGAAAAGAACATAAATATTTGTCTTCTTATCTAAAACATCACAGGTGAGATCATCAAAAACAATTTTAAAATCTTTATCACAAAGTTAGCTAATGCTCAAGAGATTATGCTTGAGACCTTCAATCAAACCAACATTTTCTATTAAAGGAGATGAGCTAATTTGGATATTACCTATACCAATGATTTTGCCCTTTGAATCATCTCCGAAGGTGACGGTGCCCCCTTCATGATACCTTGATAGGGTTGCAAAGTTGTTGATATCCCAAGTCATGTGCCTTGAGCAACCACTATCAAAGTACCACCACTCCTACATCTTAGAGCCTTGGTGTGTACCTATATCAAGTAAAGAATTTGTTGATTTTGATACCCATATTTTCTTGGGTCCTATGGTGTTAGCTCTTCGAACCCAACATGATCATTTAAAGCATTTATTCGATCAAAATAAAGATTAGCTAAGTGACCCTTTCGACCACAATAGATGCAACTAAAAACTCTGCTATACATAAATGCATGATGTTTGTGTGGAACATGAGCATGCTTATTGTGTGTGGCATGTTTAGCATGATGTGTGTGAGCATGTTGTGCTTGATGAGAGTAGGCATGTACAATATGATGAGTGTGAGCATGTGTAGTATGAGAAACATGAACATATTTCCTTGGAGTGTCTCTTTGAAAACATGGCCTTTAATCTAGCCTTATCAAACTCACATTTATTCAAAACATAACCCAAAGTGTTAATTTTATTTTCAAAATAGAAATCTCATTTTCATCAATTAAAGAAAATTTTCTTTACAAAAAACTTTGTATGCATCAAAATCTTATTGTGTAAACATTAGTGTGGAAGAAAAACATTTTTTTCTTTTGAAAGAGTGACAACTTGATTTTGAAGAATTTCATTTTCTTTTTTCATTTTTAAATATTTCTTCTTTAGAAAATCATAATTATTAGAAAGTTCTTCAAATGACTCACCTAATTCATCCATTGTTAATTCACAATCATCAAGTGAAGGTTCGAATGTTACCTTGGGTGTGTTGACATTTGCCATGAAACACATGTTTGCCATATCCACCTCTTTTCGGATTCATTCTCTGAATCCCATGTAGCTTTCAAGGTCTTCTTTTTGCAAGGCTTCTTGTAGGTTGTAGGCTTGCTTTTGTTCTCTGAGCACTAGGTAGTGAATATCCGGGTTTTCGGTAATTGAAGCAAATGATCTTCTTGTCCTCCTTCCTTGCTATCGTCTTCTATTGTTGAACTTAGCCTTGTTGTACATCCTCCTTATATTTTTCACTAAAAGGAAGAAGTCAACATCATCTTCTTCTTCATCATCTTCATCGGAGATGGTGGGAGTAGACTTGAAGGCTAGCATCTTTTTCTTTTGTGATGCTATCTCTTCTTTTGCATTCCTCTCTCATGGGTCTTAAGGTTGTCGATAAGACCGATGAGCTCCATCTTTTCTTTGTCATATAGCTCATTCAATGTTGTAGTCTTGACCTCCCATGAAGGTGGTAGTGCACGAATGACCTTCGTCACCTTTTGATCATTATCAATGGCATCACTTAGAGAAACAAGACCATTGGTGATTTTAGTGAATCTTGTAACCATGTAATCAATGGAGTCATTTTCATGCATGGTGAAATTTTCATATTGAGACACAAGAGAACAATCTTAGCTCTCTTGACTTGTGAAGTTCCCTCATGCGTGACCACTAGGTGTGACCAAATCTAGTAGGCGGATTTGCAATAGATGATCCTAGCTATACCGTCATCGTTCAAGGCTTGAAGTAATGCACAGTGTGCCTTTGCATTGGCATCAAATTTCTTAGTGGTAATGTCGGACTAAGTGTCATCATCACCAACGGGTACACTAAAGGGTTTAGTCACCGCCTTTGCAATCCGGCTTCCTAAGAATTGCACCTGGCTTCCTAGGAATTGCAAGAACACGGTCATCTTAACCTAACATATGAAAAAGTTAAGGCCATCAAACTTAGGAGGGTGTTTGGGCTGTAAATTCTTTATTTGACCGTAAAGAAAGTTACAACGGATCAATTATCCAATTACAAGAGAGGGCGATTCCGCTGGGGAGTATTGAAAATTTTCACTGTCAAAGGTGTAGTGTTAACATAGCAATGATTGCATTTGTGGACCTACCACTCTATGGAAGAGAATTGGTAGGGGATTTTGGTGAAAAATGAAATGAATTGTCAGAGGTGTAATATTAACGTGACAATCGTTGATTTCCTGGGAACATGGGAAATTCGCAGTTAGAGGTGTAATATTAACATAACAGCAAGGACTTTTAATGAGTTTTGTTGTCAGAGGTTTAATATTAACTTGACAAAATCCACTGGGATTGGAAAATCTGGCTTGTCAGAGGTTTACTGTTAACATGACAAGTCCTAGCTCATTTCGTTAGAGAAATAGATACAGGTGTTTTTGTGGCCCTACCATTCTATGGGTGAGAATTGGTAAGAGATTTTGGAGAGAATGGGACCAAGTTTCATAGAATTTTTAGCAAACCCTCAGCTATCAACGGATTTGGTGTGCCTTTTCAATTACCATTTGAGTTGGGCTAGCCATGCCATCCCCCTCAGCATGATGAGTTGTCGAAGACTTATGTTGGACTTAAAAGCCAACATTTTCCTCTATCCTTAGCCGTCGGAGGCATCGGATGTCTATAGAAGAGTAACCAAGCTAAAATCGAAGTCTTGCATTTTGTTTCTTCCTCAATATTTACATCATGCATCATGATGTGACCACCGCTTGATCAGCTTGACACTGATCGACCGTGATGTGATCTAGTGAAGGAAAGAAGCCCTTCTTGGAGCTGGAGTTTTGATCAAAGGTGTAGTATTAACCTGATCAGAAGAAGAATGCTATCAAGAATAGTATTTCTTCAAGAATTTGTTGTTGATTGGCATCATGAGTGTATCATCGTCTGAGGTTATAAGGCGATATGCTCCGTTTGAGTAGACCGGCTCCACTACAAATGGTCCTTCCCATTTGGGCTGGAATTTTCCCTTGGTCTTATGCGTCTCACCATAGGTCTTCTGATGGCTAAGACAAGGTCGCCTTTCTTGAAAGTTCGCTCCTTGACTTTCTTGTTGAAGGCTCTGGTAATTCGACGGTGTACTGGTACAGGATTCAATGTTGACTCCGGAATAGAGAAAAAATCTGGTAAAGATACTGGAGTCATTATTGAATCTAAAAGTGAAATGGAATTACTAACATGAAGTTCAGGATCACATTCAGGTTCGATTTCAATTTCAGGAAAGGGATAACTTGCCAGAATGTCCATACGATTTTCATAACTTGGAGTGTGGTAAGTTCAAATGTATGTTGTGAAATTGAATCTGGATTTCCAAAATGATATGATTCATGGGTCCAATCAGTAGAGTTAGGGATATAAGGATCGGTCAAAGGTTAACAATAAAGACTTTCCTCGCTCTCATTGATCAATTCGCTCATAAGTGAGTCTAACCTACTGATAGGCCGGGTAACAGAATTTGGAATCATGTCTTCCATACTCTTTGCAATTGGTTCTTCTTGAAAAGGTGAGTATGGAAGTTAATTTTGGAAATTGTGGTAAAATTATAAGTCTATCGATTTTGCTTGGACTCACGCAAGGGTTCCATACTCAAGTCCAGTATTGATGGTTATTCATTTTGAATTGGTGAGAATGGAAAAGATGAGTAGGACTCTTGAAAATTTGGTTGAGATGATGAGTCCAATATGTTTTGCATTCTTTCACAAAAGACTTCCAATCGCTTTTCTAGCTCAAATTCTTCTTCAATTGGACTAAAAAAGGGGTATGTGGAGTTTGATGTGGGAAGAATTGTGAATTGAGCAAATTTTGAACTTGTTGTAGGGACTCTTCCATACTCCTTTCCAAATCAGATTTTTCTTCGGTTGGTGGAACATGAAAAGGAGTATATGAACCAAAATCGGGAATGAACTTTGTAAAAATTGTGGACAAGGCGGTTGAAAATTTGACTCGGGGGAGGTGAATCCCATTGACTCTGTGAAAAGTTGAAATTATTTTGAAAATTATGGTCATAAGATTGGGGTACGAGTCATATTGAGTCGGATAATCCCAACCCGGCATATATGGTTGGTTCATGTTATACACAGCCAGATCGGAGTTATCCGAGTCAAATGAGGTCAGAATGAAATATGGATTCATATTCGGATTGAAAAAATTGTTGTTGTTAAAACCCATATCACAATTTACAAAAAAGAAAAACAAACAAACAAACAAAGAAAAAGAAAAAGGAAACAAGCCTATGCTAGGGTTGACTTAGACCTAGACGACTCCTAACTGGTTAGACTGTCTACGGGGGTACATTGTCAGAATCTGACCACGAGTTAATCGGCCAGGTAGGGGCAAGATCGGTGGGAGGTATCCGTGCCAGAGCAACGGGCCAAATTATGCCAAACCACGGTTCTTTGAGGTTTCGCCTCTCAATCCCCAACCTTAGACACCGATTTGATAAGAGTCAACTTCTAATAACTTTCCCCTTAGGTCAATCTCCTAATTGAGTCCGAGATGTCCCTAGGGGCCAACGTTTAGTAAGTTTTATTTAGGCTTGGGTTGTGTGAGTGGGGAGGTGATTTTTGGGCTAAGGGAGGGTAATGACTTCCCCACCTTATGTTGTCTTGGGTTTTTCCCTTAAGTTTAATTTGTGCAAGTGTGCAATATAGAAAAGAATGAACATAAAAAAGCGAGTAAATCACTGAAGTATTTGTGCTATACTAAATGCAATGCCATATGTACCTCCTATCAATATCACAACAACACAAGAATAAAATACAGTATATTGGAATGAAAATTGACACGTGCCTAGATGCAAATGTCTAAACCGTTTTAAAGCATCCAATTATCGTATTTTAATTCTTAAAATTATTTACAGTGTACAGGTAATATAAAGAAAAATTAGCAGCAGAATATAAGAACATATAAGAAGTTACCTGACCACACAAGAGCAAGTGTGGACTTTTGCAATGCTAAAATTTAACCTGCACACCGAAAACAAAGAAGAAAGTTAAGAAAAATGTGAAATCAAACCGTTCCCATCCCCGGCAACGGCGCCAAAATTTGATCGGGGGAAAATCGCGCTCAAAAAGTGTATGTTTTGAAATTGATATTTAAAGTGTGTGCTTTGGCTTCCTCGATACATCCGTTATAGCATAGAGGCTAAAACGAGTCGAATTCATAAGGACGGAAGGCGATAGAAGCTTACACGGTATGTTCACGTGTATGTTAATGGTTCTTCAAAGTTTTAAAGAATGAAAAGAAAAAAAAAGCAAAGAATGGAAAAGAGAGTACGGTGAAACACAAAGAAGTGGAAACATAGAAAAGAATATGTTTGTGATTTTTGATATTTCTAAAACAAAGTGAAAAATAGAGAAAACTCATGGCTACTAACTACTAATGACTCCACCAACATGCTAACCTCTTAATGATAATTGCCTCACATGTATCATTGGCCATCACTAGTCCTTGGTTCAAGGGCGTTTCAAAGTATGACCCATATGTAACTCATCACATTCCACTCAACAAAACAAGTTCAAGCTACACTTAAACCATCAAAACTAAAAGTAAGCATGGAGTAAAGTAATGTTAGCTTGTTAGAGAGTTAGGAAGTCAGTGTGTTAGATCCATCATCATGAGCAATCAATGGCTCTTGCAAGAGCAAGGCCAAGTAGAGTCTATTAGATTCATGTAGATTATCAAATAAGAAGTTAGATTAGTTAGTAGTTAGTAGTTAGTTGCCACGAGAGAAAAGTTAGCTACACATGCAAAAGAGATTAGAGAGAAGAAGACAAAGATAAGGTAAGAGAGCACCTTTCATAGATCGTCACCTTCTATTAAAAGCACTCTTGCTTCCCAACATGTACCACTCTCTCTCCTTATTACAAGATCTACAAAAATGAAAAATCCAAGGGAGGAAGAAGAACTAACCTAAACTAAACTATCCTAAACTACAACATGGAATGAAAAACTACCCTAAACTCTGTATATCTCTAACTGAAGAACCCCAGGGGGTATTTATAGGCACCAAGAGAAGGGGGGCCGGGGGCAAACTCTGGCCCAAAGTATGGGCGCGATCGCGCCCGTACTGCTGTGGAAACGTGACTACGGCCGCGTTTTCGTGGCCATACAATGGCCGCGCGCGCGGCGCCTCGAGCCGCCGCTGTCCCGTCTGTCTCCTGTCAGATGGCAGTCCCAATTTCTGGTTTTGCGCCCCTGGTTTTGACGAATCAGCTCTCCAAAGTCAATGACTATTCATGTAGGCTTTTAATCTCCAATTAAATGGTGATTTAGGGTCTTCTTCTTCATTTCATGCCATGGACCTAAAAACATGCAAGAGAGGTATTATTAGCAAAATTTAATATGAAATAAATGTGAAGATGTGGTATAAAATATGCAGTTTTAGTGACTAATCATCCCCAAGGAGAAAATTTAGGCTTTGGTCGATGCCCGAGTTCTGATTCTAAAGTCAGAACAAAAGAAAGTCACTGCGAACATGGTGACCCTCGAGTTCGATAAAACCCCAAAAGTCACGGTTCCTGATAGGTATTTCCTGATTCCCAAAGAACGACTAGAAGTAAGAGATTCTTCAGCTAAAACTCAAGAGATTAAGGGTCTTGTTCTCTTGACATTGGAAACTGGGAAAATCATGTGGATACACCCAAACCTTGCCCAAGACGAACAATTGGATTCAAAGAAATCCAAGTCAAAGGGCAAATCTTGCAATGTTATCTCTATTTTGCCAGAGGACGGCAATGTGACATCAGCCTCTCTTAGAGATTCTGAGGAGGAAAAGCACGCTTGCACAGTGCAGGCTAATGTACCTCAGCCGACAGGTACTCGATCCGGAAAATCGTTTTTAAAACAGTATAAGAGGCTTACTGACGAGACACAACAGCAAACGACGTTAGTACAAATACCCATGCCAGCTCTGGTCCCGACAACAGGAAAAGAGAAGCAGGAAGAAGTTCGGTTTGACCATATTCTGAAGAAGCCTTCAGGCTTGGGACTTAACTTACCTTTTTGCTTTGACATATTGGCCTAGTTGGCTAATATTCCCACTCGTATCACCTTACACGAGTTGCTTCGCCTTTTGAAAGAGACAAGAGAAGCACTTAGGGATGCACTGGCGAACTCAGAATCATTTCTGACACATATGCCAGAAACCCCTAAGGATGACACTCAGCCCCCTTGCTCTGAATGTCATCATATACAGCTAAAAGTACCTACTATTACTTTCACAGCTGAGGACATACTCCTCAAGGACAATAAACACGATCGACCCTTGTTTTATACCGGATACATCGGTTCAACGTGCATTGAAAGGGTACAGGTTGATCCTGGGTCTCCACTCAGCGTCATCCCTAAAAGGCTCCTCTACTTCTTTGGCATACCACTGTATCGGTTGTCTGCTGCCACTACAATGATATACGGTTTTAATGCAGGGAGTAGTCACCCACATGGAAAGATTCGACTCCGTTGCCGAATCGGGAACCTGAAATCAGAAGTAACGTGCTACGTCATTGACGCTGACACGTCATATAACTTGTTGCTAAGACGACCCTGGGTCCACGCTAGCTGGATTGTTCCCTCTACTCTGCACTAGTGCTTCAAATATGTTGAAGATGATGCATCAGTAAAAACTGTGTTCGCTGAGAAGCAACTATTCAAGAGGGTAGAAAACTACTTTACTGATGCTCTCCTATATCACGAAGTCGGTGAAGTATCAAAAGAATCATTGCCTGACAACGATGATAGTGGCAATGAGACAGATTCAGAGTCTGAAGGAGACACGCCAGCTACTTTGGTCGATGAACCAATTGTAGCATGTTTCAATAATACTCAATGTAATACTCCTTCTGAGGATGATGACGAATGGGTGATTAATGACAATGTTTCCTTTGATTATCCTGCGAGTGTCAAACTGTTCGAATCTGTTACGAATAGTTCTCTACACATTCCCTTGCATAAACCAAGTACATCAAGTGCGTCTGTGGGGTGTATAGAAGGGTCCGTTTTAGTGGTTCCTCCGTCAAAAAAGGGTCAATCACCAATAATATTCGGTAGAGCCCAACTCAGAGGTCTACGGCCGCAGATTCGAGTACAGATTTAGAGACCCCGCAATTTTTCCATTAAGCACGATCAGCACAGCATTGTTGGCCGAAGGCCCATCACTCTAGTTTTGATGATGATCAACTCATGTAGTTATGTTTACTAATGATCTTGTGTTTAATTAGTGACAGATTTATGATCAAGATCTTAGTAGGTGCATAGCTTCAACAAAGGATTTGAAGTCAAGTTTTGGAGCTTGCACGGTGTTTGGACCAAGTCAAGAAGGCTTCAAGTGAAGACTTCAAGAAGATGAAGACTTGAGTCTAGGTTTGTTTTAGAAGATTTTGTTTTAGATAAAATGTAAAGGATAGAGTAGTTGGTGGATTGCTCAAGTACATATACACACACACTCTTGATAGTTTGTTTTTCAAAAGATTTGCTATTTTAGTAAATACATGTTTGGATTTTGGTTTTCAAGTTTACATGTTTTATCCAAAACCAAGTTTAAAGCTTAATGTCAAAAATATAGATATTTCACCATGTTTGTGTAGTGGATCATATCCATACACCCTATGCTTTCAAAGTTGTTTAAATATCTTGTTTTTGTATTTGGAGAAGTTTTGGAAAAGATAAGTTTTGGAAAATCAAGTTTGGAAAAATACCGTTTTGTTTTGAACCAATTTTTCCAAGTTACAAAAATAGTTCAAATCATATGTAATATGTCTTGATTTTGTGCAAGCATGTTTGTTTATCAAAGTAAAGTGTTAAAACTATTTTTGTAGATTTTTCAGTATTTTATGGGATTTTATATGAGCCAAAAAGACCTAGTTTTAAATCCCTTAACAGTTTTCTGACCTGGCTTCAGCCGGTCGACCGACCCGGTCGACCGACGTGCACGGACGTGCACGCCAGTTCTGGCAGGAGGGCCGGCCGACCGACCCGGTCAACCGTCCAGAGAGCTCTGCTCTCTGGAAAGGCCCCGGCCGACCGAGCGGTCGACCGGACAGAGAGACTTGCTCTCTTTATCCTGGCTCGGTCGACCGATTGCTCAAACGGTCTGAAATATGACCGTTGGCCGGTCGACCGGGCGGTCGACCGACAGGCCTGACAGACCTCCAACGGCTAGTTTTTCTAACCCTATAAATTTGGGGGTTTGGGCATTGTTTTTCACTAAGATTTTCAAGTGGGTTTTCACCAGTTTTTCCTGAACTATTTAGAGGTTTTCCTCCACTTGATTAAGAGCAAATATTTCCAATCAAAAGGAGAGTTTTTATCAAGAGTGTTAAAAGAGATTCTTTGAGTTTTCCTCCACCATCTCTTTCCTAGTTTTTCTCATAAACACTTGAGCAACCCATTGACTTATTCATTCTATAGGAGTGTTCTTGTGAGAGTTTTTATGGTGATCAAAGTGTTTAGATCACCAAGAGTTCTTTCTTGTACTTTGAGGAGGCGGACGTGTGTGTCCGCAGTGTTTCGAGTTCGGGTGCGAACTCTTTGTTTGAGGTGCGGCCTCGGCGAGACGGTGGGCTTGCGGTGTGTACGGACTAGGGAGTCCGAGAGTTGTAGGTGTTGCGGCTCCGAGTGATCCGGTGGGATCGATTATAGTGGAAATCCTTCGTGTGTCGAAGGCGGGGATGTAGAGCAAGGGTGCTCGAACCTCGAAACAAATCCCTTGTGTTTGCGATTGCTCACTCTCTCACTCTCTCTCTCTCTCTCTCTCTCTCTCTTTGTCTCTTGTTTATATCTTGCATGCTTCTCTTGTGTTTATCCTTACATGCATGATATACTTGTGTGCTTAATTGTTATACTTGCTTGGGTTGTTTGCTAACACTTGTATTTAACCAAGAGAGCCAACGTGGCATCTCAACCTTATCTAGGGGAATCTAGAGGAGTTAGTCCAGAGCCCTTCACGGGGAATTCGGCTACACTCTTGTGTTATACGTGGTGTTTAGTGTAAGAGTTTTGTTTAGGTCATAATAGTTTTTACTTCCGCATTATTTGGCATTAAGTGACCATTAGATTAGCCATCACCTATTCACCCCCCTCTAGGTGACTTTACAATTAGTATCAGAGCCAAGTGCTCTGAATTTGGGTCTTACAACCTAGAGTTAAAGATCCTCTTTTTAGGCTAATCACTATTTTTGTTCACACACCATGGATTTCATGTCACCACCCACTTTTGACATTCTTAACATCCAAGTTTGGAAGGTTAAGATGTCTATGTACCTCAAAGCCCTAGGCATTCATGTTTATCTTACTACAATTAAAGATTCATATATTAATGATAGCAAGAATATTGAGGCTAATGCAAAAGCCCTTCATGCTTTAAAGTCAACCCTAAATGATGATTATTTATCTAGGGTTTCTAATGTTGATTCGGCTTTTGTAGCTTGGAACATCATCACCTCCCTTGGCGAAAAGGATCTATATTATGCCGGGAGCGATTCGGACGTTGGAAGCAACACCTCCAACTTGTGCTATATGGTCCAAGGGGATAATCCCCTTGAGGTAACTACCGAATCCGATGTAGATGAAAATGACATGTCATATGATGAGCTCACATCTTTTTGTCAACTATTGCTTGAGAAATATGACATGATTAAAAAGCAAAATAAAAATTTGAAAAAGAAACTTGATTGCATGCATATAGAACATGATTCATTTAGAAGTAACATTGCATGCTTAGAAAAAGAAAATAAAGATTTGAAAAATGAAAATGTTTCCTTGATGTCCAAATTAAATAATCTTTGTGAAGGAAACACTATTTTGAAAAATAAAGTCTTTTTGGTGGAAAAACAAAAGGAAGTCATTTTTCAAGAAAACAACTCTTTAAAAAGAAAAATGTTTGAAAAAGAAAAAGAAAAAGAAAATGTTTCTAAAAAGAAAAAGACTTTTGATCATGCTTTACATGCCACCACCTCTATTGATCAAAATGAAGTTAAATTTTTGAAAAAGAAAATTGATTGTTTGAGTTCTACTTTGAGCTCATATGCATTTAACCACACTAGATTGGAGTCTATGTTTTCAAAGAAACAAGCTCCACATTTTCATGCACATCATTCTCATCATGCATATGCTTATGTTGCACGCCACGATCATACACATACACATAAGCATCCTAAGGTGTACAAGTGTACACATTGTGGCCGCAAAGGCCATCTAGCAAAATTCTGTTTTGATAAGTTGCGTGTTTTAAATTTTGCTAATAAAAATGTTTGGGTGCTTTACAAGACTAACCCCCAAAGACCCAAAAGAAAATGGGTACCAAAACCCCACCATGTGTTTTTGATGTAGGTGAGGGCTCTCACACGACGTGAGAGAAATGGCGCCTTGATGGTGGATGCAATTGGACTTGATGGACACATATATGGATGCATCACTATCAAGGAGGTTTGGTGGGTCAACCACCATGTTTGGAGTTTTGGAACATAGTTCCTTAGTTGGTAACTATTTCTAAACTCTTAGTTTATTTACATGCTTATTCATTTTTGACATCATATAGCATGTTCATGTTTTTGTGCTTCATGTGGTAAATACTAGTTTAAGTGTAGTTTTTATCAAAACTTGTATTTATACATGTACAAATAGTGAGAACAAATTGATTCATATATGTTTGCACTTCATGCTCATTTGTACCCACTATATGCCTATGTATGCCTAGTTTTGATGATTCTCTCATTTACACTTGTTTTGCCTATTTTAATATTTTACTTCATGTATATGTAATTTTTGTTCAAATCTAATAAATATACATGTATACCTGTGAGTCTCTTGCCTTCATGCAAATACCTTTAATAGACTCTTTTATGTTTGGGATATGTATGCATATTGTTAGATTTAGATAAATCATACATATGCCTAGAAGTTTATTGTTTTTAATGAAAAATGAATTTTTATGATTTGTTTGATAAAATGAATTTTTATGTTTTATAAAAACTAAAAGATTCATAATTCATTTTGAGCTCCAATGACTATTTTCATGAAAATGCTAGTTACATGATTTTTGAACACTCATACCTTATTTGTTTGTAATGACTTTGGTTCATGAACATATTTTTGAGCTTCATAGATCGAGTGTCAATACTTGTACATTTGGTATGATTCATGAAAAACATATGACTTGGTTTCATGTTTTTGAAGGATCTTTAATTAGTTTTTCAAAAATTAATTTAACTAGTTATTTATTCTTCAATGTTTATGAGATATACACATGATCCTATTATTGTTTCAATTGGTATCATTGAATCGTTTCAATTGGTATCAATTTGACTCTATTTTTGTATATACTCATATTTTATTTTCTATATATGTATGTATCAATTTCAATTGATATACTCATTTTTCATACATATATATAATTTGTTTTGTGCTTAAGTTAAAATTGATTTACATGTTTAAAAGCACAAACTTTGTTTATGCTAAGCTTACTTCAAATTTTTTTTAAGCTTATGCATTATGTTTTAAAATTGGTATCAAAATTAAAAAAAAAATTATGTTTATCTCAAAATTTGTTTAAGAAAGGAAAATTCAAAATTTTGTTTTATAAGAAAAATTCAAAATTTTTGATTTGTATTGCCTATATGCAAGGAGAGCTTAACATCTCTTCTACATATAGATTCATGTTGAGTGTATTGTATATTGAGGAGCTTGACGACTCTTCTTTATGTGATACACGTGTGTAGGGGGAGCTTCACATCTCCTCTTATGTATTACATATTATACGTTATGTGAATTAGGGCTTGTCATCCCTCTTTCATGTAATGTATATGTGTAGGGAAGTTACTTAACCGTCTTCCTCTTCATGAATGTATATCGCATATAACCTTTTATTGACTTGTTTGATTTGACCCCTTATTGATCTCTTTGTTTATGACAAAAAGGGGGAGAAAAATTTGTTGATTGTGTTTTTACCCCTTTGTTGATGATTGACAAAAAGGGGGAGAAAGATTTTGGACTTATATGCATGTTTTGTGAAAATGATTGTTTATGTTTATGCATATATGTTTTGTTTTGCAAATAGGAGAAAAAGAATTTGATTTGTTTTATGCTTGTTAGCATGTTTATCTCCTAGATTTGCATACATATTTATGAGCTTTATTGCATATCTATTTGTTTATGTGTTATGCATGAGTTAAGGGGGAGCTTCTTTGAAGCTTTACTTTAATCCATGCATATATAACTTCATGAGTTTTGTCATCATCAAAAAGGGGGAGATTGTTGGCCCGAAGGCCCATCACTCTAGTTTTGATGATGATCAACTCACGTAGTTATGTTTACTAATGATCTTGTGTTTAATTAGTGACAGATTTATGATCAAGATCTTAGTAGGTGCATAGCTTCAACAAAGGATTTGAAGTCAAGTTTTGGAGCTTGCACGGTGTTTGGACCAAGTCAAGAAGGCTTCAAGTGAAGACTTAAAGAAGATGAAGACTTGAGTCTAGGTTTGTTTTAGAAGATTTTATTTTAGATAAAATGTAAAGGATAGAGTAGTTGGTGGATTGCTCAAGTACTTATACACACACACTCTTGATAGTTTATTTTCAAAAGATTTTCTATTTTAGTAAATACATGTTTGGATTTTGGTTTTCAAGTTTACATGTTTTATCCAAAACCAAGTTTAAAACTTAATGTCAAAAATATAGATATTTCACCATGTTTGTGTAGTGGATCATATCCATACACCCTATGCTTTCAAAGTTGTTTAAATATCTTGTTTTTGTATTTGGAGAAGCTTTGAAAAAGATAAGTTTTGGAAAATCAAGTTTGGAAAAATACCGTTTTGTTTTGAACCAATTTTTTCAAGTTACAAAAATAGTTCAAATCATATGTAACATGTCTTGATTTTGTGCAAGCATGTTTGTTTATCAAAGTAAAGTGTTAAAACTATTTTTGTAGATTTTTCAGTATTTTATGAGATTTTATATGAGCCAAAAAGACCTAGTTTTAAATCCCTTAACAGTTTTCTGACCTGGCTTCAGCCGGCCGACCGACCCGGTCGACCGACGTGCATGGACGTGCACACCAGTTCTGGCAGGAGGGCCGGCAGACCGACCCGGTCGACCGTCCAGAGAGCTCTGCTCTCTGGAAAGGCCCCGGCCGACCGAGCGGTCGACCGGACAGAGAGACTTGCTCTCTGTATCCTGGCTCGGTCGACCGACGGTCAAACGGTCTGAAATATGACCGTTGGCCGGTCGATCGACGCGGTCGACCGACAGGCCTGACAGACCTCCAACGGCTAGTTTTTCTAGCCCTATAAATTTGGGGGTTTGGGCATTGTTTTTCACTAAGATTTTCAAGTGGGTTTTCACCAGTTTTTCCTGAACTATTTAGAGGTTTTCCTCCACTTGATTAAGAGCAAATATTTCCAATCAAAAGGAGAGTTTTTATCAAGAGTGTTAAAAGAGATTCTTTGAGTTTTCCTCCACCATCTCTTTCCTAGTTTTTCTCACAAACACTTGAGCAACCCATTGACTTATTCATTCTATAGGAGTGTTCTTGTGAGAGTTTTTATTGGTGATCAAAGTGTTTAGATCACCAAGAGTTCTTTCTTGTACTTTGAGGAGGCGGACGTATGTGTCCGCAGTGTTTCGAGTTCGGGTGCGAACTCTTTGTTTGAGGTGCGGCCTCGGTAGTCGGTGGACTTGCAGTGTGTACGGACTAGGGAGTCCGAGAGTTGTAGGTGTTGCGGCACCGAGTGATCCGGTGGGATCGATTATAGTGAAAATCCTTCGTGTGTCGAAGGCGGGGATGTAGAGCAAGGGTGCTCGAACCTCGAAACAAATCCCTTGTGTTTGCGATTGCTCACTCTCTCTCTCTCTTTGTCTCTTGTTTATATCTTGCATGCTTCTATTGTGTTTATCCTTACATGCATGATATACTTGTGTGCTTAATTGTTATACTTGCTTGGGTTGTTTGCTAACACTTGTATTTAACCAAGAGAGCCAACGCGGCACCTCAACCCTTATCTAGGGGAATATAGAGGAGTTAGTCCAGAGCCCTTCACGGGGAATTCGGCTACACTCTTGTGTTATACGTGGTGTTTAATGTAAGAGTTTTGTTTAGGTCATAATAGTTTTTACTTCCGCATTATTTGGCATTAAGTGACCATTAGATTAGCCATCACCTATTCACCCCCCCTCTAGGTGACTTTACAAGCATATGATGAGAAAAATGGGATACAGTCTGCAGCGTGGGAATGGTTTGAATTTCAAAAAAAGAAGACGTAGTTTTCTGCGTAATTTTGTGCCAAAAGGGAAACCGACAAATTACTATGATAAAACACCTAGGGGGCTGGGATACTTACACCTCTACCGTCTACATCGGTTCGATCCAAAGATAACAAACCGATCCCATCACGCTCTGCCTCTTCCTCCGAATGGGAGTCGAATGTCAGTGTGGGAACGATGTTCAAGAATCTCACTGTTATATGACATCAAGTAGCCAAGTGGAGCCAGCGAACGCTACTGATGTTGAACCATGGGCTCAGTAATTAGATTTTCAGTTGGAAAAGCGATTCGAACAACGCGAACCACCTACTGAAGACAAGGTGATCTAGGTTAACTTGTGTAGTCAAGACCACCCTAAACCCATCTTTATAAGTGAAAGCTTATCACTTACGGAGAAAGAAGAATTGATAGTACTCATAAGGGAGTATATTGATGTCTTTGCATGGAACTACGAAGATATGCCCGGACTTGATCCATAAGTAGCCATATATCGTCTGAATATCGAGCCTGACATCAAGCCAATCAAGCAACAATAACGTCGATTTTGCCCAAACATTATGTAAGCTATTGAGGCCGAAGTTCATAAACTCATCGCGTGTGGTTTCATACAGGAGGAACAACATCCACATTGGGTTTCTAACATTGTTCTAGTTCTTAAGAAGAATGAAATAATTCGGATCTGTATTGACTACCGCGATCTCAATACAGCCTGTCCTAAAGACAAATTCCTATTACCCATCACCGATGTCATGATTGATAATACCTGCGGATTCGAAAGAATATTCTTCATGGACGGCTTTTCAGGGTATAATCAAATTAAGATGTACATAGAGGATGAGAAACATACTTCATTCCGGACACCGTTGGGGGTATACTGCTATACTGTGATACCCTTTGGATTAAAGAACGCGGGAGTAACTTATCAGCGTGCAATGAGTATAATTTTCCGCGACCACCTCCGAAAGACGGTAGAATGTTATGTCGACGACATTGTTATAAAAAGTCGCGATAAGAATGACCATCTCCGTGACTTAAGAACAATGTTCAACATAATGCGGACTCATCGACTGAAGATGAATCCGACAAAATCCTTCTTGGGTGTTTTGAGTGGCAAGTTCCTGGGATTCATTGTTACATTAAAGGGAATTCATCTTGACCCAGACAAAGTTAAAGCCATTCAGAGCATGCATCCACCTAAGAATCTCAAAGAACTTAAGAGCATGCAAGGTAGAATGGCTTATATCAGAAGATTCATCGCAAATCTCTCAGGCCGCTATCAACGTTCACCCGACTCATGAGAAAGGGTGTCTCTTTTGTATGGGATCAAACCTGTCAAGAAGCTTACGAGGATATCAAAAAATACCTCACTAAATCTCCGGCCTTAGGGCCGTTTGTTTCGCAAAACTTCGTAATTCGTAAATGACTTACTACCCAGTTACAACTACGGCGTTTGTTTGGACTGTAATTCGTAAAAGACTTACGTAACTCAACTAACACTCACTTGCAACCCAGTTACCACTCACTTACAGCCCAGTTACAGTTAATTTGTGGTCATACAAATTTGTATTATTTTTTTATATTAATATTAAAAAAAATTTAATATTTAACTTTTTTAATATTTATTTGCAGTATTAAAACTTTTAAAATCACCAAATAGTTAATTTTGTGGTCAACTTTTTCACTTACGACTTATACATTATGACAACCAAATACCGTAAAGTTTAATACACTTTCCCACTTTACAATTTTATATTACCAACCAAACACCGTAAAATTTACATACATGTAACTCATTTACAATTGTAAAAGACTTTACTAATTACAACTACGAATTACGGCCAGTTACGACAACCAAACAGACCCTTAGTGGCTTCCACATCAGGAAAACCATTCCTGCTTTATGTGAAAGCTATGGACCATTCTCTCGGTGCTCTGCTTGCTCAAAAGGATGATGATGGTCACGAATAGGCTATTTATTATCTGAGCAGGACTCTGATAGGGGCGAAATCTCGCTATAACCCTATTGAGAAGGAATGCTTAACTCTTGTCTTTGCTATTCAGAAGACACGACATTATTTGGTCGGTCAAACCATACATGTCATTTTAAGAGTGAATCCTTTGCGTCTTCTCATGACGAAACCAGGATCACTGAGTTCTAGATTAGCTAAGTGGGCCCTCGTTCTGTCTCAGTACAACATGCTCTTTGTCCCTCAGAAGGCAGTTAAAGGCCAGGCACTTGCAGATTTTTTGGCTGCTCATCCGGTTCCGGAAAGCTCAAAACTTCATGAAGATATTCCAGATGAGGTTTTCGAATCTAATATAACTTCAGAGGATGAAGTATGGCAGATGTTCTTCGATGGAGCATCACGAATAGGCTCTAAAGGCAAGATCATTGCCGGTGGGGGGTTGTATTTATCTCTCCACAAAACCATGTCCTTCCTAGGGCGTTTTCATTGACGGATCATGTTCCAACAATGTGGCAGAATGCAATGCTCTACTTATTGGCCTTCAGCTCGCACATGAAATAGGGGTACGCTACCTTGAAGCCTATGGTGATTCAAAACTGATCATTAATCAGATTAAAGGGGAATATGAGGTCCACCACGCAGATTTGGTACCTTATTATCATGCAGTCATCAAAGTGGCTAACTCATTTGATGGCTTTTATATCGGTCATGTATCCTGATCCCAGAATACTAAGGCCGACGCTCTGGCTGCACTGGCAGCCACATTATCCTTACCGATCGACACAATGTATCACCTTACAGTGGCTACTCGACACCTTATTTGTCTTAAACATGTGTTGAAAATCAAGGAGGTCCATAGCATCTCGATGGATTTTGAACCAAGAGATTGACGATTTCCCCTCATTGACTATGCTTTACATGATATATTGCCGGATGACCCTAAAAAAGCAGCATCTATCAGACAAAGGTCTCTCCGTTTTTACTATGATCCAATAGTAAAGACACTACCGCCGCTCATATGATGGTATCCTCCTCCGTTGCCTGTCTAATTCAGAGGCACAAGAAGTGCTTAAAGAGGCGCACGATGGCATATGCGGAGCTCATCAGCCAAGTCCAAAACTCAAGGACCGATTACACAGGCTTGGATATTATTGGCCGACCATGATGGCCGATGCCATCCAATATGCACGAAGGTGTAAAGTATGCCAAATCCATGCGGACTTCATACATCAGCCTCCAGAGTTGCTCCATTCAACTGTTGCTTCATGGCCATTTGACGCATGGGGAATCGATGTCATAGGGCCAATCGGCCCCTCTTCAACAAAAGGTCACCGGTTTATCTTACCAATAACCGATTACTTTTTAAAGTGGGCAGAAGCTATACCACTTGTGGAGGTTAAAACTTCCAACGTGGTTAATTTATCAAACACCATGTCATCCATCGATTTGGTGTCCTCAGGCGGATCATCCATGATAATGGTCTCCAATTTGTGAGCCAAGTATTCTATCGGTTCTGTGACAAATACCGGATTCAAAATATGGCATCAACCGCTTATAACCCTACTGCTAATGGCTTGGCGGAAGCATTCAACAAGATAATTATCAAGCTACTCAAAAAATTCATTTCATCAAATAAGCGAGACTGGAATGAGAAGCTTGGTGAATGTCTTTGGGCTTACCGAATCACAATTCAAACCCCGACAGGTAATACATCTTTTTCCCTAGAATACGGGTACGAAGCAGTCATACCGTTAGAAATCTAGATGCCGTTATTACGAGTCACTTTAATGACCAGAATGACAAAGGAGGACAATGATCGGTTAGTCTTCAAGAGCTCAAAGCCCTGGATGAGAAGCGATTACAAGCTTAACAACATATTGAGTTGTATCAAGCGCGAATCTCGAAGGCCTTCAATAAGAAGGTTAAGCAAAGGGTCTTCCAGAAAGGAGATTTAGTTTTAGCCGTCAGACGACCGATGATCATGACACACAAAACCAAAGGTAAATTTCAGCCCAAATGGGAAGGACCGTTTGTGATAGAAACAGTCTATTCAAATGGAGCATATCCCCTTATGACTTCAGACGGTGACATGCTCATGATGCCGATCAACGGCAGGTTTTTAAAGAAGTATTATCCTTGATAGGATCCTTCTCACGATCAAGTTAACATTACACCTCTGATCAAGACCTCCATATCTGGGATATTTAGAAAGAGCGCTCCTCTCTTTCTCTAACGGGATCACACTGCCATAAACCAGTGTCGAGCCGATCAAACACCGGCTGCATTAAAGAAGAATTAAGGTTATGAACTTCGATTTTAGCCTTATCACTCTTCTCCAATTCATGGTCGACTAGTGTTAAGCCGAACAAACACCGTCGATATTGAAGAAGAAATCAAGGGATCAAGTTGTTTTAGCCCTGTCACTCTTCTCTAGTATATAAACATGTACCTATCTTCAACTTAAAAGAATAGGTCATATTTTGAAGTTAAGCATGCCTAAGCAATAGTTGCAGGTAGATGGTTTATTTAGCCTTCTATGAAAAACTGTGGCATACCCCCTGCTTCAGTTCGATCGATCGAGGCTCGACTCAACGACAAAAGAAGGTTCACGACGCATCCTTTGGCAGAACCTTTCCACTGTTTCCACGTTCATATCAAAAACATGGTAGCCGATCGAATGACAAACACAAATGGGTTTATCTGATGACTTATCTTGCCAAGTCCAACTCATTAAAGAAGGTTCATGACACGTCCTTCAGCAGAATCTTTCCAATATGGAAACAAGATAAGGATTTGCAGAGAGTCCACGACGGACAACAATCTTCAAATCGAGATCTCGCGAAAGTCATGACCACTTCTTTAATCCCCAGCTTACTTATAGAGTGAAAAACCAGGGGAAGCATCACGTTACTCAAAGTAACGAAATGATCCGACGCCTCTAACGGCTAAGGATAGAGGAAAATGTTGGCCTTTAAGCCCCACATAAGTCCTTGACAACTCATCATGCTGAGGGGAATAACATGGCTAGCCCGACTCAACGGTAGTTGGTAAAGGTACATGAAATCCGTTGACAGCTGAGGATTTGCTAAAAATCCTAATGGAACTGTTCCCGTTTGATTCTTCTCCAAAACACTTACTAATTCCCGACCATGGAATGGTAGGACCATATAGAAAGGTATTCATAAATCTTGCTCCCCCGCAGGAGATTATTTCTTTGACCGTCATGCCCAGTTTGTCACCTCGAACGGTAAAAATCCTGAGCTTAGTGGTTTCTCAATCGGTTATATCCATTATTACCTCTGAACCGACAGATAACCAAGTCTTATCTTTCAGTCCAGTAAGGACTATTCCTTTGCTGTTATGTCCAGTTCGCCACCTCTGAACGGCAGGGTTATGAGTCTAGCAACTCCCAACTGGTTATGTTCATATTACCTCTGAACCAGCAAGTACCTAGATCTCTCTTTCTTATGGTACTTCAACTGTCATGTCCAGTTTACCACCTCTGAACAGATAAATCCATAATTTTCTTCTCCTTTCCCCCGTCAGGGTCGGGGGTTCTTGCTGTCATGTTAACATTAAACCTCTGAACAACAGATTGCGAATTTGAGGTCCCTTAGTTGGTCATGTCCAGTCAACCACCTCTGAACCAACAAGACCCTAGATCCAATCTATCTTTACAGTCCCTTGTGGACTAGCTGCCAAGTTAATACGACTACCTCTCTGGCAGCGGATTCGAAGTTTAGTGTGTCTTAGTCTATCACGTCTAGTTTATCACCTCTGAATAGATGGGCCCCTAAAATCGGATTCATCTCTATTTTTTCATCATGTCCAGGTCATCACCTCTGAATGGCAGAATTTCTCATGTCTAGTTTGTCACTTTTAATTGGCAAATCCTAGGCTTCGTTTGTCTTAGTTCAAGTGAAACTATCACATGTTGTGGTGTCTAATTCATCATAACCTACTCATAAATCTGATGATCTTTAATCCGTTATGTTAATATTTACTTCAGAACAGTAAAGATCGTCAAACTCATTCTTTTTCATCCTCATCTCAACATGATTTGAATCGAGCAATTTGGTAACTAATCCTATCAGTTCATCTGACGGGATTATTTATATCATTATTTCCTTTCTTGTTCAAAAATTGCAAACTCAGAAGATAAAACAAGTTGGAAATACAACAGAGGAGTCAAATAAAATTACTTTTTTATTGATTCAAAAGGGGGGATACATGGATTATAAGCTACGAGGGTGCTTCGTAAGACTTGATCCGTTCTTCAAGGATGGCTAGCTTATTCTTCCTCTCCTCAGCAACTCTGATGAATGCCTGCGATCTCAACTCAGCCTCATTAAAGTTCGCTGTATGGGACAGACGAGCTTCAATTTCAGCTAAAGTTGCCCTTTGTGTTAATTCCTGTTGCAAGACTTCGTCATTTTGAGCCTTGAGCTGTTCTAGTCGAGCGATCTTCTCAAGACGCACTGGTTCAGCCTTGAACAGAAGAAGATTGGCTCTCTTGATCATCTCCTTAGCCTTCTCAATCTTATCCTCAGCATCTAGAAAAGCACTATTAGAAGTATCTATGGCATCTCCAATTTCTACCTTCCTTACCTCCAAGGATTTTAATCTGAAGGTATTGCCTTAGCTGCTTCCTGTGCTGCAAGATGAGCTTCATGCATCTGAGCAGCAAGGCGTTCAAGCTGTTCATTAACTGAGGAGTCTAGATCTAAATTGCTGAGACGGCACCATTCGTCTACATCCCTCTCAAGCTCTGCCACCAGAAGCTCCAATACAGCGGCCTGGTCATCCCCTCCAAAGTCTCGAATGCTTTCAATATTGCGAGAGAGGACGACCTTTAGAGTAAAAATGAGATAGTCGAGCCCTTCAAGACCAAAGTAACGGATCGCTTTAAGCACTTGTAGAAGCTGTCAACTATCTCGGCCACAAATTCTTTTTTGGCTTCAACTACTCCCGGTGAACGAGTTGCCCCTGAAGACAAAGCTTCCACTGGCTTCACTGACATAACCGTAGAGGAGATAGCAGGAGCACTACTGGAGAAAGTCGAGGGATCACCGGTGATCTTGGAGGAGTCCTTATTGAAACCAGTACACTAGCCACGATGGAAGTAGGGCAAGTGACTATTTCAGAAAAAGCTGGCTCAACAACCAGTGCCGGAGATGTAGGGTTGGTAATTACCTTCAGCCCCGTAGTTGTCAGGATAAGCAGCGTTAAAGAAACCACTGGCATCTCACCTACCAATGTAGTTGGGAGCGAGATTGGTTCTGTAACCATCGTTTCCTCAGCCTCTTTAGTTCCACTAACAGGCTCAGGTTGATAGGAGGGCAGGTCGTGATACAAGGCGTCCAACTCGGTAGTATCTGTTGCGGTTGAAATACTTGCTTCACCTCTGATTCCCTTAGGAAAATTAGCTGGCTCCCTTGAAGTCGATGCACCCAAAGGCGGAACATCTGTGGCAAGACTTTATTTGGGCAAGGCATAATGAATACAGAAGAGAATTGCTCACAAAAGATCAAAGTATTACCGAGAGTCGATACTGCCTCAACTGCCTCAGCCGCAGTCTCTCTCCGAACTTCCTCGACGGCAGCATCAATCCCGTCAGGCTCCATTGGAAAGTTTTTGGCAAATGCAGGAGGGACGGCCGGCTCACCTTCACTCGTCGAAGCCTCTGTGGTCATCCTATAGAGCTTGAAGCCATTGGACTCCCTTTCGAGGTCCCAGCACCCGAAGGACCGACGTCAGCCGCATCACCTCTGGAATCTTCTGAGATGACGAAGTAGCTAGCCTCGTCACCTTCTTTATAAGCGAACAGAGGATCATAAGAATCCCCCTGTTCTCTTACAGCCTCGGCTCTTAGTTCTCTTGCAGTCTCAGTTCCTGAATCATAGGATAAACAAATGAGCTGTATGAAAAATATAAATACATGTCGCAAGAATGAAACTGATCTTACCCAGGTCGGGAATAGCTTTATCAATAGTCTGCTTCTGAGCCGATAGCCTAATAACTAACGGTGCAGGAGGAGGAAGCACTGCAGCTGATTCACCCTCTGCAATAACGGCGGGAGTGTAGCGACGAGGCTTCTTCACTACCCTCTTCCTACGAGATCCACCTTGGTGCTTCTATTTGAAGTGGACGTCGGGATCTTCTTCCTCCACCTCTTCTACCTCCACGTCCTCCATGGGGGCTGTCACTGCCCCGCCAGGAGCATCTGGTGGAGCCTCAGCACCTATATCTCCTTCAAAGCGGGGACTTTCTACGTCTGAAGCCTCACAATTGGCAGTGGCGACGAACTCCCCAAGGCCTGGCACACGGACCCTTCTGCCCTCGCCTCTCTCGGTGATTTTCCGCTTCAGCTGCTGAGAGATTAACTTCATGCCAAAAGAGTTAATAGAATATCCTGTTGGCATTGAGTTTGAAGTTCTATACCACTGACAGAACCCCAGTGTTGTCAAAAGGTTTGGAGCCCTCAACGGCATGCACAGCCGTGCCTCAGTACAGCCAGCAATGAAGAACCGCCAGGCGCGAGCACCATCAATAAGGCTCCCCATGAAGGCCAGGCTGGTGTTCGAGTTACCTACATATAGTTGGCCATACCTGAACTGACAAGCAAATTGACTCGGGACATGAGGCTTCAAGTAGCAGGTATCCCCGCTCCTGTACACCAGATGGGATGGCCGGATGCTAACCAGCCATTCAAAGATCCCCCAGCGAAGTCTTCCCATCTCCTACATCCTTGAATTCTTCGCCATAGCCTGCATCGTGAATGTAGGAAAAGCAGCGAAAAAGGTTGTAAACGTCATACCGGCACAGCAGCTTGCGAACCGCTGCCATGTAAGTCAATAACCATCAACATCCCTCAAATTGACGGAGAAGCATCATTCGGACACCTTCTGGAGGCTCCTCACCATCTTGGATAATGGCTGGGCAGTGAAGAGCAAACCATGATATCAAATAAGTGTATGGCAAGCCGATCCTGGGGTTTGGTCCGTCACGGAGCAAGATGGTGCCTTTTCCCCTTTTCGTCATTGGTGGCCTACAGAAAGCCTCCGTCAATGCACGAAGGCCCAGTTGAATACAACACACCATTGCTGGGAGAAGTCCAAGGGAGCAACCGTGGACTAGACGAACGGCCGGCAATAAGATAGTCAGAAGAATGACGTCGCAAGACGGAGATGGCACCACACATCTTTTCAATCAAACCGATAAAAACCCGGCCAAAAGTGCTTTCCGAGACATCGGTCGACGGGCTTGATGGTGGAAACTCCTGAGAATGTCACCTTTCTCATAAGTACCATCATCCTCTTCCAAAATCATATCCTCCTGGGAGTGTTTGCATCCTCCAAAAAATATCCTCATCTACAACCCTGCAGTGAGCCGCTTCAGGAGTGTTTTCCAGGTTGGGGAACAAATAATTCCCCAGCTCTTCGAACTGCACGAAGCTCCCTTATGGCTTCCATGCATATTCGAGCAAATGTAAAGATGGCACATCAATTCCCAGTAAGTCTCGAATAGGGTGGGCTCCTGCTTCTTCAGAAGTGCCAATTCCACCTCGCATGGGAAATATTCTTCGTAAGGGAGAGATCCCATGGGCAGAGCAGAGACTTCCCACATCTCATGCAAAGCCATGCCCAATTTGCCTATAAGGGTAAAGAAAGTCCCTGTGGTTGGACAATATAACTCAAAGATAGCGTAGAAGTTCGCTACGCTCATTTGGATGCCGTAGCAGGTTGCCCTGACAGCCTCATAGAGACCCGCCTCTCCAGATCATCTTCAAAATGGGCCAAGACGTATAAGGTCAAGTCCCTCCACCAGGCCTTGGGGGGATGAATCCACCCTGGGGTCCTGAAATCAGTTGCTGGATAATTGCCATGAGCTTTGAAGAACTGGTTTCCAAAAGTTTAAGCCACGACAGGATTTTCCCCCACTGTGATGTCTGGGAGAACGTTCCCAAGGTAGAGACCCAATATGCAGCGAGGAGGATCCGCCCTTGTATAGACGGGAGACAAAGTTATCAATTTTCCCACATGAACGGAGTCAGTAGTCCGAGTCACTTGCCACTTCATCTTCCGAGGCCTCATCACGCATTCGAAGAAAGAGAGCGGAAAATGACGCTTGCTAGATGGGAGATAATATTTCTCGCCATCCGGATTGAAGATCCACTGTCCCTCTCCAGCCAGCAGCTGATGATCGGTGTCGGGCGCTGCATCCCCAAACATGAAACCGGGCTTTCGATAAATTTTTCGATCACAATCCTCGAGGGGAGCAGTAGTTAAGATGCTCCTCATAGTACGCTGATCTCTGGCGTAAATAAGAGCATCCCGGCAAGGAGCGCTCCGCTCACTGAATAATGAGGCCTGCTCATGAAATTGTAGGCTAACATTGCCATCCAGTCCCCTGGCTATTCCAAAGAGACTGTTCAAAGGTCCCGGAGTATAGTGTACTGCAAAAACAAGAAGAAACTATATTAGTTCATTAGCCGAAGAGAAAAGAAAGTTATAGCAAAAAGAAAAATGCTAAGGCATAGCTTCGCTCTCCGAGCGAAGCTAGCCTAGCATTAGCTTCACCTTGAAGCTCAGCTCCACATCCTTCACAAAGGCAGAGTACAAAAGATCTCTAAGTGTTAGCTTCGCTCTAGAAGCCTAGCTTCGCGTTCTGTCACTGAACAGAATACGGAAAAACCCCAAGGGTTAACTTCACTGGAAAGGCACTTGTGCCTAAAGTTATTCTAGGGACTCTAAAGTCCTTT
Organism: Agave tequilana; assembly: GCA_038442645.1. Taxonomy (NCBI): domain Eukaryota; kingdom Viridiplantae; phylum Streptophyta; class Magnoliopsida; order Asparagales; family Asparagaceae; genus Agave; species Agave tequilana. Next base: position 315,386 of record JAVJIF010030886.1, read on the forward strand.
TCTCAGCTACGCTTCGAGAGCTAGCTTCGCATCCTACCATGTGATGGAACGTGAATAGTTCTAAGGGCTAACTTCACACAGAAGCTTGGAGAAGAAACCATTCGGTTCCTAAATTTCAATTCACGAAATTGAAGGGGAATTAAATCCCCTAAAAATTCAGTAGATTTGAATTAAGGGAGAGCAACTCCCTGAGATCACTGGATCATGGTGAATCACTCCGCATTCACCATGAAATGCCAGTAAATGGCTTCAAAAAGAGATGAAAATCTCTAAATAAAAGGAAAAAATTCCTACCCGCAATGGGGCGTTCGATGATTGGAGGAGGAGAAGGCGCCTCTATCGCAGAGGCCGCTGCCTCTTTGCCTGCTCGTCTTTTGGAAGCCATGAAAGAACTATGGAGTTCTTAAAATCGGAATGAAGAAGAAGAAGAAGAAAGAGATTCACTCTCTGAAAATTCTCTAAAAATTTAAAGAGAAGTTTACTCTCTTTTTTCAGCCCATCGGGTTTTTATAGACATAAAAATGTCTTAACTTCGCCTCAAAAGGAGCGCAGGCGGTCATTTCAAATTAATTTGAAACGGCGCCTAAGCGCCTTCCCGAGAAGTCTTACTTCAGCCCCGCCAAGGGCTAACTCCGTTATGAGTTCAGCGTTGACCTCGCGCAACGCTTGAGTAACTTCGCTGAAAAATAAGCCTTAGCTCCGCTAAAAGCTCATCTTTAGCTTCACAGAAATTTCGTGCTAGCTTCGTTGGAAGCTCGTACCTGACTTAGCTGGAAATTCGTCTTTAGCTTCGCTGGAAGCTTAGCTCCGCTAAGAGCTTTTTATTCCTCCTTAAGAAAGAGCTTATCTAAGCTAGTCCATTCCAGATGTTTTCGAAAAGGAGAGGAACAAAGTAGATAAGTAAAAAGTAAACATTTTTATTGATTCAAAAGGGAAGATACATTGATACTACATCAAGATTTTCTTTCATACAATAGAATCATTGCTCTAAAGGCAAACAAGTTGTCCTATCTACTTTCAGGGTGATGAACCATCCCAACTTGACACGGAAGGTCTTCCTCTTGCACAATGCCGTAATCCTTTGCTTAATGGCAGATTTTGCCATCAAGGAGCTGGATCTTCTTTGATGAAAAATGGCAAGAGATTGGTTGCCATCAAGGAGCTGGATCTTCTTTGATCAAAATTGGCAAGAGACTGGTTGCCACCAAAAAGTTGGATCTTCCTTAAACGAAATTGGCAAAGGAAGAATCCGAGACCTTACTGGTGACATTCGCCTTCCCGAAGTGGATTATCTCGGATAATCAACTACCAGCCCCTTCCCGAAGCGGATCATCTCGGATAAGCGACTGCCAGCCTCTTCTTGGAACGCGCATCAGCTTCTCTAATATGTTCCTCCTGCTTATGATCAAAGCTTCAACTTGAAAATCAAGGGGCAAGGTTTTGGTCTCTTTCATTAAGACGAAGGAATGGGAAGCATAGTTCACTGCAATGCAAACAAGAAACAAGTTAGCATTAAATCAAAAAAAATGCAAAGGGAAAGGGACGGAGTGCTAATCCAAAATTCTTTGGGCGAAGCTATCTAGTTGTGCCTTGAAGATGGATTTCAGCTAAGCAGAGGATAGCCCCGCTTGCACGATAATGGTAGACTAGCTTAGCATAAACCAAGTCTTAGCCTCGCCCAAGGCAGTTAGGCTGGAGAAGCCTCAAAAAGAATCAAGTCCTAGTCTCACCTATGTGACTAGGCCAGACTGGCCCGAAAGGAAGCAGTCTTGACCATACCTACATGGAAAAACTGGCTCAACCTTAAAGAGGCCAAGTCCTAAACCTCGCCTATATGACAGATTTAACATATCAAGGCAAAAACTCTGCATGGAAAGATCTTTCGTCGGATCAGGCAAGAATGCTAGCTTCACTGAGAAGCTTGAAAATAGGGTTGAAACCCTTATCTGAAAATCAGCCAAATTCGAAGACAGAAAGGAAATTTAATTCCTAAAATAGCTGGTGAAGCTAAGAAAATTAAGGGAGATAAACTCCCTAAAAGTCACTGGATGACCGAGGCTCACCAGTTCATGATTGAGTGAGAGTCCCACTACTTCAGGGACCTCAGTCTCCTTACTTGAGCAATGTGGAGAGGTCATAAACAAACCTCCTAGAAAGAGAGGAGTATGTTTTTTAGGGAAGGATTATAAGAGTCTTATTTATAGGCCTCGCGGTCTGACCACGCCGCCACCACTTCAAGCTTGGGAGCGCGGGCGAAGTTAAAGCATTCAAATGCTTGACCTTGAGAAAGGGAATAATCTCCCTCGGGAATCCTCATGAAGTTATTTGAACCTCGAAAAAGGGAATTATCTCCCTCATAAATGCAAGGGAGGTTATTCAAACCTTGAAAAAGGGAGCAGTTTCTCTCGTAACTCGCAAAAGCGGTTAGCCTTGGAAACAGAACATCGCTCCATCGTAGCGAGCGCGAGGCTAATGCTCGTAGTCCAACCTGGTTTGAAGCGAAGCTACTTCAGGAAGTCCAAAGGCTAAGCTACCCAGAAGCGCGAAGCTACCCAGAAGCGCAAAGCTACACGGAAGCAGGGCTAAAGGCGAAGTTGAACTCAACTACCAAGGCGACGTTCATATTCACATACCATCAATCAAAGCAGTTCAAAGTATTTTGAAATCTGAACCATTCTATTGCAGATTCACGAAAACTTTGTAGGGGGTCTTGTTGTCAAAAAAGATAAAACTCCCACATTCATCTTTAGCCGGTCTGAACAACGTCTAACTTATCGACATTTACAAAAGATAAGTCGAAGACAAACTGATGACCAAAGATGAGGTAGCAACATGGACATTACTAATCCAGTAAAGCAGATAGTAAGTCAAAGTTGCCTTTGAAGAGACCGAAGCAAGCCTAGGACGCTATACTTAGCCTGGTATAATCCCAAGAAAGGCTTCATAGCTCCGCATGGAATTAACAGGTTCCCCTGAGCTTGGTTGGTAGCCTCGCTTTGAGGCTAACTTTTAGCTTCGCCTAAAGCTTTCCGTTTAGCCCTACCAAGAGCTGATTTAAGAGCTTCGCGCCTGGAGCTCTATCCTTAACTGAGTCATAGCCCCGCTATGGGCTGAGTCTTAACTTCGTACGAGGCTCTAAAGGCAACTTCGCCTGAAACTATGAGCTAAGTCTTAGCTTCGCATGAGTTAGCTTTGCATGGTCTAGCTTCGCATGATCCAGCTCCGCAGTGAGCTTTGCCAGGTTATCAAACTGACCGTTTCAAGATCCCATGAGGGATTAATGGGTGAAACCCACTAATTTTGTGGGATTAACGCCACTTTAAGTGGGCGGTTACACCCGCCACTTCGTCCCGCATTAAGTGGAGACAAATCAGTCATAACGGCAGGAGGATGTTCGCACGAACCCTCTAGCTTCTCCAGAAGCTCTCAAATAGCTTCGCGGCAAGGTCATTTGCGAGCCTCGTGTGAAGCTAATAGCTGATTCAGCCTTGTTGAAATCAAGGGGCGGTTACACCCCACTATTGGCTATAAATAGTCCCTTACCATAAAGACAGAGGGACGGAAAAAAAGAGAGGGAGGAAAATCAACTCGAAAAGAGCAGAATTCCTAGCAAACGGGCTCTACTGATCTCCTATTCTCCGATTCTCCGAACCAAGCGAGAAGGGAGTCTTATTAAGAAGTAGTCCGATCATCTGACGGTCGTATCGTCAAAGGGATAAAGTGATCACGCGCTGATCAGATTCCTACCGGCACATTTTTCTAGAAATCTCAGAGGAGATCTACCTATAATTTTCTTTCTGCAAAGAAATACTCGTAATTTCGCTCCTCGACCTCCTTTTTGTAAGTTTTCCCCTTGTTGAATTTATCAATGGAAAACACCCATTCTGGATGCACCGTCGAAGAAGAGCTGCCACACCTGTCCTTCGAAAGACGTCTGGGTCAGACAAACTTCAGCGACCTCGTCTGGGAGATCCTCATAAAGTTTGGTGGCTCTCGGATCTGGATGTTCAGCCAGAAATCTGCCACCGCTTGTCCCTTTACGGCTTTTTGTGGTAGAAAGTGCATCTCATATTGGGAAAGCAGTATGGCCCATTTTGCCAGTCGACAATTTAGCGACGATGGCTTTGTCATGAGCAACCTTAAAGGGTTGACTTTTGGTATGACATTTATAGTTTGGCCCACCAAGTAGCGTCGCATTTTCTAGGCAGTGAACACCAATACCAAACATTCCTTTTCGATCGGGTTATACCGATGTTCGGCTCTGATCATGGTTCTGCTCAGATAGTAGATTGCCTACTCGTGTCCCTGATCATTATTCTGAGCTAGGAAAGCTCCTAAGGAATGATCCATCACTCGAACATATATCAAGAAAGATTTTCCTGAAACCAGAGCTGTAAGGACCGGTGGTTGCGTAAGGTATCGTTTGATTTTCTCGAACGCTTGTTGGCAAGTATCGTCCCAAATGAATGAGACACCCTTCTTTATTAATTTGGCGAAGGGTTGGCACCTCCCTGAGAGATTTGAGATAAACCTCCGGATGTACACTAATCGCCCCTGCAGCCCTCTAAGCTCTCTAAGATTCCTTGGAGGTTGCATTTTCAGAACAACACAGACTTTCTCTGGATCGAGGTGGATTCCTTTGGATGTCACCACAAATCTTAGGAATTTACCACTGGCTACCCCCAGGAAGGATTTGGTAGGGTTCATCTTCAACTGATATGCCAGCATGATGTCAAATATCGTCTTCAGATCTGTTATGTGATCGTCCTTGGCACGACTTTTTACTGCAATGTCGTCGACGTAACATTCCACTGTTTTACACATGTGCTCGTGAAAAATTACACTCATAGCCCTCTGATAAGTTGCCCGTCGTTCTTTAATCTGAAGGGCATGACAGTATAGCAATATACCCCCAGTGATGTCCTGAAAGAAGTATGTTTTTCATCATCAGGGTACATTTTGATTTGATTGTACCCTGAGAATCCATCCATAAAGGACATTCGTTCAAATCCACACGTATTGTCGATCATGACATTCGTGATTGGGAGAGGGGGTTCATCTTTAGGACAGGCCTTATTTAGATCACGAAAATCATTGCAAACCTGGATCTTCCCATTTTTCTTGGTAACGGGGACGATATTGGCTACCCAATCAGGGTGTTGTTCCTCCCTGATGAAGCCAGAGTCTATAAGCTTTTTGACTTCTGACTGGATTGCTTTCATTATTTCTGGACGGAACCGTCGCTGCTACTGTTTGACTAGTTTCACATCTGAATTAATGTTGAGGCGATGCATAGCCACTCGAGGATCAAGCCCAGGCATATCCTCGTAATTTCAAGTGAAAACATCTATATACTCGGCACAAGAGATATTAGATCTTCTTTCTCAGAGGGTGATAAGCTTTCGCTTATAAAGATGGGTTTAGGATTAGCCTTATCTCCCAGATTGATCTGAGTGACCTTATCTTCTGTGGGTGGTTCACGTTGTTCGAAGAGAATATCCCAGAGAGTGTTTAGGTGTTTGATCTAAGGATCTGTATCTGACTGAATTATTTCTTCATCTCCATCTTCCAAGTGGCTTGTTGAAGTCATATTTATTGAAAGTTCTCTGAAGATGTTGCTGACACTGACATCTGACTCCCACGATGATGTGCCTGACGAGTGTTATGGTATAATGACTCTTCGGACTCAGAGGCTGACGGGATTGTAGTTGACACATAGCCCAATCCCCTGTGAGTTTGATGATAATAATCAAAGGTCTTCCCTTTCGGAATGAAAGATCGAAGTAGTGTTCTTCTTTCTTTGCCGAAGTTCAGACCAGGGCCACTTGTTAGATCATATCCCCATTTTTTTCAGCATTCTGAGTACATTTGGCTCATAATGAGAGAACCGAGGGGATTCGTTCTCGCTTTGTGAGTCTTTGCGAGACATCAATTTGGACTTAATTCTTCCGAAAAGAATTAGTTTTTGGCCTTTGCGTCTTGTTGGGACTATGAATACTGATTCTTGCGCATCACCTACATCTTGGTACATTTTGAGGAATAACTTCACTGGTACATGCAATGATGTCAGAGCATCCATTGCCGACCGGGGGTCATTATCCACCTCAGTACTAGTGTCTGACGACGCTGAATCAGAAGCAAACACAGAAAAATTAGCCAAATTCAACTCTTCATTAATATACCACTCCCCTACATCATCAGCGATGTTATTAACATCGAGCTTATTAATGCTCGTTACAAGTGGATTTAATTCCCACATGCACTCTTCTTCCGCCTCTGACTCAGCGTCAGCTTCATTACCAGAGTCCGGTTCCTCTGGCTGTGGATTTTTGTTCATCTCTAGAGAATCCTGGTATAGGAGGGAGTCCGTGAAATACTTTTCTACCCCCTTGAACGGATACCTCGGCAAACAACGTTCAGACTTTCACACTTCCATCGACGTACTTCATGAGTTGATGGAGAGTGGAGGGGACGATGGAATTACGATGAATCCACGGTCGTCCAAGCAGCAAATTGTATGAAGTGTCAGCGTCGATTACATAGCATGTCACTTCATATCTTAGATCCCCAATCTAACATTTGAGCTTGATCTTCCCCATTGGGCGTGTACCATTGGAGTTGGAAACCATATATGGTAGTTTGGGTGGCGCTCAATCGGTGAGTGGGGATCCGGAAGTGCTGCATGACCCGGCGAGGCATGATGTTCAACACGGATCCTAGATCTACTTGAATGCGGTTCACTTCAGATGATCCAATGTACCCTGTGAAGTACAGGGGCCGATCATGTTTCCCCTTGACTTGCCTGTCATTTGACGTGAAGGTAATGCAGGGGGCATTTTGACAGGCATGGAGGCAGTCTTATTCATCTTCCTCCTGTGGTCCAGCTGGAATCTGGGCTTTGAAGACCTCAGCAGCAGCTAGGGCTTCCCTCAGAGCTTTTCTTGTTGACTTTGATAGTCTCAGAAGCTCGTAAAGAGTGATCCTGGCCGGGATATTGGCCAGTTGGGCCAGGACGTCAAAGCGGTAAGGTGTTAGAGATCCTTCCGCGTTGTTCTTTGGGAGAGCCTTGGAAAACCGAAGCTCTTTCTGCTTCTCCACATGTTACTTCATGGAGGGCTTGGTTGGCTCTGCAGTAGGTTTAGGAGGGCTTGCCACCATTTTACCATACTTCTTTAAATATGACTGACCTGAACGAGTTTCGGCCACGAGCGATTTATTGAGCTTTGCGGCAAGGACAATTGTTTCCTCCTCTGAATCGGTTAGTGAGGGAACATTGGCATATTGTAGGACGAAGCTTTTGCTTTGCCTTTGGACTTTCTGTTGGTAACAGTAGTCCACTGTTGGCTTTCCGTAAGGTTGGGATGAACCCACATAATTTCTCCCTATGGTTTGGGGATAGGTACAAGACCCTTCTCTTGTTGCTGATGCTGGTCTGTATTGATCATCTTTAGTTCCCCTTTCGGGATGGGAACTACTCCGGCCGGTGTTAGAGGCTGGTTACCGAACTGAAGAAATGACGTCATGTTAGCCGTCACTTTCTTCTGTTCTGGACAGAGCTTGAGTACTTCCACATCAATCAGAGTTTGAAGAATATCTTTGAAGATATAACAGCTCTTGGTGGGGTGCTCCAACATCCTATGATACAAGCAGTAGTTGGGATTGTCGGTCTTGCCGACCTCCTCGGGACATCTAACTTCAGGAAGCTTTAATCTGTTGCTCTTGTTGAGTAATTTGAACAACGAATCGACGTGCTCGTCTTTGAAGGAGTACTGCCTGTTGGCACGCGGCTGACTTGAAGAACCTCCCCCTCTGGCTGGCTGAGATTTCACGGGGGATTTTGTCTCTGTCGCCAATGTATCCTTCCTTTTTGATAATTTCTGGCGCGCGCTTTGTCGACTTTTCAGGTCTGGGCTTCTTTTCTTCTGCCATAACCCTGGCGGCAATCTCTTCAGCCTGTTCACCTTGTTGGATCAACTGCTTCCAAGTGCGGCTTTCAGCAACTCCTATCTGGGATAGGAGTGAAGTTTGCAAATTATGACGACATGTTTCCACTAGGGTGGCCTGGGTCATACTGCTAGGACATCGGAGCGCTATGTTCCGAAATCTCTTCACAAATGCTTTTACCGACTCTCCCTTTTGCTACTTCGTTGCCAAGAGAGTGGGCATGGTAATCTCTGAGTCATCTTCGAAGAAGCGTGTAAGGAAGAGCTTCTCCAAGTCACCACAGTTTTTGATGGAGCCTTCTGGGAGTTTCATGAACCATTCAAAGGCAAGCCCTTTTAGAGTGCCGATGAACAAATGTGCCAAGATGGCATCATTATCTACTACATTCCCCGTTTGAGATTTGAAGTAGTAGATATGTTGGTTCGGTGACCCTTTGCCGTCGAAAGCCTGTAGGGTCGGAGCTTTGAACTTAGGAGGGTATGGAACAAGGTCCCACTCGGCCGGATATGGCCGGACTACTCCTACTTCTTGGAGGCCTTTCCGTTTGGTAAGGGCTTCCAGACGCTGCTCAAATTGATTCATTCTTTTAGAATGAGTACCCCCATTCTCTGGGTTGCCTTCCTCTTTAGATGAGGATTTAGACGACTCGAAATTGGATTGCCCCTTCCCCTCGATATGTACGGAAGATGAGCTTTCACCTTCTTTCCATGTGACTTTAGACTTCTTAGAAGAAGCTTTGTCAGTTGACTTCCTCTTGTCTTCAAGCAGTTGTGCAAGCATTTGCTTGAGGGTATCGACAGATTCTTGTTGGGCGCGAATCATATCGAATTGTTCCCTCTGGACCTGGGCTTGCTGTTCTAAGCGCCTGGTCGTCTCTTCAGGAGTGTTTGTCATGTACGCAAAGGCTTCCTTCTCTATAGAAGAGTTCGAGGCCTGTGATTCTGCGATGGCAGAGTGTGATTCCCTTACTTCAATACCCTGGTCTAGGGCACTGCAGTCAATCGGGGTTACTACACCAATCCGAGTGCGAATATGCCGGTACACTCCTTCTGGTTTCATATCAGACTCATCGGAGCTGACTGCCGGTTGTTTTTCCCTACTTTTGCTTGTCATGTTTGCAGTGGTTTCATGGTACTCTATGTCAGAAAAGGCTCCCCTTCTGTGAGAACGACGCCTTTTGGCTGATCGGGAGTTTGAGGTTACTCGTCTAAATACCGACTGCTTACTTACATGAGGGCTGCAGCGACATTCAGAGAGCATTGCTGTGATGAGCCATTCACAACAACAAGATGGAGTGATCTGATTAGTACTCCTTTTCTTTGTCAAGTAATCTCTTAAATCCGTCGGAGGTTGATCAAAGAGATTAGCCTCAGGTTGTTGAGGGCTTTTCAGCTTCTGAGAGCGACCCTTGCGTCGCGAATCTGAGATGCAGGGTTCAGAAACGCGAAGCTCACGCTGTGTAGAACAGGCGCAGCTCTCGCGTTTTGGTTTTGAAACATGGGTCTCGCGCCTCTGTTGAGAAGAGACGCGGACCTCGCGTTGCTGATTGTCGCATCTGGCTAGCAACACTTGAGAAATGTGGACCCTCTGAGTCCTACATTTGGTTGTAGAGACGTGGGTCTCGTGTCTCTGAGGAGGGGCACGAACCTCGTGCTGCTGAACGTCACGTTTGGGAAGTGAAGTCTCAGAAACGCAAGCCTGTTGGGCTTCGCGTTTTGGTCTCCATACGCAAACTTCGCGTGTCTGACGTAACTCAAAAGAGACACGGGCTTAAGCCTCATATTCTATATCTGCTGGACAGATAGTTGTTCCAGCTTCTTGTGCCTGTAGTTGACGCGCGCGTCGTCTCTGTCAACGTTCAGCATTCCGGTTACGCCGTACGGGTTATTGGGACCCTTGGTAACCTGGAACTGAGGAAGAGGACGGGCATGAGCGGGCTGAACGTCAACCACGCTGACCTCACGGTTCTCGTAGGAGACGTTAACGCGGGCCTTGCGTGTGGTACGACCGGCCATGATGTTCCTCGCGCCAGTTGCGTCTGAAGAAACCTCTAAAGGGACTTGAGAGCGAGTCCCCGAGGAGACCTTGTGGTACTGCGCTCTTAGAGCCAGAAGAGAGAAACTCTTCATACTTTGCCCGGTCGAACTCCACGATAAGTGATTCGATCGTTTTCCCATGTAGGTGACGTCACCTTGCGCCACGACTTTCTCATCTGTAGAGAAAGTAGTCCTCAGTGGAATCGTCATCTCTTGTTTGGGCTGTAAATTCTTTATTTAACTGTAAAGAAAGTTCAACGAATCAATTATCCGATTATAAGAGAGGGAAGATATTCAAGCTCAAATCTCCCATTTGTTTAATGCCGGGTTCTTAATGTAGCGATGGAAAGTGAATCTTGTTTTCCGTTGACCGGGTGAACGTCACGACCTCTTGGGAATCTTCTCTTTGGATGGTGACGAAGTAACACAGTTTCTGTCCAATAAAAAATCTCAAAAAGACTTTAGGCAAGAACCAACTTGAGCTTAGCAAGTTGTTTAGAAGAGTTTTTTCTCCTTTGTATTTCTCAGCTGGAGATTCTATTCTTTCTAAGGCTTACAACCAAAGTTCTTCTGACCAAAAATTCTGACCCTTGCAGCCAAAAATTTTCCGCCCCTTTGCTCAATAGCGAACTGAGTTATTTATAGGGGTTTCAGGGGGTAAAACTGTCCTCTAAAAGCACTCCATAATGGGGGTTAGCTCTCTCATTACGTGGGCAGTAATTGACCAAGTAATGAGGGCAGTTATAACCGAGACGCGGGCTTTGAGCCTCGCATTTTGTCGTTGACTTCGAACTTTGCTGGACGCGAGTTTTGAACTCTACCAGACATGGACTTCAGGCTTTGCGTCTTGAGACTGCAGTGATGTCTAGTCGTGGGCTTCAGGCTCCCGCATCTTGATACTGTACTGATGTAAGGACGCGGGCTTCAAGTCGCGTCTTGATTATTACAGAGCAGCTGGGACGCGGGTTTCAACCGCGTCTTAGTACTGTACTGATGGTTGAGGCGCGGGCTCATGCTCTGCGCCTTGGCATTATATGAGTGGCTATAATTAGTCCCGCGTCTGGAGTATAGACTCTATTTTCTGATGACTTGTCTTCAGTGATTTTTAGACAGTCAACAGAGGGGTCTTAATTCCTTCGGCCATTTTTACTATTGTGGATAAATAAAAATATGAATGAAGTGATTAGTAAATAGGATCTCTCTGAGGTGGTTAAGCCAAAATCTAGAGACCAAAGCTCTGATACCAATTGAAATACACCTAGAAGGGGGTGAATAGGTGTAATGCTAATCAAATGTGGAATAAAAATAAACTATGCTAAATGATGTCAAAAAAAGAATTGAAGCCGAATTTCCTGTGAAGGGCTCTAGAACTTACTTTTCCTCTAATATACCTCTAGATTATGAGTTGAGATGCTTAATTATTTTCTTGTTGAGATGAGTATAGACCGACAAAAGTGACTGATGAATGTAATGCAATGATGAAAGTCATGCAAACAATAATTAGAGATTGCAATAGAAGTAACAATACAAGTTAAAAGACAAACAATCGCAAACACAAAGAATTTGTTTCGAGGTTCGAGCCACCGCTCTACGTCCCGCCTTCACCACTATGAAAGATTTCACTATCCACTAAAAAATCTTTCACAAAGGGACCTTACAATAAGGAATTACAAAAGGTCTACACAAGACTAGAGTACACAACTCCACCACTCAATACTCTACACAAGAGGTAGCACAAAGCTAATTGAGGTTATAAAGCTCTTGGTGATCACTCAAGATCACAAACACTCTCTCTTACGACTTCCTTAGAGTAGAATATGAAATGAAGTTCAAGGAGTAATGCGAGAGTAGAAATTCAAATAGAAAAAATTTAAGAGCTGAAAAAACCAAATGAAATTAACTTTGAAAAGATTGCACTTGAAAATTGAAAGCTAGAAAACTTTTCTCTTTTAGAGTAAACTTGATTTTCTATGAAACTTGTGTAAAAAAAACTTGTTATCTTGAACTCAAACCCAATGACCCATTTATATGGCAACTCATAAAACCTGTAGGTAAGGCTTACCAGGTATTTAGGGATGAGTTTTGACCCATAAAAATAGTAAATGCCTGTTGGAAAATAGAAAAGATGAGACAGATTCAAAAACTAGCCGTTATTGAAATGTTGGCAGTGTGTCGGTCGATCGGCCAGTCGACCGACCCTCCATATTTAAAAAATAGTCGATGGCTCCGGTCGACCGGTCGGTCTACCAGATTCAACCGAGGCTAAGGGTGAGCCAGTCGGTCAACCGAACAATCGACCGCAAGGGTTGGCGTTCGAGCGGTTGATTGACCGACAAACATGCACAACGTGCACACCCCAAGCCACAAAATCATAGGCAACGGTCGACCGACCTGGGCTGAAAACTTATCTTTTCTGAAAATTTTGAAATGCAAATTTTTCTAATAAATTTTGCATTGGTCATTGAGTTTTAAGAGGTATAACCATATATTGGCAATGAGATACAACTTCTAAACTTGAAATAAATCTTTAGAAAATATATGAAACATGTATTAAGACCAAACATGTAAAACATCAGTACTAAACAAACTTGCATTTTCGAAAACATGTATTTTTGTATATGTGACTCTTTGAGCATCAAATCTATATTCTACACTTTAACAAACTATTTTCTTAAAAGGTTCTAAGCGACTACAAGTGTCTTTAAGCGGGCTTCTCCAATAGCGACGTCGAGTACTTTTAGCTCCAATCCCATACTTGAGTACACCTGAGTCTTCAACACCTTCTTTTAGAGAAAGAAAACTTCTTGAATCCTTTAGAACCCTGAAACACTTAAACTTGATTAGTACTAAATAGTTACATACGTTTTGTTATCATCAAAATAAGAAATAGTAATTGTAGCCTTTGGGCCAACATCAGTCTTGTTCTTCAAAACACAAATCTTATTTTTATCAATATTTGAAGAAGCAACATTAGTATAAGAAACAAAATCTTCTTCATTTGAATTAACTCAAATTTTTTGCTCAAAGAAATCATTTTCATTCAAAATCATATCTTTTTCTTTTAAGACAAACTCAAGTTTTGAAGATAAAATATCATTTTCTTTCTTCAATTTCAAATTTCGCTTTTTCATTAAATCATATTTTTCAAAAAACTCTTCACAACATAAAGTAAGATCATCATATGATAATTTTTCATTCTCTTCAAAAACCGATTCCGAATTTACCTCAAAAGAGTCATTTCCTTGGACCATAAACACATATGCACGGAATCAACTTCAGATTTACTATCCAAATCCCTGATTGAAGAAGAGAAATTGAATTGAAAATAAAGAAAAAATTAAGGTCAGAAAGTTCTTAGTCTCTTCTCAATTTAACCGCGTAGCATGGGCTAGACGGGTCGATCCACAGGGAAGGATGCGATGGAAGCTTTTCAGAATGAATTCTCGACACAAATAACTTGGATAAAAAATATTGATTGTAAGAAAAGATTTTAATTAAGTAAAAGAGATTATAGTCTACTAATCATCTACCACAACTAAGCATTAGTCTAAGAAGGGAGAACATCATATTGAATCTATAAAAATCTACCCTAGGGTTTTGATTGAGAATCAAGTAAGATGAGAAAAAATATTGTAAACCTTAAGTCGAGTACACTAATTAAAATTAAATTTTAGTTCATCCTACTTTCTAAGCATAGCATAAGAAAAGTTTTTTAAGCTTAACATGATGCTACCAAAGTATCTAAATATGAACTAAGAGTAACCATTAAAAGTGTAGCCCTAAATTAGTTCGACTTAACTAATTATTTATCTTCAACAATTATCAATTTAATTCTAGGGTTTCTAACAAGCATAGATTTCAATCAATTCATCTTTTAGACTAAACTTAAGTTGATCGAGAGATTAGCAAACTACAAGTTTTAATTAGTTATTCATATTTTTATTATTTTCAAGATTTATAATGAAGAAGAAAACTTGCATAAAAAAGAAATCAAATAAAAGAAACTAGAGCACGAAAAATAATTAAATTGAAAAACAAGAGAGATGAAAAGAATAATGAACCTTTATTATGGTTGTCACTAGCTAATTACAAAGCCCTTCTTCTTCTTCAAAAATCATCTTCTCCAAATTGAAAGCTAAATAATACAATTGAAATTCGAAAAATTAAATGGCTAACAAAAATCTAACAAAAATCGCCACCATAGGGCCGCGGGAATGCGGGTTTTGCCGCGTTGTCGCAGCAAAAACAGGGAGATGGGTCACGCTTTTTGGTGTGTGTGGCTTCCTCTGGTCTGCCCATCTGGTGATCTATCCTCAGAATCTTCAGTTGATCTCTAAATTTTGAAATATGTCAATCTCCTAGATATCTTGAAAATCAAGTTATCTCTAAATCCGAGTTAAATTCAAATTTTCTCCCCTTTATTTTCATCTTGTGGTGCAAGCAACCGGATTTAAATAGAAGTCCACCTCTATCTTTAATTGGAATGAGGATTCATCTTGTTCTATCCTTTTCCTCCTCTAGGTTTTAAATTAAATTAATTTAAAGCCTAAATTTAAATGGGATAGACTAAAAACTTCTTTTATCTTCCCAATTAATCTTTATTTTCATAATAATTGTGGGCTTTTGGCTTCTTTTGGGCTTTCTCTTGAATTGTGGAGGCATGCACATTACTAAATAATAAATGAATTAAATAGTAATGTTTTATAAAAATTAAGCATGAAAATGTGAATAAAAATATGTCTTATTGATGACCAATCACACCCCCACACCTATCTTTTTGCTCGTCCTCGAGTAAAAATAAAAATAAAAAACTAATCTAACTATCATAATCTCACTTTTGTAGAAATTACGATTGCACTTAGCATGTGCAACAAGCCGTTAAACCTCTAGGTTACCCCTAGAGGACGAGTGTTGTCTCGTCGGTGTTTTCAATGAATTACACCCTCAAAATTCATAAAAAATGAAAAAAATGTTAGTATTTTCGAAAATAATTTTGAAAAGGAGAGAAAATATTTGAAGTATTATTGTAAGAGTTCAAGTAATTTATAAGTTATAAGAAAACATAATTTTTCATTCCTAAACTTTGTCTCTATTCAAAAACTTGTCATCAAATCAAGGTAACGAGTTAAACTTGTATTTCTCATCTAATTTATTACTTTACCCTAAATTATATGCACCTTTGTGACCGTAAATATTTTGACTAGGGATCTTAAACTCTAACTCTTATGCCTTATTTTCTTTTTTTATATATTTGGTGGTATTATTCCTTAGTTCTATTAGGCGTTCTAATGTACCCATATAACGAGCCTTTAGTTGGTGACATCTAAACAAGACGGTCTTAGGGCACCGGTAAAAAACACCCAAAGGACTAAAGGACTCGAGCAAACAAGACCACAAAACTAAAAATTTTATTATATGTACCGCTTTTAGGCGTGAATACTTATACTTTATGAGGCACAAATACCCAGCTTAATCAGAGAATTTTTGATATATATATTTCTTTATTTTTTTTATTTTTTCTCTTTTTTATAAGGCATAATAATCTTTTCTTTTGAACCCTAAGTGTGTAAGTGTATAAACTGTGCATATTTTATCAAGGTAAAGATCATGACTAAATTACTTTTTCAAATTTTCTTCCTAACCCTAGAAATCAAACAAATCATCTTATTTTGACCAAGTATAAGAAATCCTAATTATGATTCTCCTATTCCTTAAAATTGACTTAATTTCTTACAATAAGTCAAAATATTATTTTTTTTTTCAAAAAGTTTTTTATTTTTATATATATTTATTTTTTTATAAAAAATTGTTGGTAAAAAATTTGTTAGTAAACCTACATATGTTAGTATGTATATTTATTTATTATTTTTGTTTTCTCTTTTATTATGTTAATTTGTTACATATTAGTATGTTAGATGTTAAATGTTAGAAACTCCCCCACACCTATCTCATGCATTATCCTCAATGTATGAATGAATGTATGCATGCAAGGATAAAGTGTAGAAAGAGGTGCAAAAATATGTGTAACATCATGTTTCTCCCACACCTATATCTTTTTATGTCTCATCCCTCTAGCTCGCTTCTCATCATTCCAATGGGTTCTCTTTATAGGGCACAGTGAGGAGGCCAATCTTTTTGTCATTTTAGCTCTCTTCCTCCTTAGTCTCATCTTCTTTAAACTCTTCTTCCTCATATGTCTACATATATTGTTCAAAAATTGATTACCATCACACTTCTCAGTTAGAACTTCCTCATTACGAATGCCTATGAATTCTAACTCAGTTCCATACATCTCCTCAAAACTTAGATCTACACTTTCCCTTGGAAGTGTATAATTAACCAAAATATTCCTAATCGGTTCATCTAAACACACGAGTTCTTCTTCAAAGAGGTTTTCAAAAGTTAGGTCAATTGAGGGTTCTTGAATTATATTCTCATGCTATATATCATCAATTGGCTTATTGAAATTGAAGACACTCAAATCAAATTTCCTTTTTTTTAAAGGAGACTCTAAAATCAGGATCTCCAACATATGTCTTCTTATTAATATAATCGCATTTATTCTTATATAATTCATCAAGAAATAGAGGTTCATTTTCTATACCTTCACTTTCTACTTCACAATTGTTCTCAATGAAGTTTACCTGAAACGTTTGGTTTTTTATTTTATGAGGTTGTTGTTCTAGGTTGAGATATTGACCTCTTTAGTCATGTCTCCAAAGGTTAATCTCATAGATCCGTTCCTACAATTGATGATCGCATTTGTAGTTGTAAGGAATAGACGCCCAAAGATAACATGAGTTTGAGACCTAGAATTGGATTTATGTTGGGTCTCAAGAACAATAAAATCTATTGGGTAGATAAACTCCCCAACTCGGATAAGAACATCGATAATTTCTCCTTTGGGAATTTTTACAGATCGGTCAGCTAATTGGATTGTAACTCTAGTCGGATAAAGCTTACCCAACCCAAGTTGTTGTAGACTAAGAAGAAGAATAAGTTGATACTTTCTCCCAAATCAAGAAGTGCACGATTAATTGCAGTTTGACCTATTTAGCAAGAAATGGTAGGGCAACTAGGATCCTTGTACTTGACAGGGATTTGATTGGACAATAGCTGACTAATGTTAGTGGCTAGAAAAATCTTCTTGGACACATTAGTCTTTTTTTTCTTGGTGCACAGTCCTTAAGAAATTTGGCATAGCTAGAGACCTGTTGGATTGCATCAAGAAGAGGTACATTCTTGACTTGATTAAAATCTCACATACCATATCCATTTGTGCATTTTGTTTGTTTTAAAGCCTATTTGGGTAAGGTACTATAGGCTTGTGCACATTTTCAGCTGAGCTGTCTTTTTTAGTGTTGTCAGAGTTAAGTTGAGATGGAATAAGATTAGGAGAGGTGGATGCTTGTGTTGAACTTGATGGTGTTGACACTTGGTTATCAACTTATTTTCCGACCGCAATATATGAATCAAATTACACTGATTTGGATTTTGAGCCTCATTGGCTTGCTCAAAGATTATTGGGTTTTACAATGGTTGACAAGAAAGAGTTCCTTTTTGTCTTTCACTAATTAGATTAGCTTGTTTACTGAATTGCATCTCTATCCTAGACATAACTTAAGCTAGTGTTTCTTGGCTTTTAACTAGAGTGTCCACCTTTCTTTTCACATTTGAGAGTCTTGTTTCCATATATGAATTTTTGAAAGAGGGAGGAGGACTTTGGCTGGGGAAATTTTGTTGATAAAGAGATTGTTAGAAATTGTTGAAGAATTTCGCCTTGATTGATTATTGTTGTTTGGGCCCTATAAGAAATTTAGGTGATTTCTCCAACCTGGATTGTAGGTGGATGAATATGGATTGTTGGCGGGCCTTGTGAAGGCTGCATTCATATGCTCGGGCAACGCTTGATGAGTTAGAAAGACGGGACATTCCTCGAACACGTGGTTCATGGCTTGATAGTAAGTACAGCCTGCCAAAGATGTTGGGCTGACTTGGTTCACCGAGACTGGCTCCTTAATTTCTAAAGTTTCTAAGCTTCGCATCAAAACGGCTAGTTTAGCTTCAATAGCTATGTTTGCCTCAATGGAATTGGCACTTCATTTAGAAGAGTTAGGGTCATTAGTCCTAAATTTTTACGAAATTGGTTCCCATTGGATGGTCTTATCAGCTAAATCTTCATATAATAACCATCATTCGTCTTTGTTCTTTTTCAAAATTCCTCCTTGGCAGATGGATTCTAATAGAGCTTTCATTTGATATTCTAATCCATCATAAAGAGCTTGGTAAAGTCACCATTTCTCTATCTCATGATGAGGGCATCGGGCAAGGAGGTCCTTAAAGCGTTCGAAGTACTTTCAAAAAGGTTCATTAGTTGTTTGCTTAAACTGCAAGATGTTTTTCCTAATTTGCGCAGTCTTGTGAACAGAATAGAATTTCTTCAAAAAGGCCTTGACGAAATTATCTCATGATGATATGGAACCGGCTTCTAGAATATGAGCCATTTCTTTGCTAAGTCTTTCAAAAAGAATGAGACGAAACGTAACTTAACGACGTCTACTCCTAGGTTGGGTATTTTCATCATGAGACATACTTCCTAAAATTCTCTTATGAAAAAGTATGCATTCTCGGATTCAAATCCATGAAACTTGGGAAAAGTATTGATGTATTGTGATTTCAGCTCAAATTGGTTGTCTCCTACATCGGGGAGCTGAATGCAAGATGGAAGAGAGATCCTAATAGGATAGAATCTATCCTGCAGTGATGGTGGTTAAGCCTTGTGTGGATCGGGTTTGGGTTTGGGTGGTGAACTATTCCTAGTCAGTCTAGATATAGTTGGGTCTCTCGACCAAGTTGATGCATAGTTAACAAGCAAGTTCACTTAATCAATCAAGAAAACAAAAAAAATCAAAAATAAAAAAATCCTACTCTAGGGTAAGCCTGGATTTACACGACTACTAACTTTAGACTATCTTTGGGAGGTATATTGCTGACCTTAACCACAAATTAATCGGTCAGGTAGGTGGCAAGATCGGTGAGAGGTATCCGTCAAAGACGGTCCTAATTATGCCAAACCACCAACCTTCGAGATTTCACCTCTCAATCCCCAACCTAGTCACTGATTTGGTAAGAGTTGATTTCGAACAACTCCCTCCTTTAGTCAATCTCTTAATAAGCCCAAGTTAACCTAAGATCAACGTTTATTCAATTTTTATTTTATGGTTAGGATTGTGAGTGCAACGGAAGTTGTTTATTGGCCAAGTAAGGGTAATGACATCCTCACCTTATGTTGTTTAGGGTTTTGCCCTTAAGATGTATTAGTGCACGTGTAAAAACAAATAAAAACGAATTCACTCAAAAACAGTAAATCAGCCAAGGGTGCTTCCTAATCTATATGTAATGCGAACATACTTTGTCGCTAGCATCTTCAACAAATTAAAAAAATTTAAATAGACACGTGCCTATGATGCAAGAGTCTAATTTTTTTGTTTTATGTTAATCAACCTATAGATTACTGTTAATTTGTTAGCAGTACGCAGGGTGATCACAGAGAAAAATTATCAACTGCAGTAAACAGAACTTGCAATTTGCAGCAGACTTGCAAAAGATTGAAGTAGTAGGGCACTACTTTTACCGCAAAAACGCGACAATAGCCACAAAAACACGACTTCTTTGACGTTCCTCTAGTTCTGCCTTCTAGAGCAGAGGCTCAGAGTTGCTAAATTTCTTGAGCTGTAGTAAATTTTTCTGTTATCAGATCCTACAAAAAGAAACAGAAAAAAAGAGAAAAAAATAGTTTTAGAGAATATCATACCGTTCTCTCCCCAACAACGGCGCCAAAATTTTGATTGAAGAAGAGAAATTAAATTGAAAATAAAGAAAAAGTTAAGGTCAGAATGTTCTTAGTCTCTTCTCAATTTAACCGCGTAGCAAGGGCTAGATGGGTCGATCCACAGGGAAGGATGCGATGGAAGTTTTTTGGAACGAATTCTCTACGCAAATAGCTTGAAAAAAGAATATTGATTGTAAGAAAAGATTTTAATTAAGCAAAAGAGATTATAGTGTACTAATCATCTACCACAACCAAGTATTAGTCTAAAAAGGGAGAACATCATACTGAATCTATAAAAATCTGCCCTAGGATTTTGATTGAGAATCAAGTAAGATGAGTAAAAAAATTATAAACCCTAATTAGAGTACACTAATTAAAATTAAAGTTTAGTTCATCCTACTTTCTAAGCTTAGTATAAGAAAAGTCTTTTAAACCTAACATGATGCTATCAAAGTATCTAAATATGAACTAAGAGTAACCATTAAAAAGTGTAACCCTAAATTAGTTCAACTTAACTAATTATTTATCTTTAAGAATTATCAATTTAATCATAGGGTTTCTAATAAGCATAGATTTTAATCAATTCATCTTTTAAACTAAAGTTGATCGAGAGATTAGCAAACTACAAGTTTTATTTAGTTATTCATATTTTTATTATTTTCAAGATTTATAATGAAGAAGAAAACTTGCATCTAAAAGAAATCAAATAAAAGAAACTAGAGCATGAAAAACAATTAAATTGAAGAACAAGAGAGATGAAAAGAATAATGAACCTTTATTATGGTTGTCACTAGCCAATTACAAAGCCTTTCTTCTTCTTCAAAAATCATCTTCTCCAAATTGAAAGCTAAATAATACAATTAAAATTCGAAAAATTAAATGGCTAACAAAAATCTTATACTCAATCTCTGAGATGCTTCTGCTCTGTTGCTCTCAAGGGTATTTACAAGAGATTTGGGAAGTAGAGTCCTGTATGAACACTGCCCCTTAACCGTCACGCAAATCGCCACTATAGGGCCGCGGAAATGCGGCTTTTGCTATGTTTTCGCGGCAAAAACAGGAAGATGAGTCGCGGGCTTTGGTGCGTGTCTTCCTCTGGTCCGTCCATCTGGTGATCTATCCTCAAAATCATCAGTTGATCTCTGAATTTTGAAATATGTCAATCTTCTAGATAACTTGGAAATCAAGTTATCTCTAAATCTGAGTTAAATTCAGATTTTCACCCCTTTATCTTTATCTTGTGGTACAAGTAACCAGATTTAAATAGAATTCTACCTCTATCTTTAATTGGGATGAGGATTCATCTTGTTCTATCCTTTTCCTCCTCTAAGTTTTAAATTAAATTAATTTAAAACTCAAATTTAAATGGGATAGACTAGAAGCTTCCTTTATCTTCCCAATTAATCTTTATTTTCATAATAATTGTGGGTTTTTGGCTTCTGTGAGCTTTCTCTTGAATTATGGAGGTCTGCATATTTCTAAATAATAAATGAATTAAATAGTAATATTTTATAAAAATTAAGCATGAAAACGTGAATAAAAATATGCCTTATTAATGACCTATCAATCCCAAGTGGTGACTTTCATTGCTTTCTTTTTACCTTTCCTTCTTGGATCACTTCTCCTTTCAGTTTTGAGATACATGTTCACGTTCTTCACTAGGAGAGTGAATTCTTCTTCATCTTCTGAGGTAGTTAGAGTTGCAACACATTTGTTCTTGTAATCTCTTGGGGAGGCCTTGAGTGCAACACCATTCTTTTTTTGTGGCTAACGATATTTTCTTGCCTTCATCTCCATCTCATGGGTCTTCAAGTTTTTCATGAAAGCGGTGAAGTTCATCTCTTCTCTACCGTTGAGCTCTTTCAAGGTAGTAGCTTTGACTTTCCAAGCTTGAGGAAGTTCTCTAATGATTTTTCACACTTTTTGATCATTGTCGATAAATTTACCTAAAGATTGAATCCATTAGTAATTGTAGTGAAATGGGTAAGCATATCATCAATGGATTCATCATCAAACATATAAAAGCTATGATATTGAGAATTTTACAAATTAATCTTAGCTTTCTTTACTTGTGATGTGCCTTCATATGTAGCATTCAAAACTTGCCAAATATCATATGCACAAGTACAAGTTATAACTTTTGAAATATCATCATCATTCAAAGATTATAACAATGCATAATAAGCTTTAGAATTTGCATTATATTCCTTAACGGCAATTTTGAACCCACGAGTCCTAGTCACCCTCAGGACAAACAAATGGTTTTGAAATAGCTTTGCTACTTTACTACTCAATAAATTCAAGAAAACGACCATCTTAACCTTCCATATAGGAAAGTTTAAGTCCATCAAATTTGGGTGGACAATAAATGCTAGATTTAACACTATATGCCATGTGTGAAAAAAAAATATGATGATCAGCAAATATAGGATCACTCTTCTGTGGTTAAACCGAATATCAAGAGCACAAGCTCTGATACCAATTGAAAGTTCACTTAGAGGGGGGTGAATAATTGAAGTGCTAATCAAATGCAAAAGCCAAAAACAATGGCTAATAAAAACTAACACAAATATAAATTCCAAAGAGTAAAGCCGAACTCCCGGTGAAGAGCTCTAGAATTTCTCCTCAAGATTCCTCTTTTATAAGAGTTGAGATGTTTCAACAGCTCTCTTGGATCAAAGCAAGTGTTGCAAACATATATAAATGAGCAATAATATCAATGCAAGATATAACAAGAGTAGAGTAGAGTTAAGAGATATGTAAACCCAAACACGAGGATATGTTTCGAGGTTCGAGCCACTTGCTCTACGTCTCCGCCTTCACCGCGTGAAGGATTTTCACTATCTCCACAAAGGAACTCCACAAAGGATACAAACTCTAATTTTCTACACAAAAAGAGGCACAAAGCAAATGCACAAAGCAAATCACCTCGACACAAGAGGAAGGGTATAAAATCTACTCCTCTACACAAGAGGAGGGCATAAAGCCAATTGCACAAATCAAATTGGAGGTTACAATCCTTGGTGACCACTGATCGGTCGCTGATACTGCATAATTATTATCACATTCTCATATTTATTATATAATAAACTCTATTTTTAATCCTATTTATTGTCTAATTTATATGCAGGCCCATTACTAAAGGAGAGGGAAGAAAAACGAGCCCAAAAGCTCATCAAAATTCTGATTTAATTTAGAATTAATTCAAATCAAAGACCAGGATAGATTAGGACAAATCAGAGAAGATAAAACCAGTTGAACAAGCGATTAAAATAAGATCTTCACAGATCAATTAGTTAAAGCCGAAAATCAAAGGAAGTTTCGTCAAATTCAGGACCCAAAACTGCAAATCCAGCAAGAGATAGAATCATATCCGAAAGTAGGGAGTACCACCCCCTGAATGTGGCCACCTGGCCACACTCAGGCCACGAAAACGCGGCCAAAGTCGCATTTCCGTGGCTTTGTTGAATTTGTAGGGGGAGCGTTTGCTTCTCCTATCGTCGTACGCTCTCTCCCGTTTGGTTTTTGCCTATAAATCCTAGATTTTCAGAGACTACAGGGAACGATGAATCAGAGATAGATCCTTAGGTCAGTTTCTTTATAGCTTTTAGTGTAGGTTTTTATTTTCTTCATGTAATTTTCAGTTTTCATTTATGTAATTCAGAGTAGATCAGAGTTTCATGCTAGTTGTTCCTGTGGTGATTTTAGATCTCCTTTTTAGGATGGTACACTCACCAATTGACCTCGATCTTTTAGAAGATTAATTTCTAGATCCACTAGATTTTGACAGGCTGTGTCTGAGGTTAATGGTCCATACTTAGAGTTTTACTGTTCTTTTCTGTATTTTATTTAAGTTGTCAATTTATCTACCTTTGATGGATCATATAATTGGACAATACCCTGTGCTTAGATCTAGTGTTCAGAATTAAGGTGCCTGTTAGAAGTAGGAATTTGGTGATTTGTAACGAATTAGTAGAGAGACCGAGCTTGACCGCTTGAGGCTAGTTTAGGGGAATCAACCCTAGGTGCTTACTTCCTTAGATTGACATTTAGGTTAGAACGAACCCATTAAAACTTTTCACTCAATTTGTCTAGAAGTGTTGAAATCAAAAGAACCACCTGTCCCTTTGGATCGACCCTCAAGTGCTACATCGAATGATCATGCATTTGCGGTATTTTAAAATGAGGAGACAGAATCTCCCCCATCAGCTCTGCCTTCTAGGACAGAGTCACCAAGCCTCTGTTAATATTTTGCAATCTGTAATTTCCTAAGATTCGCCCCTGTACACGAAAACAAAGAAGAAAAGTTAGAAAACAACGTATACCGTTCCCTCCCTTGCAACGACGCCAAAATTTGATTGTTGAAAAAGAATACAGAGAATATGAAAAGTGTATGTGATTAGTTTTAACTCTGAATCTTTGCAATTTAACCGTTATAGTAAGAGCTAAACGGGTTGATCCACATGGAGAGATGCGATGGAAACTTTTGGTAACATCGTCTTCTTATTATCTTCTCTTTTTAAATAACTTAGAAAAGAAAGGATTGATTGTATGTGGATAAAGATTTAATTTAAAAGAAATATTTACAGCTTACTAATAATCAACCACCATACATGCTAATGCTAGATAGATAATGACTTTACTTCAAACCCTAAACATGATATTCTACAACAAAATCAAGCAAGATACATAGGAGAGAAACTAAGTTATGATTTAAAATAATACCATCCAAGTTTTAACGTTACAATATCAAGATTTTTAATCAAGTATTATAAAGTAAGAAAAGATCATTAGAAAGTGCAAGCAAATCTTAACCCTATTTGAAATAACATTAATCAAAGTTTAACATTAAAATAGCAAGATCTTCATCAAGCATAGATTAAAAAAAATAATTAAAAAGTATTAGCAAATATTTGACCTAGTTGCTTATCCTAATGTGTCTTCAAGAAAAAGATTGGAGTAGGCATGCATACGATTTAATCTGGTTATCTACTAGATACTAGATGTAATGGTAGTGATATCTTAGCAAGCCATGAGAAAAGATCTATTTACTGATGGTAAACATAGGAAGCAAAAGCATTAAAGAAATAAAGAAAACAAAGAAAAAGCTAAATTAACAACAAACAAAGATATGAGAAAAGTAGAACCTGTTTATTAATTGTCACTATCAATTACAAGAGTGGTCTTCCTCCTCGTGCAAAATTTACAACAAAATTCAGAAAGAAAATAGATCTAAAGAAAAATCTTAATTTTGATCTCTGATGTGAGATGCCTCCTCTGTAGCTCTTCAAGAGTATTTATAGGAGATTTGAGAGTTAGAGTCCCACGCAAACACTGCCCCTCAACCGCCACGCCAACTACCATGATAAGGCAGTGAAAACACGGCTTTTGTCGCGTTTCTGCGGCAAAGTTAGGAAACTGGGTCACGCACTTTATTGCGTGGCTTTCTCTGGTCCGTCCATCTGGTGATCTATCCTCAGAATCTTCTGTTGATCTCTGAATTTTGAAATACGACGATCTCTTAGATAACTTGGAGATCAAGTTATCTCCAAATCCGAATTAAATTCATCTTTTCTCTCCTTTATCTTCATCTTGTGGTGCAAGTAACTAGATTTAAATAGAAGTCTACCTCTATCATTAATTGGGATTAGGATTCATCTTATTCTATCCTTCTCCTCCTCTAAATTTTAAATTAAATTAATTTAAAACTCAAATTTAAATGAGAGAGAAAAGATGCTTCCTTTATCTTCCCAATTAATCTTCATTTTCATAATTTTTGTGGGTTTTTGGGTTTCTTTTGGGCTTTCTCTTGGATTATGGAGGCCTACACATCACTAAATAATAAATGAATTAAACAGTAATATTTTAACAAAAATTATGCATGAAAATGTGAATAATAATATGCATTATTGATGACTAATTACTAAGGTTCCTGGACCTAGACGACCCCTAACTGGGCAAACCCGGGGGAGGTTGTTATATGAACCGACCACAAACTAATCGGCCCACGTAGGGGCAAAATACGGTGGGAGGTATTCGTACAAAAGCAACGAGACTTAACTACACCAAATCACGGTATCTTCGAGGCTTAACCTTTTAATCCCCAACCTTAAACACTGACTTCATAAGAGTATGATTCTTACGAGTTCCACCCTTGGTCGATCTCCTATTGAGTCCGGATGTCTCTAGGGGCAGCGGCTACCAAGTTTTAAATTAGGCTTGAGATTATAAGTGCTTGGAAGATTGTTTTTGGGCTAAGGAAGGGTAATAATTTTCCCACCTTATCTTATTTATTTGGGTGTTGCCCTTAAATTCGATTTTGTGCAAGCGTACCAGATGTTCAGAACAAGATACACTCAAAGCGGATAAATCAGCCAAGGAGTTGATCTTATTATATAAACAATGCGTACATACCTTACTTCAGCACTCTTCAATAGTAATTTAAATGAGCACGTGCCCTAGATGCAAGAGTTTAAACCGATTTTTAAATTTACAACATGCTTTTTATTGTTGGTTTATTAGCAGTGTACTAATGATGGCCTACAGGAATAATAATGCTTGCAGAAAACTAATTTTTGTAAAGCCAGCAGCCCTGCAAAAAAGATTATGAGTAGTTCACTCAAAACTGCCATGAAAACGCGACAAAAGTCACGTTTTCGCTGCAGAACTGAGGGTACTTGGTCTCTGCTTTCAAGAGTAGAGGCCCAAGACCACTTATATATTTCTATTGTTCATGATTTCTTGATTTCAAAACTTGTAACCTGAAACAAAAAAGAGATCATTTAGTTCGAAAACAAGAAAATACTGTTACTCCTCCGCGGCAAGGGCGCCAAAAATTTGCTCGAGGGGGAAATAGTGCACTAAAACGGTTAAAATTAAAGTAAATTATGTTCTTAAAAAGGTGCTACTATTCCCTCGAGACTATCATTATAGCTAGGAAGCTAAACGAGTCGTATCCACAAGGAGGGGGAGCGATGGAAGCTTTGTATTCGGTTTTCTTATTTTACTTAAAGTTCCTTCTTTATTTCAAAAAGAATAAACAAGTAGAAGAGAATAATTGTGTTGATGGTAGGTGAAAACAAAGTAAACGGTTGATTTGTGGAAACGTAAAGTGAAAACGAAATGCTAAAGAAGTTGATATGAAGAAGTAGAAAACAAGTTGTGAAAGAAAAGAAAAGAAAATGGTTTTGGAAAAAACTTCAAAAATGAAAGGAGTGTTGCTTAAAGAAAAATCGAAAAAGAGAACAAGTTTTGAAAAGAGGCTTTGAAGAAAAGAACTTAGAAAACAAAGTTTAAAAGAGTGAAAAGTGAATTTTTCTTTTAAGATGGTGAAAATGCATAGCTAACCTCCTACTGATGGATCCCACTAACCACTAACTTTCTTGATGATAGAGCCTCACAATGGATTTTTAGCCTTCACCACTCTTGTGCTATAAGAACTTGTCATGTGGATAACAAATGAAGTTCTGCCTCCATCACCTTGCGTTACACGACAGAAACTTGAAAGTCACCCCCATTAAGATCTATTTTAAGGCGAGAATGGGGTGAACTACAAGTGCACGATCGGTATCAGTAAGGATGAATAGGTATTTTCTAACTTCACCAAACAAAGCAAGGTTAGCACATCAATAGATCATCTATAACACGTAGTTAAGCATGAAATATGAGAATAAGCTTGCATGTTAGTGTGTCAGAGTTAGAACTCTTCATCGTTAGCCATCATAGATCTTGCTTGCATAAGACACATTGTGAGGCTTATTGATTTATGTGGGTTATCAATCAAATAGTTATAAGTTAGTGAGTTAGTAGTTAGTTAGCCATGCCAATGGAGAAGTTAGCTAGACATGGAATTGAAATGCAAGAAAATAAATATCATTACACTACTTGCAAGGAAAGAAGAAAGCTTGTAAAAACAACAAGAAAATTAGATGAGGAATAAGAAGGAGCTTGTATTAATTGCCACAGGTACAGAAATCTCACTCTCTATTTTCTGGACTAATAAAGGGAAAAGAAAATTACACAAGAGTTCTAAAGAAAATCCTAAAAAAATCCTAAAATTCTTCTCTAATTCTTTAACTCCCTCTCTCGTAGAACCAGAGGGGTATTAATAGCCTCAAAACCCTAGATCCTATCAATCGCAACAGTAGAAGAAAGAGATGCATCAACGGCCAGAGATTTTCCGCGAAAACACGGCTTTACCGCGAAAATAAAACACGGCCAAAGCCGTGTTTTCGCGATAGAATCTCAGTCATTACGCGAGCGTCTGCTTTGACAGCCTAACTCTGCCTAGGTGTCCTTTAGAACCTTCTTATTCTCCCCGAATATCCTTTGGTTCGTTACAGAACTGGGCTTCATAGATTGGGCTTCAAATAATCTTCATTAAATCCCAATTAAATTAAGATTTTGGGCCTTCTTCTCCATTAAATTGTGGACCTAAAAATTAAGAGAAAATACGTTAGAAACCATAATTTTATTAACAAATAAATGGAAAAATGTGAAGTAAATAATGCAAAAATGAATTCTACTCACCGAGTCGACCACTCCTGCAGAACCCGAAGGGACCCAGATCTAGGGAATATTGTGTTGGCCCAACAATTACAATCACCGGTTTATGTTTTAATGATAACAAAGCATATGTAGTATTTAGTACTGATCAAGTTCAAGTGTTTTAAGTGTGTTTCAGGGTTCAAGAAGATCTAATAGGTTTCTTCCTCTAAAGGAAGGTGTTGATGGCTCAAGGGTACTCAAGTACGGGATCGTAGCGCAAAGCATTCAGCTATCAGAGAAGTCTACTTGAAGAATCTTGTAGTCACTTAAGAACCTTGTAAGAACCTAGTTTGTTAAAGAGTAGAATATAAATTTGATGCTCAAAGATATATACACACACAAATGCATAATTTCGAAAGAAAAGTTTATTTTGTGTTGGTGTTTTTGACATGTTTAGTCTTGATACATGTTCCACATTTTTTGAAATATTTTTATTAATGTTTAGGACATGTATCTACTTATTATACATGTTTTCCCCCTTCAAAACCCATAGAAAATTTTTTGAAAATTTTCTTAAGTTTCAAAACTGACCTTGATTCTATTTTTGGCCTGGGTCGACCGTGCCTATTACAGGCCAGAACGGTCGACCGTCCAGTCGACCGAACCTCTGGCAGTGGGAGTGTACATGCTTGTGCAAGTTCACGGCCGACTGACCAGTCAACCGCTCTCCTCTGTCGTCGACCGATAAGTCGACCGACTGTAACCAATTTGGTCTCGGTTAAAACTTTTCGACCGAACGGTCGACCGATAGCCAACGGTCAAATTTTTTAAAAGTGTTGGTCGACTGGCTGGTTCGACCAGCAGACTGCCAGAATGGCAGCAACAGCCAGATTACAAAATCTGTATTTTTAACATGTTTTTTTAAAATGTGGAGAATTGAATTATGAGGGTTAAATTCTTCCTTTTTAGACCTAATAAACAATTCTAAATGTGTTTTTCTAAAGCTTATATAAAAAGTCATTGGGATCGAATTATAATAATAATAAATTCCATTGAAAATCAAGTTTTTGCTTTTAAAGAGAAAATGTATTCAAAGTTTTCTTTTGTGCTTTCAATTTCAAAGTTTTAATTGAGTTTTCTGTTTTTAAAATCTCTCTATTTTGATTTCCACTCTCACATACATCCTTGAGCTTCAAATTTACTTTTTACTCTATAGAGATTTGTAAGAGAGTTGTAAGAGAGTGTTTGTGATCTCTTGATCACCAAGAGCTTGTATTCTCAATTGGCTGTGTGCTACCTCTGGTGTAGAGGATTGAGTTGGGGAGTTATTTACTCCAAGTGATTGTAATTTTTGTTGTAAGGTCCCTTTATAGAAGATCCAATAGTGGATAGTGAAATCCTTCACGGTGGTGAAGGCGTGGACGTAGAGCAGTGGCTCGAATCTCGAAACAAATCTTTCTTGTTTGCAACTACCTTATTGTCTCTATTTTATTTACTTGTTCATTCATTTTATTGATCATTACTCATCTCAATAAGATAGCAATTGAGCACCTCAACTCTTATCTGGAGGAATCACGAGGAGAAGTTCAGAGTCCTTCACGGGGAATCCTGCTTCAATTCTTGTTTTGAGTGATCAGTTTGCATCATACATTATAGATTGTTTAGAATTTGCATTTGATTATCAATACACCTATCACCCCTCTCTATGTGTATTTTCAATTGGTATCAGAGATTTGGTCTCTAGAGTTTGGCTTAACCACCTTAGAGAGATCCTATTTGTTAATCACTTCATTAACATCTTCATTCTGATCCACTATAGTAAATATGGCTAAAGGTATTAAGACCCCTCTCAAGTTAGATGGCCTTAACTTTCTCATATGGAAGGTTAAGATGACCGTATTTTTGTAATCCCTAGGAAGCCGGGTTGTAAAGGCGGTGACTAAATCCTTTAGTATACCCACTGGTAATATGGACACTTGGTCCGACATTACCACTAAGAAATTTGATGTCAATGCAAAGGCACACTATGCATTGCTTCAAGCCTTAAATGATGATGACATAAGAAAGCATTCAATAGATATTCAACAGGATGCATGAAAATAATATATCTTAAAAGAGAGATATTGCCAAAAACTAGTACATACACATGGAGATAGTTTATCAATACATCCAATCATATATATATATATTAATCCATCGAGAGAGTCTAGGCTATCAACAAGAGTATGTAGACATGAATATAAAACAATCTTGTTTAGAAGATATTACTAATACTAATTTGCCATGCAATCTCCTTTCTCAAGGTGGTGTACGCCCACCTTGTTTCTTGATAGCGTTGCATCTAAATTTATATTGTCCTTCAAGCTCCAATGCAATCACCATCAAGGCACCACCTCCCCCTATGTCTTGGAGGAGGACATACCTATATCAAGCAAGTTTGGTATGCTCTTTGGTACCCATATCTTTTTGGGTCCAAGGGGGTTAATGTTTTCTCGAACCTGAATACTTTTATTTTTCATGTTTAATCTAGAATAACAAAATTGGGCTAGATGGCCTTTGCGATCACAATGTATACCTAGGTTCATCTTCCCATAAATATAAGCATGTGAGTGTTGTGCATTGTGAGCATATTTTATGTGTGCTCATGATGTGGATTTCCTTTGAGTTTTTCCCTTTGAAAATATAGAATCTATTGTCTTCATACTAAAAACACATTCCTTCAAACTTGCATCAAATACATCAATTCTAGATTTCAAAGAATTAAATTTATTTTGGTCCAAACAAGATTTTGGTCTTTTGCCCTTGCAAATGCTTTTGTAAGAATCAAAATGATTTTTGATCTTTTCAAAATTACAAAATATTTCTTCCTTTTCTTTAGAAACAACATCAAGTTTAATTTTCAAAAACTCATTTTCTTTTCTCAACTTTTTATTTTGGATTTTTGAAATTTCATATCTTTATTATAGCTCTTCAAAAAAATCTAGCTAATTTATCCATAAAAAGATCATCATCAAAAGAGTTATCAAGATTACCTTTGAAGCTTTCTCTCTGTTTACCATGAAGCAAATATTTGCGTTGTTGACTTCTTCTTCGGAATCTGTCTTCAGATCATCCCATGTGGCCACCATGACCTTCTTCTTGTGCAATCTCTTAGAGGTAGTTGCTTGAAATGAGGGGCAATCCAAAATAAGGTGTCTTGTCTTCTTGCAATAGTAGCAAGGATCCATTTCCTCCTTCTTTCTTTCATATTTGCCTTGAGGTCTTGCTCTCCTAAAGTTGCTTTTCTTCCCTTCTTGTAAAATATCTTTCCTACTTTACGGATGAGCGTAGCAACGTCTTCTTCACCATCGTCCGTTGATTCTTCATCTTCCATGATTGAGGGAGTTGCTTTGAATGCAATTGATTTCTTCTTTGTAGGTTCTCTTCCTTCACGTACTTTCTTTTTCATTTCATGGGTTTTGAGGTTCCCAATAAAATCAGAGAAGTCCATCTTCTCTCTATCATTTAGCTCCTTGAGAGTAGTCGCCTTGATCTCCCAAGCCTTAGGAAGCGCTCGTATCACCTTTTTTATCTTTTGGTCGTTGTCGATGGTATCACCTAAGAAAGACAACTTATTAGTGATTTTTGTAAAACAGGTAAGCATTTCATCAATCGATTCATTATCAAGCATATAGAAATTTTCATATTAAGAGAAGTAAATCTATCTAAGATCTCTTTACTTGTAAAGTACCCTCATGGGTTATAATCAAATCACTCCATACTTCAAAAGCTGATTTGCAATTAATAACACGTGATAAATCTTCATCTGTCAATGCTTGCATGAGTGTGTAATGTGCCTTAGCATTGGCCTCATAGTCCTTAGCAATGGCTTCTGACCATACATCGTCATCTCCGTGAGGCTCAACAAACTCTTTAGTAATGACCTTTGCAACTCTAACACCTAGGGACTTAGGGAATAAAGTTATTTTAACCTTCCACATAGTGAAGTTTAACCCATCAAATTTGGGTGGGGATTTGATGCTAGAGAAATCGAGAGATGCCATGATAACAAATATGCAAACAAATATAGCCAACAAAGGATCACCCAGATGTGGTTAAATCAAATACTAGAGAACTGGGCTATGATACTGTAACACCCCATCCTCAGAATACGTACTCAGATGCGTATCCTGATTTGTTAAACACTTTGTTATTTTTATTTATTATTTTCTCTTATTTATTTCTTGTACAATGGTAATACTACATTATTTGATCTCTCTGGTAATCCGATTGGGTCAATTTTAGTTTTAAACATTATTTCCCAATATTCTAGATTTTTCATGATTTTTCAGATTTTTTCTGAATTATTTTTTTAATACCCTAAAAATCCGGATTAATCGGTACCGCTGGTTTATTCCTGAATTTTTAATTTACAACTGGGGGTCAAATTTTGAGAAACCGCTTTCACATATCTACTTAGAATAATATTTACTACCTTAATTCTTTTTTTGAGAATTTTCAAAATTTAACAGATTTCTGCCGGATTTGGCGTCGACCGATATTAGTGGCCAATTCTAGGATTTTTAATTTAAAAACTATAAAAAATTTCTCGAAACGAATTTCACCATGATTCTTAGAATAATATTCTTGATTTTTGAGAATTTTTACGGGTCGTTCTGAGATACTTGATTTTCGGACGATTTCGGTATTTTTCCAAAAGTTTTCCGCATCCGCAACCGAATCCCGGGAATCCGCCACTCTAATTATTTTCACTTTTTCTTCCAAGTGAATATCTTCCTTTTTTCATTTTCTTTTCCTTTTTCCTTCTTTCCTTTTCTTTCCACCAAATTCTCCATTCTTCCAATACTTTCTACAACTTTCCACCAAAAATATCTTCTCCTTCCACCAAAAATATCTTCTCTAAAATATCCCAAACCACTCAAATCCCTCTCCCATCACCATGGCCGGCCAAGAGACACCTCACCTCTCCATTTTTACAAAAAACCCCCTCCCTAAACTCTTTTACATCACCTTCACAAATCCAATTCCTATATAAACCTTTTCTTCTTCATTTCACTTCATTTTTTCTCTTCACCAACACCTTAACCACCATCAACTCCTCCTTCATCTCCACCACAACCACCACCACTACAACTTCTATAACTTCCTACCTTCATCTTCTTCCTCCTCCTTCTCCATTTAAACTACCACAACTCCAAAAACTCCACCAAAGTCTCCACCTTCTCCTTTACCTTTTCCAAAACTACCACTACAACAAAACCTCTGCACAAACCACCACTCCATCATCTTCTCTAAGGGCCGGCCACCTCCTTTAGATTGGGGCCGAGCTCTTCTTCGTCGGTAACATCTCCGGTGATTATTCCGGTAATCGTTTACGATTATTCCGCTAATCATTCCGGTGACGATTACAACGACAACACTAACGACACCACCACTATCTCTTTATAACCTTTTTCATCACCATCATCTCTACTAATTTCACCACCATCTTCACTTCCACCATCAAGTTCACCATCACAACACCACTTTCATCTCCACTACTTCCTTTACTTTCTTTTATTACTCCACAAAAATCCATCTTTTTACCAAATACCACCACCACCAACAAATCACCTTCCCTTTCCTCTCCTCCTCCCTCTCCTTGGGGCCGGCCACTCCCTAGGCCACCACCAAGGGGTGGCGCACCACCCTAGGGCCGGCGGCCACCCAAAGGCCAAGCCCCCTTTCCTTTACTCACTTGGTATTTTCCTCTCCCGGGGAATCGGACGCGCAAAGCTTCAAAAGTAGCGTTTTAGGCGAGTGATTTTCCTCGCCAGAAAATAGACTTGTATTAAAATCATTATTATGTTGTCCTTGGTAGCAGTGCGATGTGGTTGTACAGGTGTGTGTGTTGTAATCTGTGAATATGTCCCGGACTGATATACTGTAATGCTTGTAACAGGATAGAACAACTCGTGCGACCATTCAGCCTCCGGTCTCTCACCATCTTGAAAGAGAGGTGATTGGGACCGTCAGGTTTCTCAGTTCAGCCTCCGGTCTCTCACTATCTCGAAAGAGAGGTGATTGGGATAGTCAGGTTTCTCAGCTCCATCTGGTTAGCATACTTAGCGCTCAGCGCTTTATTCACTAAATCTGTCCAGGCAAGTTGCTACCGGACCTTCCACTCGTATTCTAAAAACGAGTCGTCCCGGTAACCTCGCCAAGCGTATTAGTGTTTAAACTCTGTTCGCTACCTGTGCCTCCAGCATACTCAGCTCCACTTGGTTGTATCACTTATCAACCGATATGTTATCACCTGACACCCGACATACTACTACCTGATAATTGCCCCTTGTTACTACATGACTTGTCACTGGACGAATATCACCCTCTTGTCATGCTATCACTTGACACCCGGCATGATACACTTGACTCTTATAATTATCACGACCACGGGAATGATGACCTGACATCTTGATTTCTACTTAATATATTATAGTACATACTGTACTCCTGAGATACATGTATTCCTGACTTGTTCTGCTCATTCCCGGAATCTGATAAACTACATAATAAATTATAAAAAGGAACAACTTGCATCGGGTCGGGGGAAACTCGCGGCTATCAATCCATGTTCGTGTTTACAGTGGTATTAGGTATGTTGTGCAACTAAAACTTCTGGTTTGACCTGTGGGCCTCCAGGCGACCGAGGGGAGTGCTGGCTCCCTCCTTCCTGGTACCATCTTGATAAGGGCATTCTATAAGACCCTCCTGTAGGCCTTGCGGCCGGTTCCATATACCAGCAATGGAACGTCCTGGACCGTGGTCCCGGGCATATACGGGACCCACTGTAAACATTGTTCGTTGATCCCCGCTGGTTTCCAATAACAGCCTTAACTTACTCAGATGTGGATGTATGTGAAGTAGGACGCTATGGCACATACCTAGACATATGAGTAAGATGAGTAATAAGATTTAGCAGTTAAAAGTGCTAATAACAATTCCTTCGAGTTTGCCAGTTATAGCACATTGTGTCTCCTTTACATGCTTCTTATTCATAATGCTATATCAACTCTCATACTCTTACCTCTTATGCCACTTGGCTGTAACCTGGACATTTGTTTGGGAGGTTCTGACTCCCTTGAATTTGTATGTTCAGGTTCCGAAGCTTGGAGTGAAGTGGAGCCTTCCACCGAAGATCAAGCTTTCTTCATAAGCTGACTAGTCTCGGTACCTTTAGTACCCAACTTTTCCTTGTAGCTCGCGGGATTTTCCTTCAGCTCGTGAGCATCTTGTATTCATATTGTAAATTTTACTTTTGTACCCAGCTGTGATATAAGATATATGTAATAGTATATCACACTCGGTGATAACTTTGTAAATTGTACTCCTCATGTTGGAATGTGTATAAATACTACGTATTGTGGTACTGTGATTCTTGCCTGTACTGATGCTTAGCGTATATACGTAAGGGTATTTATGACCTGCGCATATACGTTGCAGTAACGTCTCCGTACCCGCCGGATCGGGGCGTTACGGTTGGTATCAGAGCCTAGGCTCTCACACCTACAGTACAATCAAGCAGCAAATTAACGGAATATTAATTTGCAATTGCTATGCATGAGTCTCGGTTATACAATCCAGCTACAATGTACGAAGTTATCTATTCCTTCTTGACTCCTTCCTCTATGTCCTAAAATCCTTCTATCTTTCCAGTTTCCAGTCATCTTTTACCAACATAACGATGGATAGAAGGACGGGTCGTAACAGCTCCGGACAATTACCAAATGGACCCACGGGAGAGAATGCTGATATTCTGAGGGTTATCCAGAATATGATGAAAAATCAACAACCGCAGACAGAACTCCTTCGGCAAGGATTAACAACTCCTAAGGAACAAAGGCCGGGGAATGTATCAGACTTCAGGCAGTTGCAGCCGGCAATATTCACAGGAGGAGAGAGACCACTAGATGCCGAACAATGGCTGATCGACACCACAGATCTCTTGAACGCAGCCCGGGTCCCAAAAGAAAATCAGGTAGAGGTTGCCAAGATTCAACTAAAAGATGTGGCCAGGACCTGGTGGCTAGCTGAAGAAGCAAGACTAGAGAAACCCATCACTTGGGACCAGTTTTCTAAGAGCTTTTATAATAGATTCTTCCCTACCACAGCTCAAAGAGAGATGGAAGAACAGTTCATCCGACTTCAGCAATGGAACCGATCTGTGGATGAGTATGCCGCTGAGTTCTTAAGGCTTAGCCGATTTGCTTCATATATGGTGACAGACGAAGAGAAGCGGGCAAGTAGATTCCAATAAGGCTTACAAATGGATATTCAAGTCCTTTTGATTCCTCAACAGCTGAAAACATATGCCCAGGTCCTCACTATAGCTAGGGAGGTGGAGCGAGGACTGGAGAAAAAGAAACTTAACCTGATAAGGAATCAGGCCATGAAGAGGCCACTTCCACAAATGGGGAGAGGAGGTCCATTCAGAGCTACAAAAGTTCCGACAATGAGACGACCATTTCAATCAGCCCCTCTTCAGATAACTCAACCACTTCCTATATGTGCTTATTGCCAGAGGACAGGCTACACGCAGCAGGAGTGCCGTAGGGCAAATGGATTATGCCTGGTATGTGGTTCCAGTGACCATACAATAGAAGGCTGTCCCCATAAATGGACAGGAATAGTGAACCAAGCCTTGCCAGTACCTCCAATACCAAATGGACAGAGGAACCAGGGACCAATGGCTAGAAGGGCCCCTCCCCCTCCCCGACAGCAAGTGATCCGCCCAGTCCAAAGGGGAGTTAGGACTACAGCTGGTCGCGGAAGGGGACAAGCTTACAACTTGACGGCGGAAGAGGCCGAGACTTCTGAAGAGGTGGTAACAGGTAAGATCAGGGTACACTCAAAACCTGTTCTAGCCCTCTTTGATTCGGGTGCTTCTCATTGTTACATATCAGATCATTTCATTGCCTTGCATTGCATACCTGTTAAATCTTTAGACCACCAATGGGAGATTAGCACAGGGAATGGAGTAGTCATCTCCTCTAAAATTTGTATCAATTGTCCTGTAGAAATATGTAACAAAACATTGGCCATAGATATGCTCGTACTAGATACCAAAGGGTACGACGTAATCTTAGGCATGACCTGGCTCAGCAAATACTATGCTGTTATTGATTGTCGAAATAAGAAAATTAATTTCAGAATTCCACTTCAGCCTAAATTTCAATTTGACGGGGAACTTAAGTCTGTCAAGAGAAAGATTCAGATGACTACTACCGAGATCCAGAAGAAGGAAGTACCAGTTTGGGATGAATTCTCAGAAGTGTTTGCTGAAATCTCAGGACTCCCACCTGACAGAATGGTTGAGTTCTCCATTGATACTATTCCAGGCACAGTTCTAATATCCAAAGCTCCGTACAGAATGGCACCCATTGAGTTAGAGATTCTAAAGAAACAGCTACAAGAATACTCTGATAAGGGGTTGATTAGGCCGAGTACTTCACCATGGGGAGCTCCAGTGCTATTGGCAAACAAAAAGGATGGTGGTAAACGGTTATGTATAGACTATAGAGAATTAAACAAAGTTACCATCAAGAATAAGTATCCCTTACCAAGAATTGATGATCTTTTTGACCAACTGCATGGAGCCCGAGTATTTTCTAAATTAGATTTACAATCGGGTTATCATCAGCTAAAAGTAAAGAAAGAAGATATTCCAAAGACAGCATTCAGGACTCGTTATGGCCATTACGAGTTTTTAGTCATGCCCTTTGGAGTCACTAATGCCCCTGCAGTCTTTATGGATTTGATGAACAGAGTGTTCTCACCATATTTGGATCAATTTGTCGTTGTATTTATAGATGATATCTTAATCTATTCCAAGAATGACAGGGAGCATGCAGAACACTTGAGGATAGTATTACAGACTCTCCAGCAGGAACAACTTCATGCTAAGCGGAGCAAGTGTGAATTCTGGTTAGATTGTATAGCTTTCCTTGGACATATGATTTCAAAAGAAGGAATTTCAGTTGACCCCAGCAAAATCCAGGCAGTAAAGGACTGGCCAATTCCAAAAACAGTAACAGATATTAAGAGTTTTATTGGATTAGCTGGATATTACCGACGTTTTGTCCAAGATTTCTCTAAGATCGCAGCCCCGTTAACAAAGCTCACCCGAAAAGGAGAAAAGTATATATGGACAGAGGAATGTACTGCAGCATTTGAACAATTAAAGAAAAGGCTCATTACAGCTCCAGTCTTGAGGACTCCCTCAGGAAGAGGAGGAATGGTTATATACAGTGATGCATCCGAAAAAGGCCTGGGGTGTGTATTAATGCAACATGATCATGTCATAACTTATGCATCCAGGCAATTGAAACCACATGAGAGAAATTACCCAACTCATGACTTAGAGCTGGCAGCAGTAATATTCGCATTGAAGATCTGGAGGCATTATCTTCTGGGAGACAAGGTGTTAATCTACACTGATCACAAGAGTCTTAAGTATATTTTCACGCAGAAAGAATTAAACATGAGACAGAGACGGTGGCTTGAATTGATGGCGGACTATGATATAGACTTACAATATCATCCTCGCAAGGTCAATACAGTACCAGATGCATTGAGCAGGAAGCCAGAAAATAAAATGCTAGTACAACTCACTCAACAGAAGGAGTTGATTCGGGACATCACAAAATTGGACTTAATACTAGTACGAGGAACTGATAAAACAGGACAGTTAATGACTTTTCAGATTCAATCAACCCTGATGAATGAGATTAAAGAAGTTCAAAAGGAAGACCCCCGATTACAGAAATTCAGAGCTCAAGTAGAGGCGGGATTAAGAACTGATATCCGTATTCATTCAGATGATGCACTTTATTTTGGTAACAGAATTTGTGTTCCCCAAGGAGAAGTTCGACAGAAAATTCTGGCAGAGGCACACAGTTCGGCTTATTCCATATACCCAGGGGGAACTAAAATGTATCAAGACATAAAGCAGCAGTTTTGGTGGAATGCTATGAAGAGGGAGATAGCCCAGTATGTGGCCAAGTGCTTGGTTTGCCAACAGATAAAGATAGAACACCAGAGAACGGCTGAACTTCTACAACCCTTACCGATACCCGAATGGAAATGGGAACATATCACTATGGATTTTGTTACGGCTCTACCCCGTAGTCCTAAGGGTAATAATGCAATATGGGTAATCATCGATCGCCTCACAAAATCAGCTCACTTCATACCATTCAGAGTAGGCCAAACAACAGAAGTTCTGGCAGATAAATATATGAAGGAAATAGTTCGTCTGCATGGAGTTCCGGTTAGCATCGTATCGGATAGAGACACAAGATTCCGATCGCATTTCTGGGAAAGCCTCCAAGAAAGCCTAGGAACTCGTCTGAAATTCAGTACTTCATATCACCCTCAGACAGACGGACAATCTGAACGAACTATCCAAATTCTTGAAGACATGCTGCGAGCCTGCATGATTGAATTCAAAGGGTCATGGGAAGACTATCTTCATTTGGCCGAATTCTCTTATAATAACAGCTATCAGGCCAGTATCAAGATGGCTCCATTTGAAGCTTTGTATGGCAGAAAATGTAGGTCACCGTTATGTTGGGATGAAGTCGGTGAGAGAAGACTTTTGGGGCCAGATATACTAGTTCAGACAACAGATAAAGTCAGAATTATCAGGGATCATCTCCGTGCAGCGCAGAACCGGCAGAAGAGTTGGACAGATATTAATAGAAGACCATTGGAATTCAGAACAGGTGATCATGTATTTTTAAAGATATCATCAACAAAAGGGGTAATCCGATTCGGTACTCGCGGGAAACTTAGTCCGAGATATATCGGCCCATTCGAGATTTTGGATCGCGTGGGAGATGTAGATTACCGATTGGCATTACCACCGTCATTGGAAGGAATTCATAATGTCTTTCATATATCACAGCTACGGAAGTATGTCAAGGATGAAAGTCATATTCTAAATCACTCTGAATTGGAACTACAACCAGATCTGTCCTATAAAGAACAACCGATGGCCATTCTGGACAAAAGTATCAAGACTCTGAAGAATAAGGCTATACCGTTAGTATTGGTTTCTTGGAATAGGCATGTTCCAGGGGAGGCCACGTGGGAACGAGAGGATGTTATTCGTGAGCGTTACCCTCAACTATTTACATCTTAGTTGGTAAAATTCTTTCTTCCTATTCTTCTCTACCATCATATTCCCCTTCCTGAAATTTCGAGGACGAAATTTTTTGCAAGGTGGATGGATTGTAACACCCCATCCTCAGAATACGTACTCAGATGCGTATCCTGATTTGTTAAACACTTTGTTATTTTTATTTATTATTTTCTCTTATTTATTTCTCGTACAATGGTAATACTACATTATTTGATCTCTCTGGTAATCCTATTGGGTCAATTTTAGTTTTAAACACTATTTCCCAATATTCTAGATTTTTCATGATTTTTCAGATTTTTTCTGAATTATTTTTTTAATACCCTAAAAATCGGGATTAATCGGTACCGCTGGCTTATTCCTGAATTTTTAATTTACAACTGGGGTCAAATTTTGAGAAACCGCTTTCACATATCTACTTAGAATAATATTTACTACCTTAATTCTTTTTTTGGGAATTTTTAAAATTTAACAGATTTCTGCCGGATTTGGCGTCGACCGATATTAGTGGCCAATTCTAGGATTTTTAATTTAAAAACTATAAAGAATTTCTCGAAACTAATTTCACTATGATTCTTAGAATAATATTCTTAATTTTTGAGAATTTTTACGGGTCGTTCCGAGATACTTGATTTTCAGACGATTTCGGTATTTTTCCAAAAGTTTTTCGCATCCGCAACCGAATCCCGGGAATCCGCCACTCTAATTATTTTCACTTTTTCTTCTAAGAGAATATCTTCCTTTTTTCATTTTCTTTTCCTTTTTTCTTTTTCCTTATTTCCTTTTCCTTCCACCAAATTCTCCATTCTTCCAATACTTTCTACAACTTTCCACCAAAAATATCTTCTCCTTCCACCAAAAATATCTTCTCCAAAATATCCCAAACCACTCAAATCCCTCTCCCATCACCATGGCCGGCCAAGAGACACCTCACCTCTCCATTTTTACAAAAAACCCCCTCCCTAAACTCTTTTACATCACCTTCACAAATCCAATTCCTATATAAACCTTTCCTTCTTCATTTCACTTCATTTTTTCTCTTCACCAACACCTTAAC
This sequence comes from Agave tequilana, assembly GCA_038442645.1. Classification (NCBI taxonomy): domain Eukaryota; kingdom Viridiplantae; phylum Streptophyta; class Magnoliopsida; order Asparagales; family Asparagaceae; genus Agave; species Agave tequilana. The sequence continues at coordinate 356,920 of JAVJIF010030886.1, forward strand.
CACCATCAACTCCTCCTTCATCTCCACCACAACCACCACCACTACAACTTCTATAACTTCCTACCTTCATCTTCTTCCTCCTCCTTCTCCATTTAAACTACCACAACTCCAAAAACTCCACCAAAGTCTCCACCTTCTCCTTTACCTTTTCCAAAACTACCACTACAACAAAACCTCTCCACAAACCACCACCCCATCATCTTCTCTAAGGGCCGGCCACCTCCTTTAGATTGGGGCCGAGCTCTTCTTCTTCGGTAACATCTCCGGTGATTATTCCGGTAATCGTTTACGATTATTCCGGTAATCATTCCGGTGACGATTACAACGACAACACTAACGACACCGCCACTATCTCTTTATAACCTTTTTCATCACCATCATCTCTACTAATTTCACCACCATCTTCACTTCCACCATCAAGTTCACCATCACAACACCACTTTCATCTCCACTACTTCCTTTACTTTCTTTTATTACTCCACAAAAATCCATCTTTTTACCAAATACCACCACCACCAACAAAATCACCTTCCCTTTCCTCTCCTCCTCCCTCTCCTTGGGGCCGGCCACTCCCTAGGCCACCACCAAGGGGTGGCGCACCACCCTAGGGCCGGCGGCCACCCAAAGGCCAAGCCCCCTTTCCTTTACTCACTTGGTATTTTCCTCTCCCGGGGAATCGGACGCGCAAAGCTTCAAAAGTAGCGTTTTAGGCGAGTGATTTTCCTCGCCAGAAAATAGACTTGTATTAAAATCATTATTATGTTGTCCTTGGTAGCAGTGCGATGTGGTTGTACAGGTGTGTGTGTTGTAATCTGTGAATATGTCCCGGACTGATATACTGTAATGCTTGTAACTGGATAGAACAACTCGTGCGACCATTCAGCCTCCGGTCTCTCACCATCTTGAAAGAGAGGTGATTGGGACCGTCAGGTTTCTCAGTTCAGCCTCCGGTCTCTCACTATCTCGAAAGAGAGGTGATTGGGACTGTCAGGTTTCTCAGCTCCATCTGGTTAGCATACTTAGCGCTCAGCGCTTTATTCACTAAATCCGTCCAGGCAAGTTGCTACCGGACCTTCCACTCGTATTCTAAAAACGAGTCGTCCCGGTAACCTCGCCTAGCGTATTAGTGTCTAAACTTTGTTCGCTACCTGTGCCTCCAGCATACTCAGCTCCACTTGGTTGTATCACTTATCAACCGATATGTTATCACCTGACACCCGACATACTACTACCTGATAATTGCCCCTTGTTACTACATGACTTGTCACTGGACGAATATCACCCTCTTGTCATGCTATCACTTGACACCTGACATGATACACTTGACTCTTATAATTATCACGACCACGGGAATGATGACCTGACATCTTGATTTCTACTTAATATATTATAGTACATACTGTACTCCTGAGATACATGTATTCCTGACTTGTTCTGCTCATTCCCGGAATCTGATAAATACATAATAAATTATAAAAAGGAACAACTTGCATCGGGTCGGGGGAAACTCGCGGCTATCAATCCATGTTCGTGTTTACAGTGGTATTAGGCATGTTGTGCAACTAAAACTTCCGGTCTAACCTGTGGGCCTCCAGGCGACCGAGGGGAGTGCTGGCTCCCTCCTTCCTGGTACCATCTTGATAAGGGCATTCTATAAGACCCTCCTGTAGGCCTTGCGGCCGGTTCCATATACCAGCAATGGAACGTCCTGGACCGTGGTCCCGGGCATGTACGGGACCCACTGTAAACATTGTTCGTTGATACCCCGCTGGTTTCCAATAACAGCCTTAACTTACTCAGATGTGGATGTATGTGAAGTAGGACGCTATGGCACATACCTAGACATATGAGTAAGATGAGTAATAAGATTTAGCAGTTAAAAGTGCTAATAACAATTCCTTCGAGTTTGCCAGTTATAGCACATTGTGTCTCCTTTACATGCTTCTTATTCATAATGCTATATCAACTCTCATACTCTTACCTCTTATGCCACTTGGCTGTAACCTGGACATTTGTTTGGGAGGTTCTGACTCCCTTAAATTTGTATGTTCAGGTTCCGAAGCTTGGAGTGAAGTGGAGCCTTCCACCGAAGATCAAGCTTTCTTCTCAGCATAGGCTGACTAGTCTCGGTACCTTTAGTACCCAACTTTTCCTTGTAGCTCGCGGGATTTTCCTTCAGCTCGTGAGCATCTTGTATTCATATTGTAAATTTTACTTTTGTACCCAGCTGTGATATAAGATATATGTAATAGTATATCACACTCGGTGATAACTTTGTAAATTGTACTCCTCATGTTGGAATGTGTATAAATACTACGTATTGTGGTACTGTGATTCTTGCCTGTACTGATGCTTAGCGTATATACGTAAGGGTATTTATGACCTACGTATATACGTTGCAGTAACGTCTCCGTACCGGCCGGATCGGGGCGTTACAGATACCATATGAAATCACCTAGAGGGTGAAAGGTGATGGCTTTAGAACTATGACAAATAATGCGGAACTTTAAACAACTAAAACTATTTATCACAATATAGAACAAATATACAATACCAAGTAAACACTATGAAGCACAAGAGTTATCAAGTGTAAAAGATAGAACAATATAGAGCATGCACAATAATAAAAAGTAGAGTAGAGAGAAAAAGAGAAGGCAATCGCAAATACAGAAATATGCTTCGAGGTTCGAGCCACTTGCTCTACGTCCTCGCCTTCACCGCAATGAAGGATTTCTACTGTGCTTGATCCCACAAGATCACCACTCTATAAGTTCTCTTCAAGAACTACAAGGACTCGCAAGCCCTTCTCACTTGGTGTCGCAACACCTTATACGATGGCAAGCCCGCAAGCTTGTCGAGGCTTCAACCTCTACAACTCGAATGCAATGAACGGGTGATTTACTTCTTGATCTTCAGAAAAATGGCTCACAAAATAATTCCTAGAACCAACTTGGAAGATGTAGAAGCTCTGAGTTGTGAGTAGTGAAGCTTGGAGGATACAGAGAATGAAAACTTAGCTTTGAAAATGTTGGATTTAGAAATGTAACTCAAGGTGAATTTTCTTGAAATTTTCTTTAAATTTTGCCTCAAATATTTTCCAAAATGATGTTAAAAGAATCCTTAGGGTTTAAAACAATGTACCCCTATTTATAGAGGTCTAAGAGAGAGATTAAATCCAAAATAGCAGTTATGGATTAGCCCAGAAAAAGCCACGAATAAATATAGCCGTTTGAGACAAATCCATGCCTAATCAACCTGTCGGTCGACCGCCAATGGTTGGATTTCTGGCCGTTGGGAAATAGTGGTCGACCGGTCGGTCGTGACCTAAAGCACAGGGTCGAATGGGCAGTCGACCGGTGTGCACAGGTTTGAACTTGTGCCAACCGTGCATAAATAATCGACCGGGCGGTCGACTGGTAGAGCAATTTGGCTCTACCAGCGATCGATCGATGCTAGGTCAGAAACAAGGTATATTAAAGTTTTGAAATACATTTTGAATTTTCCACAAAATACTTTGAATTTCTTTTACAAAACAGAGTTCATGAATATATTTGAAGATCAAAATATATGTGATACTAGAACAACACAAAGACAAACATGTAAAACTTGTTTTTGTAAAATAGGAAATTCTATTTTGTAAAGTATATTTTTCAAACAAAAATGTTTTGAAATTTAGTTTCGAAAATGAAAATTCCTTTTCAAGAAATTTTAGAATCAAAACACTGAGAGAATAAATGTGTGTGTGTAACTCATGAGCTTCTAGATCATCTCGATTGATTTTAACAAACTAAATCTACATGAATAAAAAACAAGAATAATTTCTTTCTTTGCTTCTTTTCTTGATTCTTCTTTAAACTTCGAGCTAGCCTTCAATCTTGAGTGCTATGAGAGCTTTTGATGCTTTAGGCTCTTTGGATCTCTTTGATGATAGCTTCTAAAGTTGTGAGTCTTAAGTGAAGCCAATCATTCTTTTGATTTTTCTTGAAACATAACTAACAAATGTTTATTAATACAAATAACCTCACAAGTTCCATCATCATCAAAACTAGGGTTAAAGGCTTTTGGGCCGACCGATAGACTGCCAGAAAGGGGTCGAATCCAATTGTGGTTTCCTAAAACTCCGGGATCTCTGGCTAAAAATAAAGGGCCCCATGAATTGTATCCCTGGAAAACATGTAATTGATTGTTAAATCAATAAAATCTCTCTCCCTTGCCCCGAGGACGTAGGCAAATTGTCGAAACTCGTAAAATATTGTGTTTTCTTTCTCTCTTGCTTATTTGTTCTTGTCTTTGGGTATTGGTCTGGTGCATCTCTCTCTGTTGCTTGGGGTTCTTTATTGGTTGTTGCCAAGGCATGCAATAAGTGGTATCAGAGAATCCCAGGTTCATCATGGGATCGTGTGTCGATTCCAAGAGCATTGGTGGCTGTTTGGAGAAGATCGTGTGTCGATCTCGGAGCAATGTTGAGACTGTTTGTGGGATCGTGTGTCAATCTCAGAACAGCATTTGGATTGCTCAAGGAATCAAATTTGGTGGAGTAGATCGTTTCAAAAACTCTCCTAGGGTTTTACTTTAAGGTAAAGATCCTATCTTTATCTAGCTTTTTGATCTAACTCTATTTGTTTTTCGCATTTTTTTAGGAGTATATTGAAAAGATGGTTGGAGGTAGTACATCTATGGTGAAAACCATGAATCCACATCCATTGAAGATTGATGTGGTGAAGTTTGATGGCAAAAACAACTTTGGGATGTGGAGATGTGAGGTGATGGATGCATTAACGACATCAAATCTCGAAGACACTCTACGGCTGGAAAAAAACGTGATGCTACTTCTGAAGAAGATTGGGATAAGAAGAATCGAATGGCGTGTGTTCTGATTAGGTCTTGTTTGACACAAGGCATCAAGTATCATGTGTTATATGAAACCTTTGTAAGGCAGTTGTGGGAGATCCTGAAGAAGAAATATCTGACAAAGAGCATTGAGTCATGATTGCAATTGAGAGGAGGCCTTATCGCTTCCAAATGAAGAGAGGACTCTCCATTGATAAACACATGAATAACTATACCAAGCTTCTTACAGACTTAGTTAACGTGGATGTGAATATCAAAAAAGAAGATAAGATGATGATTCTATTGAATTCTCTTCCTGACGAAGAGTATGAGACCTTCACCTTAACTTTGATCAATGATAGACAAACACTTAACTACAGTGAGGTGTCAGCTGCTCTTGTAAATTATGAAGTAAGGAGGCAGGACAAGCTATCTTCTTCTGAGGGTACATCAGTAGAGGCGTTAGCGATAAGAGGCAGGAGTTCCAATCGGAAGGACAAAGGCGAGCATGAGATATCAAAGTCCAAACCAGGGTTCAGAGATCTGAAGAAAAATCAGTGTGCCTCCTGCAAAGAGATAGGGCATTGGAAGGTTGATTGTCTAAGGATCAAGGATAAGAGTAAGAAGAAAGAGTCTAAGACCAAGGCAAATCTCACACATGTGGTCAGTACTCAAGCCAGTACTTCACAGACAGATGGATCAGACTCAGACTCATCGATATTCTGTTTCTCCATTACTATTCCTATTGTTGACAACTCAGGAGACTCTTAAGTGGACGTTAGATACTGAGCTACCTAACATGTATGCCCAGATATGGATTGGTTTTCTAGCTTTGAGAAGCTAGATGGATGTTCTGTTATCATTGGTGATGATCGCCCATGTAACATGGAAGGAATAGGTACAATTCAGATTAAGATGTTTGATGGGATGGTGCGAGAACTGAAAGGAGTGAGGTATGTACCTCAAGTGAAAAAGAATCTTATCTTTGTTGGTGCCTTGGAAGCATTGAGTCATGGAGTATCTATTAGAGATAGTATTCTCAAGATGACTAAAGGCTCAATGGTGGTGTTGAAGGATGTTTGATGCAATAACCTATATTACTTGATGGGTAGTATGGTTACAGGGCATGTGGCAACTTCTATTTCTTCAGATGGTGATTGCACACAGGTGTAGCGTATGAGCTTGGATAGACATGAGAGAAGTCTTTGCAAGCTCCAGCAAAGAAGGGATCATTGGAAGGTGCATCTACCTGCAACATGTAATTGGGTGAACACAACATTGTGGACAAGGAGATGAAGGTGAAATTTGGCACCTCTATGCATCGCTCGGAAGGTCTTCTTGATTGTGTTTACGTAAGTATTTGGGGACCTGCCAAGACTGCATCGCTTGGAGGTCATTGGTACTTTGTCTTTTTTATTGATAATTTATCTAGGCATTGTTGGATATATCCCATGAGACAAAGATTTGAAGCTCTAGGTATGTTGTGAAGTGAAAGGATATGATGGAGAAACAGACTGATAGGAAGATTAAGGAGCTCCAAATTGGTAATGTTGAAAGATACAAGAATCAAATCCTACAATTTGGCCAGAACACTGGTATTGGTTTCACTTCACAAATGAAATACATGGGTTGGCTAAGGAAATCAACCGTTTCTTGTTGGAGAAGGTTCGGTATTTGTTGTCTAATGCAAGATTAGACAGATTGTTTTGGGCTGAGGTGAATGTATATGCTAGCCATCTCATAAATGGACTGTTATCGACTGCGATAGGAGGTAAAACTCTGCTAGATATTTGGCCAGGTGAAGCTGTTTAATATTATGATTTGTTGTGAGTATTTGAAAGTCTAGCCTACTTTAATGTCAAAGATGGCATGATAAATCCGCGAGTAAAGAAGTTTGTGTTTTTGAGTGTCAAAAGGAATATGAAAGATTACAAGTTATGGGACCCTGAAAATAAGAAGATTGTGTTGAGTAAGCATATCGCATTTGATGAGACTTCATTATTTGAAGTCTACCATCTCTCAGCAGGTGGAGAGGACGAAGACCAAGGATGTATAGCAGGGGGTGGAGGTTGATGCTACTCCACCACCTTCAGGTAATTCAGTATCAGTAAGGACTTCACCGAATGTGACACCAGGTGTAGATCATGTAGTCAGTTTTGATGTTGAACAGGTTGACGACATTGATGAGAATGTTGAATTATTTGCAGCTATTGGAACCAAGATTAAATCACGAAAATGGGTGAAGAATCATGAATCTCAAGTTGGTGAGCGTGACAAGCTCAAATTGAAGGTCGTTCTCCATGACGGTATTGGGAAGGAGGTTCATATGACTCAGCCAGTTTGGTTCGCTCTTGAAGATTTAGTTACAGTTACTTGAGCTTGGTGGAGCTCATTTAATTGAACTACGGATAGCTTGATCTCTTGGGCAAGATACGTAGGCAGCCACATAGGTGAAACTATTTGGTGATGCAGTCCGTATGAAACTATTTGGTGTATTTGAGTTCTCAAGAATTGGCAGCGGAAGCTGATTTTGGACTTCACGTAGAGGTGAAGTATTGTGATCTCGATGAACATTTGATCTTTCGGTGAGAAGATAGTTGAGCTTGCATAAGGGGATGTGCATTCAGTTTGTTAAGCCGATGTTGTTATTTGGTGTGCTCTACTCAGATTGGTTGGATCGTCTTGAAGACAGTTGGACTGGAGTGCCAGTCAGTTGGAGTCAATGTTGGCTTATGTTGGTTATTCTTGGGGTCATTTGGAATAGTGTTTCATTCAGTTGCTGAGTTGTAGACACGTTCATTGGTTGGCTCATATGGTGTTGATTCTTTTGGTGGACTGTTGGGAGGTATATATGGTGTATCTGTTTGGATGATTAAGCTGAAATTCAGAATCTTTACAATTGATATCGGAGTTTGGAGAGAGTTACCTGAGGGGACGATAACAATTTGGATCCGGTGTGATCATTTGAAATCAATTGTAAGTGTGATGGCGATTCGTTTTGGAACTGATTGGTCCGTTCGGCCAAGTCGAGATCGTGTGTCGATTTAGCCGAGATCGTGTGTCGATTTTGCCAGGTGTTCATTGGAATTCGGCTCTGATTTGAAAAATCTTCACCGAGGTGGATAATTGTAAGGAGAGAGAGGAGATAAAAGCTTGATGAAAGAGTTTTTTTAACTCATTGGAAGAGATAGTACAGAGATCAGAATCCAAAAAGAGTGAGAAGTAGTATATATTGTGCCAGAATAGAGGTCGGCTGACCGCCCGTTCGTCCGGCATGCACAACGTGCACAGAAGCAGCTCGGTTAACTGCCCCGTCGACCATAGCAAGGAGAGCAGTCGAACCGACTGGCATATATCAAGTTTCTGTTGGAGTCGGTCGACCGAAGGAAGAAGTTAGTCGACCGGGCCCGGTCGACTAATACGCGAATCTGCTTCTCCTCTTGGGATTTAAACTTCGTTTTTGAAAAGGAATCAAATCCAATTATGGTTTCATAAAACTCCATGACTCTCTGGCTATAAATAAAGGAATAGTGCCCCATGAATTATATCCCTGGAATATTTGTAATTAATTGTTAAATCAATAAAATCTCTCTCCCCCTTACCCGAGGATATAGGCAAATTATCGAAGCTCGTTAAATATTGTGTTTGCTTACTCTCATGTTTATTTATTCTTGTCTTTTTGTTACTTCTCTGGTGCATCTCTCTCTGTTGCTTGGGATTCCTCATTTGTTGTTGCCAAGGCACGCAACAGAAATTAGAATGCTCCGTGTGATTATAGATGCGTTAGGGTTTTTTTTGTTCGACCCCCTTCTCGTTGGAGAGGGCGAGGTGTTTATATCCGTCCGAGCTACTTTCGTGGGTGCGTATATTTCGAATCTGCGTAACTGCACGACTTGCACGTTGAGATTTCCTTAAACTGCCCAGATTATGCCGCTTGATTGCTGGGATCGCTATGCTGGGATATCCACCACCGTTCATAATTGCTCGCTTTAATATAGAAGCGTTTCATCGTTTGGAACGTGGAGATGATCTGACAGTATAATCGAATCCGTGAATCTTAGAGATAGTGTTATCCAACTGTAAGCAACGCGGGGATAATGAGCTCCAGAGAGTTAAGTGGCAGAGTCTTGAGCAGCTCTGGGGGGGGGGGGGGTCTTTGTGTCGGAGTCTTAAGCGACTCCGTGGTGGACCCGGTACTGGGGGTGGAAGTCTACGGAAGCGATGCAACTCCAATTAAGCGCTAGATCTGGGTAGTCGGTGTCTTTGAGTTCGGGTTGAAACCCGAGATCTCCTTCTTGAGCCCAATCTTGCTTGCTGGTGAGTTGAGTCTGCTGATGGTAAGCGATGATCCCCATACATGACACGTGTCGTGATTTCCTATGGGGTTAAGAATTGCCCACTATAATGTGTCATGTCTGACTCATACTTGAATTCAGAAAAGAAAGATTATCATTTTCTTTAATTAACACTATGCTTTTATTTTTTTTCAATTCTTTTGTGTTCTTGTTTGTGAAGATCTTTTTCTCTTTTCTGTTTTTCTTATTATTTATTTCTATATATTTTAATTTTTTTCTTAAAATTTTTTGTTCCTTATTTTACAAATTTTATTCTTGCTTTATTTTTTTTATTTTTATTCTCTTTTTTTAATTCTTTTTTCCTACTGTGAAGAAGAAGCAAGAAAATTGATATATTCCACATCAATCAAATATTACTATGCCTTTGCTATCTTGTTCTCAGAATCTCTCATGTAAAATCATGAGTTTGTATTCTACTTAATTTATAAGTGCTAGCTTTCAATGTTTTGATTTATTTTTTTCAAAGAGTTTATAACTTTATTATTTAATTTTGGCTTACGGATCTACCGAAGCTTCGATATGTCATGTCTAATTTATACTTGATTGCAAATAAGAAGATTAGGGGGTGAGAAAAATATCTCAAGTTGGTTTTGTTTCGAAACAATATTTGTCTTATGGATATATGATGGTTTCTTACTGGTTATAATTTCACTTCTTCTCTATTATTGCTATATGAAAAGTTTATGGTACCGACTTATATCTTGCCCAAAATTTGATAAAATAAAAGAACAGATGCATATAACTACTTAATATACATGCAACTGCTCATTTAGTTTTTTTCTTTAATTTTTTTCCCTCAATCCTTCTTTCTTTTCCCATCAAATATTTTCTCCTTTTTTCCCATCAGATATTTTTCTTTATTTAATAGATTTCTGCTTTTAATTTTATGACTCAGGTGTACATTCTTTAGCTTTTTTCATCTAATTTTCTTGTTTTATTATTTTGTTCTACTTCTATTTTTTGATTCATTTTGGTTTCATCCTCTTTTTTATTCTTCATATAATTGTTTTTTTCCCTTTTTCTTCCAAATTAAGTTTTTTCTATCTTTTTCCTCATTTACTTTTATATTTTACTTCTATTTTTATCTATATTTTTAGTAATAATTTTTTTTATTTTTCATGTTATTTATATTCTTTATTTTTCTCATTCTTTTCTTCTTTTTTTTTCCAATATTTTCATTTTGAAGATTCTTTCATTTATTTTTTTTATTCTTTCTAAATTTTCTTATTTCATTTTTTTTCATGGTTTTTGTTTTCTTTTGTTTTTTAATTTTTCTTTCTTTATTTTTCAATACTATTTCACTTTTTAATTCTTTCTCTATTATTTCATATATTTATTTCTTTTACTTTTTCATTATTCTTTTGTTTCTAAATTTTTTTCTTTTAATAGAATTTTCAATTTCTTAATAATTTTTCTTTTTTATTATTTTATTTATTTTCCATTTTTAGAACTTTTTTTTGATTCTTTTCTTTTTTTTATTGAGATATTTTCCTAAATATTTATTTATTTTTTCTCCAACATTGTAATGAAAATAGCTACGTTTTTCTGCTAATGTTATTTTTCTTGAATAGTGCAATATAACGTTGTTACACATAAACTATTAGAATTAATTATAGATATATATTCATAGTTAGAAATAATATGCGCTCGCTTATAACATACATACCCTTTTTTTAATAAAACTTGATGAAGGTCACCCTCAAACCAACACACAAAAAAAAGAAAGAAAGAAAGAAGAACACACACACGCACTCATCACTAATTATCCAAAGTAAATCCATTGTTTGAAACTAAAGGGATTGAATTCGGTCAATCCCCTTAGTTTTGAACAAGGTATTTGGGTAATTAATGATGGTTGTGTGTGTTGGCCCAGAGGCCTTCCACTCTAGTTCTGATGATGATTAACTCATGTAGTTATGTTTACTAATAATCTTGTGATTTTAGTTACAGATCATTTAGCAAGATATCAGTTGGTGATTGCTTCAACAAGAGGAGTTTGGAAGCTTTCACATGGTGATTCCAGTGCCCGAGCATCAAGATCATACCTTTGCACTCGGTGGATCACGTTTGGGATCGAGTCGGCTTGAAAATTGAAGATCGTCAAGAAGACTTAGGTATCCTAGTTTATAGTTTGTTTTAGATCCTTGTGTAAAGATAAGAATAGTTGATATGCTCAAGTGCACAACACACACGTTTTATGTTTGGATATTGGTTTTTCGTTTGGCTTAAAAATATATTGTTTTCATGAATAGTAGATCAAAACAAGTTTAAATGGTTTATATGTATAGTAGATGTATTCTATTTATACATGCATGCTTAAACTTCATAGACAAACTTATTTTTGACTATCCTATTCATGTATTGAAAAATCCTATTTTGATAAAATACAAGTTTTAGTTTTTGGTAAAACTTTCAAAACACAAAAATAGTTCAAATTGCTTGAGATTTGAGTTGACATTTTATCCCATGTTTATATATCAATGCAAATGTTAAAACTTTTTTTGGGATTTTACATGTTTTACAAGATTTTTTAGAAATATTTTAACATGTTTTTCTGACTCAGTTTCTGACCCAGGAAAGTGGCTGACAGGCCAGGTCGGTCGATCGCACGGTCGACCGAACCAAGGGCCGGTCGACCGACGTGCACAACCTTGTGCATGTCTGGCAGGCATGGGCTGGTCGACCGGACCAGAGAGCTTTGCTCTCTGTATCTGGGCGGTCGACCGAGAGGTCGACCGGTTTGCCCAACGGTCATATTTATGACCGTTGGCGGTCGACCGACGGTCGACCGCAAGCCTGTCAGGCTGACAGATCAGCCTAACGGCTAGTTTTCTATTTGGCTTATATAAACCTCATTTCTTTGGGATTTTGGCTAAGTTTTTTAGAGACAAAATTTCCTATTCTCCGGTTTTAAAAACAAGTTTTTAAAAGAGTTTAAGTGCCAAAAAGATCTATCTTTATTTTGTTTTAGGTTTTTGGAAAAATCAAAGAAAAGAGTATTTTGGGAGATTTGTCTTGGTTTTCATTTTCTATCTTTTACAAGAGTTTTTTCAAGTATTTTTTCTTTGAGTTTTTGTTTTCCAAACACCTAGTTTTCCACACTTGAGCTTATCCTCTATCCTATTCTATTAGGATATTTGTTTAGTGGAAAAAGAGATAGTTTGTGGTCTTTGTAACCACCAAGTTGTAAAACCCTCATTTGTTTGGTTGCTCCCTCTTTGGTAGAGGTTGAAGTTGATTTGGGTTGGAGTTTGCTCCCTCTTTGGTAGAGGTGGAGATTGTTGTTTACTCCCTCTAGTGAGAGGTGGAGTTGGTGATTGTTTGTAACCCTCTTCGGTAGAGGTGTTTGTGGTTGTTTGGCTACGGGCTTACCCCTCGGTTGTGAGGTGGTGTTTGAGAGAGGAGTTCGGTACTCCTATTGTTGTAACAAGGAGTTGCAAAATAGTTCGGTACTCCTATTCGGCTACACTTGTTGGTTGTATTAAGTGTGTTGCAAAATAGTTTTTAGCTTTCGCATTTAGTTTTTAAATTAGCACTATCACCTATTCATCCCCCTCTAGGTGATTTCAGTGTGTAGGCTCGAGGTGACCTCCATCATGTTTCTAAAAAAAAAGAAAAGAAAAGATATGTATGATATACTTATCATGAACCAAAAGGATTTAAGAAAAATTAATTTGATCAAAACGACTGACTGAGGGGAAGTTTTCTCCTGTAACTCATATACAAATTTTGTTTGTCTGTCCGTCTTCTATTTCGCGCGAGAGAGAGAACGATAAAGCGAGAGAGAGGGAGGGGGAGAGAGAGTTGCCGCCAAGAGAGCCGCCGCCGCCCTCCTCTCTCTCTCTCTCTTCCCACCTTCCCCTCCATCTTCTTCCTCCTTCTTCCACCACCCTCATCCGCCTTCTTTTTCCTCCACCCCCTCCACCGCTCGGAGATAGAGCATCACCCTCGGGCTTCGCCGTCGTCGCTCCTTCGTCAACACTGCCCTACTCACTCCCCTCCCACCTTTCCCCCTCCGTCCTTCTCCACCTCCTCCTCTCCGCCTTCTTCTTCCGCCTCCTCCCTCCACCGCTTGGTATACTATTCGGTCGGTTTTCACTGTCAACCTGTATGCTAGTTTATTTCATAGTTTAGACATTCATTATTGGAAGTGGTAGCGGGGAGGAAAATTTTGTATTAGTATAGAAAATGGTAGTACAAAGACCAAATTAGCGACCCATCACAGTCCAAATCAGGCCTGGTCCAAGTTTACTGAAACAGGCCCCCCCACCCTCAGTGAAAACTTCTTACAACGAACTCAAAACTAAACAAAAATAAAACGTGCACCGCTCGGGATCGCTTAAACGCCCAACGCCACCGAAACGTCTGCCGCTCTCAGGCTGAGCTCCTTTCGCCGGACCGCGGCGTAACTCGTAAACGCGCCTCCGCCTCCGCCCACAGTGTCAGAAGTGCTTCCCCTCCAATCCCTGCCGCCAAACTAACCGATCCCAAACCCCCACCAAAACCAAAACCCTAACCCTAACCCTGAACCCTCAATCCATTGATGCGAAGCCCTCGCTTGATCCTGGCTCTCCTCTCTCCCAACCCACCACTCTCCGTCGCCCGCCGAAACCGATGCTTGGATTTATTCCAACCTCTCCTCTCTCCCGTCCGACCTCAGCTCCCTCACCCGTGCGCAGCTCCACCAGAGGATTCTCTCACTCAACTCAAACCCCAATCCTATCCCTAACCTAACCCTAGTTCTAATTAGACCGAGCACCCGTACAAATTTCAGCGTACCAACCTCTGGCTTCCAGTTTACGAGTGGCTGGAATCGTTGGACAAGGACCAGTCGGTCAGTGGAAAGGAGATTGCTGATTGGTTGGCTGAGAGTTTAGGGACAGGGTGTTGTCGAGGCATTCCAAGTATCATTTGATGCATTATATCCAGAAGTTGCACTTGAAAATGCTCAAGAAGCGGGAAAGCTGCCAAAGGTAACATCTTTTGTGTTTCTATGTTGTTGGTTATATTTTTGTGCTTAATGGATTTACGCTGGCTTGTTTATTAGAAAGTGGCTGAATCTGGATGCCTATTATATCCCCGATAAGCTTATTGGTTACAACACATGATTGGATATACAAATTCCAAACAAGCACAGCGGGGAATTTGTACTGTTCAAGTTTGGTTTACAACATCATATTCAAGATAACTTGATCTTGTATGTCATACTTGGGTGGTTATTCGGTTCTTGTTTGTCGTTAGAAGATAACAAAACGTGCATGAACCCACATCAAAGAAACATATTTGCATGGAAAAACGAGAAAATGGTGAAAATAAGTTGGGATGGAAACCAAGTTACTAATTGAGAACATAGTCATAGAACTCGTGAAGAATTCACAAAATGTGTATGCGCCTTTAGTTCACTATGTCAAACAATGCTTGATGTTACACACTCAAACACCCACCACCAACTCCTATTTTCTCGTCTAAACTTTTGCTGAACCATTCCTATATTATTCAAACATTTTCCTGAAATTTAATTAAGATTAGGGTTAGAACTAAATTTTTTTTTTTTTTTTTTTTGGGGGGTGGGGGAGCATTTGAAAGAGAAGATTAGAGATACACTCAACCTCTATCTCATACACACACACTCACACATTTTTTTCGGAAGGTAAATTCCGGGGTATCCTAGAGGCGCCCACTCTCATCCTAAGAAAACCTGGTGGTCAACAAGTCCTCCAGACTAATCCTTAAAATGTCGTTGAGAGTGGGATTCGAACCAGTGCCCTCTTGGGAGCAAACCAAGTGGCTTACCGTTCGGCCACTCTCGCGGAGACACACACACACACAGGGTAAAATGTTCCTAGTGTGTCTCCTTGGATAACTATGTAACAAGTCATCCTAAAATCTCACTATGAACTATGCTTAGAGATGATCTACACCATTCATCTTAATCTATATGTCTTAAAATGATTGTGTATAAAAGATAATTTAATTTGGATATTCTTTCACCATTGATCAACTCACGTCATTTGTTCTATTACTGAAAAACTGTTTATTTTACAGCTGTTTGATGCATGGTTAAGAAGTACCAAAAGTGCATAAATTTTATATACAATCATTTTCAGATCAAATGAATGGAGTAGATCATTCTTAAAAGATGGTGTATGGTAAGATTTTAGGCCGACTCCTTAGTTACCTAAGAAGACACTAGGAACACTTGACCCATATGTGTGTGTGTGTAAGGATATGAGTTTACGCACATATAAATTTATATGTTCTGGACCTCTTTCATGTGTGGATCATCCATACCGTTCATCATATTTTACATACACTTGAGGAATTGTGGATGAAAATGCATGGGTTTGGGAGATTATTTGTTCATCTATCATGTGGTTGCAAATTGAACGGTTTTCATGAATAGAACAAATTTGGACCCTTTGATTGATTGGTAAATGACTTAAAAACCTATGATCTTTTATCCATTAATCTTTGATAATATGTAGATCATAATGAACGGTGCAAATCATCGACCCACAAGTGAGAATTAGTTGCAGCACATATAAGTTTATATGTGCTTAAGCACATATCCCTTCTTTAAACACACATATCGATAGATAAATAGAGAGAGATAGAGAGAGAGTATTGGCTATTTTACATAAAAGCCTCATGTTTTATTTTATTCCTTTACCCTCCCCCTATGGTGTACCATATAAATAATGCATCCCCAGCTTGTTTCAAGTAAACTGAACAAGCAGTTCTGGTTAACAAGCCCGCTAACTGAGTAATAGATATCACATGTCTTGGCTCAATAATTTTCTCATCTATCACCTTCACTTGAACAAGATGACAATCAATCTTAATGTGTTTAATTTCTCATGGAACACCAAATTAGGTACCATATATTACCTGCTTGGTTATCACAATACAATTGCATAAGGGAGGATGATGTATAACCAAGCTCAATGAGTTGTTGTATCCATATTAGTTCAGAAGCAATATTGGCTGTGGCTTTAAATTCAGATTCTGCACTTGACTTTGACACAACACTTTGCTTGTTGCACTTTCAAGATGCAAGGTTCCGAAGAACAAAGGTCCACACAAGCGAACACACTATTTTCGAGTAGCCTTTAACCCTCAAAAGCTGAACATGTCATCTTAAGTAGCGTGGAATTGCTGAAACATTTATCTCACAAACTTCTCATTTGACAATGCGACTCTCTTGATCGAAGAGCTCTCCCCTTTGATGCCACCACATTTTCTGTGGTAACAATGGTAAATCGAGTCAGCTTTCCATGCAACTACCAATATGCACTGGTTGTATATGCGTCTTTGTAGTGGTCAAAAATTGACCCTCAGCAAGATGCTGATATATGTCCAAGCAACCAAGTTTCTTTTTTGAAGTTTCCGCATCAATCAACTACCTCCGTCACATCGGACTCTCGCAAGAGCATCCACAATTCCCAGAATTGCTCTAGATTAGAACTTAAGTCAACTTCCAAAGCTCTACCACCGAGAGCCACCCTGGAGCAAAACCCCTGTCTCGGAGGCATCACCTTCTGGAGTCACCTACAGTCCAAGATCCTTGACTGCACCTGGAAGTCCCCAGTAACAGCCGCCGAGGTCTCCGCCTGTAGTCAAGGCCCTCTTCTCCCCCACGTTGAAGACGTGTAATGCCCATGCGTTCAAGACGGACAGTTATGGATACTGATAAAATTTCCTACGGGCAATCTCAACCATCACGTAGGCAATCACAGCCGTTACAACAAATCCGCACATGAAGATCGTGCAGTTACACGTATCTCGCAATTTTCCCATCCGATTGAGGAGGAATAGTTCAGTGCAAATATACCTTCTCCAGCGAGAAAGGGTCTTTTGAGCATTTTGTTCAATTCTAGTTTAAAGAAATACCAATACATACCTATAATTCCTATAAACTGGCGAGTTATAATGAATTTTCCTCCTCTCTGGGGTTTTTCCCGATTTGATTTTTCATGTAAAAATATCATGTCTCCATCGATTGTTTGTGTAATATTTGTTATTTTGTACTTACACCTTAAACACACTCTTGTTTGTGGTGCGGATCGACTGTCTGATCACTCACAGTGAAAAATCTCCACCACAAAATGGTGCTTTCAGTGAGAGTTGAGTCCTTACACTCAATATTTCTCCCCTAAGAATCAAAAAATCTTCCTCAAAAAGCCGCTTCCAGATCCACCATGGCCCCAAGAAAGTGAGCCGTCAATAACACAATATCCAAAGGTAAGGCCATCAGAGTCGTTAGGGGCACGACCCCTTCATCATCCAACGATCAACTGATACCACTGAGAACACTGACTCTTCGCCTCAGGGGGCAACCGTCAGTGTCCAATCACCGCAACGACATGAAGACCAGCTTCTTCAGATGCTCGCTGATATGAAAGAGCAAATGAAGGAACAACAAGCCCAATCAGATCGCGATAGGGAGCAGGCGGCTCTCAATCGCGAGAATGCCATCCGTGAGCAGGAGGCATTGAGGCAGCTCAACGACAACTCTAGGCTCAAATCACTGCCCTCCAGAATAACCAGTCATCAATGCAGTCAGAAAGTGAACCTGAAGTCGGTGGTTTCCTGACCTCTGAGTCTTCGACAAACTAATTCAGAGACGGGTCATGAAGCCAGGTTGCAAGGCCACCCAAACAGTTTTAGTTGCTAAAGTTTTCAACTCCTCTTTGAAGACATATTGGAATGCGAGTTCTCGAGAAAGTTTTCAACTACAGCCATCAACTACTACTCTAGAGCGACCCCGTCTAACACAAGGCATTTTCAGGAGAAAATGGTGATCTATTCTCGCAATAACCCACTCTTGTGCATCACCTTTCCTCCAGTCTGAAAGGGGTGGCATCAAATTGGTTCTACTCTCTACCCCCACGCTCTCCCCACAATTTCAAAAGGTAACCAAGGCGTTTCTCATTTAGTACGTCTCTCGCCAGGAGGCCAAAAAGAATAGCAATTATCTCCTTTCCGTCAAGATGAGGCAGAGGGAAAGCCTTAAATCATACACCGGCTTCTTCCAAAGCCAACTCGCAAAAGTCCCCAACTGCGGTGAGGACGCCTCTGCTCACATTCATCAGCGGGTTGTAGGTTTGTCACCCTCTGTACAAGCATCTCCTCAAGCACAATGTCACTCGGATGAGAAGGTTTTGTCACAATCTCAGCCCTACATCTAACTGGAGGAAGCGATGCAGACTTCCTTCAATCATATCGCGAAACATGGTGACATCGGAGAAAAGTCAGTCTCCACACAGTCTCCGCTCACTTGCACGATCGAAACCGGGGGCAACCTGCCTTCAAGAAACATGTGCTTCCTATCCTTCCACCAAATCTGTTCCGAACTTACAATCTGATGGAACAACATTTCACTCTATTGAAGCTCTCCATCAATGAGATTTTCAACACCTTCAAGGACCAGCGTTGGGTTTGGCGCCTGAGACCAATCCGGTACGATCCCTCACTTCCCAGACCAGAAGAATATTGCTCTTAACATAACTGCAAGGGACACAAAACCATCCATTGCTGGGCCCTCCGGAAGTATCTAGAAGAGCTCATCCAACAAGGTCTCTTAAAAGAGTACATCCTTACTTTCGAAGTAGCCTTTGGATTTGAACAGCTGAATGCTCCACCACCTATCCGGTCACAACACTTGATCACCCAATACAAAGCGATTGATTGATCCCGCTTTTCAAAGAGACAGAGCAGTACTCCTATCCCTACAATTCCATGTATTCCGTTCTAATATTAAATAAAATGATATCTTTGCCTCTAACCATTGCAACCCTTCCAAGTTAGACGTTCCGCTGATGGGATTTCCCTCACTCGAAACTATTTCGCTGCTTGGATTTTCCCCACTCGGAGTTGGTCCTTTCGCTTCTGGGATTTTCCCACCGGAGGACTGTGCAGACGTTCCGCTGATGGGATTTCCCTCTCGGAACTACTCCGTAGCTTAGATTTCCCCACTCAGGTCAATCCTTCCGCTGCTGGGATTTTCCCTACTTGAAGCGACTGTGAACTACTCTGCTACTGGGATTTTTCCTATCGGAAGTGACTGTGAACTACACTGTTGCTGGAATTTTCCCCAGTCGGAGTCAGTCCTTTCGCTGTTGGGATTTTTTGCACTCGAAATTGACTGTGAACTACTCCGCTGCTGGGATTGTTCTCACTCGAAGTCAGTCTTTCCGTGGCTGGGATTTCTCCCACTCGGAAGCGACTGTGAACTACTCCGTTGCTGGGATTTCTCCACTCGGAGGCCCAACTCTGCTACTGGATTTCCCCCACTTGGAGGTTTGGATCGCCACTTTGCTGCTGGGATTTTCCCTACTCAGAGTTGACACATCCAATTTGTCGATGTGCGATACCCCCACTTCATGTCCTTACTGAGGTCACGACTCTGCTGATGGGATTTTTTCCCACTCGAAAGCGATTGTGAACCTGACTTTGCTGCTGAGATTTCCCCATTCGGAAGCTCAACTTCGCTACTGGGATTTCACCCACTCGGAGGTCCAGATCGTCACTCCGCTCCTGGGATTTTCCCCACTCAGAGTTGACACAACTAATCTGCTGATGGGTGATACCCCCACTTTAGGCTTTTTTTGCGTTGTAGGTAACCGGAGAGCCTATGATTGCACGAGACACATGGTATATACATGAGGTTTTTTTGTTTGGATTACCCCTCAATGTACTAATTTCGTGTGATTACAGGCCGGAGGAATTAAGGGTATCAGAGAAGGTACAATCACCCAAGTGTTATCCGAACATCACCTTTGTGAATGTGTACACGTGTTACTCACCCCAGGACGATATGGTTGTGTATGTCTAGTCTTTAATCATGCTGACACATGATATATACATGAGGGTTTCCTTGTTTAGATTATCCTCTCGACGTGCTAGTTTCGTGTGATTAAAAGCTGAGCATATACAGTCTTGTCGCCCCCAAACTATCCAATATGTGCTTTTCATTTTCTTATAATAATGCATCTAATATTTAATTTGAGTAGCATCATTGCATGTTTGTATGCGCATCATCACTCCGCAGCTAGGATTTTTCCCACTCAGAATCCTACCAAATTCTACACTCTCTGCTGGGATTTTCCCACTCGGAGGCCCAACTTTGCTATAGGTATTTCCCCCTCTCAGAGTCCCAAGGTCACAACTTCGTTGATGGGTCATACGACTCGGAAGCATACGTGAATCCAACTCCGCAGCTGAGATTTTCCCACTCAGAGGATAAAAATTTGTAGGAACTGCTGATGAGACTACCCCCACTCAGGAATACCACAAACCTACCAAATCATCTACATGCCAAGTCAAATATCTCGGAGTTAAAGACATGCAATCGAAGGAGACAAGGTCAATCCAAACACAAACATTTATTCTAAATTTTTTCATTCCAATTACATTACTTTAAATTTACTTGATTACATTTGACATGAGTAATGCGAGATTATGTCACATTTCTGTGTATACATTTTTGAAAAAGAAATACAGATCTAGCGCCTATCCATCCAACCCTACCAAACAGGTCCCCAATACTGAAGCAAATAAAGATCTGTCTATCGGAGAACACTTCACGGAGGCACAACCTAATTGTTCACGCCATTGTCCAAGAGTTCCGGAGAAAGCTCCGAGAAGTTCCTTCGCAAAAGTAAGAGATCCTTTGGATGAAAAATCTTCTCCTCTCTGCCTGGAGCAAACTTCTTAGGAAGCCAGGCAAACTCTGACAAATCAACAAGCTAGTGATGACATCACACCACCGACTCTTTATTCTGAGGAAGAGGTCGAAGCTCCAGAAGGAGTGCTTCATTGGCGACAACACGAGGAATACCCCTATACTCCACTTTCTTTGCTCGCCTCGTGGAGAGAGTCGCCAAGCGTGAAGCAGCAACCTTGAACCAGAGTGAAGACTGCAAGACATGAAAGACGGCGATGAAATCAGATCCACCTCCATGATTGTCCAGGACAACCAACTCCTACTTCATACACGCCACCAAGAAAGAAGAATACTGAATCTCGAGCTGAGAGCTGGATTGATCCGATCAGAGATCAGACAAACAAACCAAGGTCAAAGTGGAAGTCTTACCCATCCTTCTTGGGAGCAGAGCCTTTTCGTGAAAACTGATATTTTGCGACAAGTTCATTGTGAAAACTGATGTTTTGTGCTAACCAGACTCCTAAAAGCAAGAGCTCGGCTTCCATCATCTCCATCCTCTCCCTCTTTCCTCCATCGAACAAAGAAAAAGAATGACATGACAACTCATCAGAGCAAAGAGTTTGAAAACAAGGATTTTTTTCAAAGAAGAAGACAAACAATTTTCACCGTAGGGCTCCATCCTATTAATAAATGGAGGAGGGGTCGAAACGTCCCCATTTCAAATCTCTAATCCCCAAAAAAAGTCACTTCGGATCCTAAGATTCTCGGTCAACCAAATCTGTAGGATATCAACCGCCTCTCCCATACGATCTCAGTCATTATGACGTCAGGATTCGAAAAGATGCCAGTCACAAATTTCATGCCTATCTAATTAATAGACACGCCAACTGTCATCCAACCACGCAATCTCGAGGCGAATCCCAAAGATTCGCATTATTGGACCACAGATCCTCCCCTTCTCTAATTTCTAGAAGAATTCAAGGCATTCAAAAATCTCAACCAACTCTGCTCTTCCGGCTTCCATCTTACAGGCTTCGACAAGCGAAAGAGCGGGGGGCATCTGTAATAGTCAAAAATTGACCCTCGCAAGATGCTGACACGTGTCCAAACAACCAAGTTTCTCTTTTGAAGTTTTCGCAATAATCAACTGCCTCCATCACATCAGACCCTCCCGAGAGCATCCACAATACGCAGAATCACTCCAGCCCGAACCTAATTCAACCTCCAAAGCTTCGCCACTAAGAGCCATCCCGACGCAAAACCCTCGTCCCGCAGGCATTACCCTCCGGAGTCACTTACATTCCAACATCCCCGACTTCACCCGAAAGTCCCCAGTAATAGCTGGCGAGATTTCCGCTTGCAATCACGCCGCCTCTCCTCTTATGTTGATTGCGTGTAACACCCATGCGTTCAAGACGGACAATTATGGATAATGGTGAAATTCTCTGCATGCAATCTCAACCATCACGCCAGCAATTGTGACCATTACAACAAATCCACACATGAAGATCGTACAGTTACACGTATCTTGCCAGCACCCATCCGCTTGACGAAGAAGAGTTTAGTACCAATCTTCTCTAGCGAGAAAGGGACTTTTGGGCCTTCTGTTCAATCCTAACTCAAAGAAATATCAATACATACCTGTAATTCCTGTAAACTAGCGAGTTATAGTGAATTTTCCTCCTTTCCTCCCCATGTTTTTTTTTCCGATTTGGGTTTTCATGTAAAAATATCGTGCCTCCATCTATTGTATGTGTAGTGTTTGTTATTTTGTACTTATATCTTAAAAACACACTCGTTTGTGATGTAGATCGACCGTTCCATCACTCATAGCAGAAAATCTCCACCACAATCTTCTTCACAATAATGACATATATTCTCCAGTCCACTTTAACTGCCTCTATCACACCCTCTTCTACCTATGCTACGTCCTCTAAACTAGAACTTCTGTCATGATCTTCTCCACCTCTTGAATGAGCTGCTAATGCAAACGGGCACCATTGAGCTGCTTATGTAGGTATCTCACTGGAATCCCCTTGTGAAGGATTAGGAGACCTGTTCGATAATATATTTTATAGAAGGTAATACATATCATGTGGAAAATTCATTGCTTACCCTCGTAGCATCTCAATCCGCTTCGAGAAGTCGGAACTTATTGCATCTACATCTGCTTCACATTAGTTGTGATAGTGAACATAACTTTCAACTCCTCAGACGTCTTAATAAAATCTGCATATTGTTGAGCTAATGTCAGCCCTGCTGTTTTCGAGAGAGATTTTGATCAACACTGTAAGCTTTGGAGGGATTATTTCCTTGAATAAAGCACATGAAGATACTCATACAAATCCCTTACAGTGCATATATGAATGACCAAATCCATATTGGAACACTCCGTAACATTAATAATATGGGGTAGATTAAAGCATCATTGCGCTTCCACTCATCTGTCATCGAATCATGAGCATTATGAGTGAGATGCTTTTCCTTACCTCTCCCTTTCAAATTCATCTCTATAATTCTTTGCCAGTATAGAAATTTTTTCTTATTTAATTTCCTATTAGTGATCTTATTAGAGATTGTAACATCTGGAAATATATACTTAGCTTTTACTTCATTACTGACAATCACTCTTAACAAACCCATGGAAAAAAAAATCCTCCCCGTAAAATACAAATTTCAAACTCTAAGCACTACTCATCCGATTTGTCATCCAACTTCATAAATGTATTTGAGATACTCTGTTGGGATCTTACAAACATAAATAAACCGAATAGCCAAAGACACCAAAATTCAAATTGCCATAATCATTTTTTTGCTGTTTGCTGTTTACTTACGCTGGAAATATACCAATAAAGAACTCTGGGCTATCCAAGAAGAAGGTAACGGCGATTGCAGCACAAGATGACGTCGAGGACACTAGAGGCTAAATTGAGGCAAACTGGATTCTGGGCGAAGTGGATAGGAGACTGACATTTGAATCTAGGCGAAGAGGAACAATGGAGGATTTGGGATTTGATTTAGACGAGGACAAGAATAAGTGGGGCGGAATTGAGATGAAACAAGGGTATGATGGATGGCAACGTGGTCAAAAAGGGTTGTCGACACTGTGTGGTCGGAATAGAAGAAACAAAGGCTTGATGTAGTTAGAAAAGCGGTTTGAGATGGCAACATGATCGGAAAAGGGTGGTAATAATGGTAGATGGTCAAAATAAAAGAAACAAAGATGGATTGAAGGCAGGGAGAATGACAACGTCTAAATGAAAAGAAATCGAAGGCGAGGAAAGGATAACTACATTGAAACGAAGACAAATTGAAGGGTCAATGCTTTAATACCACAAAATTTAATTAGACAGGGTTAGAACTAAAGTTAGGAGAGAGAGGTGTTGAGAAAGAGAGAAGATTAGAGAAAGACTCAGCCTCACTCTTGCTTATATGCATATAAAGAGACTGTTGGTCCTCTTGATAAAATCCTTTCTATTTTCTTTATCCTTTTACATTTTTGAATTGCAAACTTTAAACCCCATTTACCTGTAGCTCCCACGCACCCACTCACCTACCTATACAACCACCGTTACCAATGTAAAAATGGAAAGAAAAAGGGAAAAAGGAAGAGAGCAAAAACACACACAAAAACACATCAAATAAACATTATCACAGGATAAAAGTTAGTTTATTTGTTTGTTGGTTAAATTTGCTTGTTATTCAACTGATTAAATTTGTTTGTCCTTTTAGATAATGAATGATTTTTTATTTAATTTTGTCCGTTTAAAGCATTGTTAAACCTTGATATTGTAGTTACTTATTAGGAGTCATATTGTAGTTATCATACTAGAGTCATGTTTCAACTGCTACTAGGAATCATTTTTCTATATGTTATTATAAGTCATATTCATATTATAAGAAGTAATTATATTTGGATAAGACGTTTCTCATGTAATTGTGATGCCTATATATTTATAGAGCATTGCCCACATCAATAATAATAAAATCTTCTTCTAAAATTTTGATATGGTTGCAAAGGAAAAATTCTAACCATAGCCTCTTCTTCTTCAAAGCCCTAACCTAGCTTCTCTTGCCTTCACATAAAAAAGTATTGTTCATGTGAACAGTATCGCAGTTATTGTTCATTATGAACAATGTCGTGAACGGTACGAGATACCAGTCATCTAAAAAATCTAAATGGAAGTGTCTCTCTATCATCTCCTTGTTAACTGATCTCCAACCCGACACGATCATGACAAACCCTAGTCGACATTAATTTTAGCACCATCAAAAGTTTTTTGCTGCTCCTGTCGACTAAGTTTTTAGTTCCCGATTATCACTGTAGCATTCGCTGACACTCTCTGCTGCTTCCTACTGTCTCAGTATCACCTTAATATTGCCTCTGATCATCTTGACAGTCTGTAATCATCTCCATAACAACAACGGTAGCGTCTATCATCTCTATCATCTATTATCAATGCTTGTGCTGCTTTCTAACGTCTCTACTGAGTCAACTGTAATCATCTATGTTGATTTCTACCCCCAAACTCAAGGGAAAGAATTATTTTCCTATGACTATTTATTTGCCTATGGCAAAGTCGATGCATAGTGTGTTTCTTGGTATTACTCTATTGAGTTTGACAAACCTCTTAAAATCTTAAATTCTACTGAGTATTGAGTTTGAGGAAACTCATCTTCTAACATTATTGATTTTGAGGATATATCAAAACTTTTTTTCTTCTGGTTGAGTTTGAGGATCTCTCAAATCACTCCTATTGAGTTTGAGAATCTCCAAAATCTTCACTTCTACTGAGTTTGTGGATCTCTAAAACATCCACTCTACTGAGTTTGGAAAACTCAAAAATCCAACTATATCCAAGGATCATACGGTCTTTACATTTTGATTGGCAGCTTCAACATCAACATCGACATCAGTGCTTCAATAACGTGGAATCATTATCGTCTTGATCATTGCTCTAACGTGAAATCAGTGTATGATATCGAATCAGCAATGTGGCATCGAATTAGCAGTGTGAAAACTTTATTAGGATATGTTTTAATAATGTTTGTAACAAGTTAGGAATAATTGACATCTATACTCCAGCTTGAGGGGGAGTGTTAAAGTCTTTGATCATTATAGTTACTTATTAGGTGATACGTTGTAGTTATCATATTAAGAGTCATGTTTTTATGTGTTATTACGAGTCTTACTCATATTATGAGAAGTAATTGTATTAGGATTAGAGGTTTCTCATGTAATTGTGATGCTTATATATTTGGGGCATTGCCCACATCAATAGTAATACGAAAATCTCTTCTTTCAAAATTCTTACAAGCATATAAAATGGTTAATGTATGGTAGTTGTAATTAGTTTTTGATGAATATAAACTAAAATTTTGTTTATTTGGAGATTGATGCCTGAGCTATAACCCCCTATGCCTGCTATATTTCTCTTCCTCCAATCAGCCTTACACTAAAGTGGTATTACAACTCTCTACTAAAAAGCCTTCTTACTAATAAAGTAGCATCAGAGATTGGAAGAGAAGAGATGAGTTTTAGCCCTCATACTCTAGTCGATATATGATAACCAATATAGAATACATCTAGGCTCACATGCAATGTGAGACTAAATCAATATAGTCTCTCTCTAACACTCTCTCTCAAGTTGGAGCATATATATATCATACATTCC
Organism: Agave tequilana; assembly: GCA_038442645.1. NCBI lineage: Eukaryota > Viridiplantae > Streptophyta > Magnoliopsida > Asparagales > Asparagaceae > Agave > Agave tequilana. Next base: position 383,445 of record JAVJIF010030886.1, read on the forward strand.
CAGCTTATCACAAATAAATTTTACTCGTGTTCTATCAAGTGGGTTGGAAAGAAAATCTGCTAACTGCTGTCCTAATGATACATAATTTTTCTTTGAGCTTCTTACAAAATATATGACAATCAACTTCAATATGTTTGTTTCTCTCATGAAACACGACATTTTCAACACTGTGTATTGCTATCTTGTTCACCGTATAGTCTCATGGGACACACTAGGAGGAAACCAATCTCTATCAATAAATATCTGATCTAGATTAGCTCTATGTCACATTTGCCATCGCCCTATACTTTGACTCTACACTGAATCGAGAAACCACACCGTGCTTTTTGTTTTTTTTTCATAACACAAGGTTTTCTCTAATAAAGACATAATGTCATGTGGTCAATCTCTTATCAAAATGACACCCTGCCTAGTCTCTGTTTGAGAAGCCTGCTACTTTGGTGTATTCATGATCTGAATAAAGAAGCCCTCTCTTTGGAACTTTCTTCAAGCACATTAAAATTCTCATTATTGCTTTCAAGTGGGCAGTCTTCGGTGATGTCAAAACTGCTGACTCATTACATTGAATGCTAATGTGATGTCCGATTTGATCACCGTCAGGTAGTTCAGTTTCCTCACTAATCGTCTGTATCTCCCAACATCCTCAAGAAGCTTCCTCTGATCTAGTAATAGCTTCGTGTTTATGTCCCATGGAGAATCAATATTCCTCCACCCAAGCATCCCGGTCTCCGAAAGCAAGTCAAGTATATATTTCCTGTGACAGAAGGGTGCCCTTCTAGGACCTGGCCACCTCAATGTCTGAGAAGTATTTCAAGGATCCTAGAGCCTTGGTCTGAAAGTGTTTCGGCAAGTACTTCTTCAGGCTGTCAATCCCCTTTGTGTCATCTCTGGTGATCACAATATCATCCACATACACAATCGGTAAGATCATCTTCCTATCTTGTATCTGCTAAAACACAAAGTGGTTTTTCTCTGGGCGACAGAGATCAAACTCCTGAATCATTGATGCAAAGCGCTCAAACCAGGCTCTTGGAGAGTGTTGCAGATCGTAGAGTGACTACTTTAACTTGCAAACCTTCGCACACTTTCCCTGAGAACGCAGTCTGATGGTTGCTCCATGTAAATCTCATCATTAAGAATACCTTTGAGAAATACATTCTTGATGTCCAACTCATAAAGTGATCAGTGATAAGTTGTCGCTAATGACACGAGGACCCGCACATATGTCATCTCCGCTACTGGGGAGAAGTATCCACATAATTCAGTTCATACACCTGTGAGTATTCTTTAGCAACCGATCTCACCTTTAAGTGAGCTAGAATCCATCTGGGTTTCACTTGACAGTATAAACTTACTTGCACCCAACAGCTTTCTTCTTCGGTGGAAATGTAACCAACTCTCAAGTCTTATTCTGCTCTAAGATCGTTATCTCCTCCTGCATCACCTGAGTTTATCCTAAAAGAGAGAATGCTTTTGATATATTTTTGGAAACCGAGCATGTGTCCAAAGAAAAAAATAAATGAACGAAAAGAGGATGATAAATGAGAGAAAAAAATTTGGAAAGAAGATGCTGAGCACAATTACAGTTGCCTTTCAAAGTGTAATGTGAAGATCATCAGTAGTAAAAATACCTGGTAATAGAGCAGTGTCAGTCTTACTAGATTCTTTCACAGGACTTGATACTGAGGCTGGCGCTAGCACAGGAGCAAGAGTTGTTCATCGTGTATAGACCTGAATCGGATCTTGAAATCAAAGTGTATCTTTATCAGTCACATTTTTAGATATTGACTCACCATTATTGAGTAATATCTCCCAATAGAATAGGTAATTATAGTCATTCTTTGACGCAAAAGAAGAGGGAGATGTGAAAATTTCAAGTTTAGACTCGAAAAAGGTTACACTTGCAGACAAGGTATATCAGCCTATAGATGGATAAAAACATTTGTAACATTTCTGAGTTTTAGAGTAGCCAAGAAAAATTCCTTTAAGAGACCTAAAATCAAGTTTTATCTTATGAGCACTATGATTATAGACAAAACAGAGACACCTAAAAATCTTTGGAGCTAAAGAGAACAAGTTAATATTGGAGTACATGATGGAATATAAGATTTTATTTTGCAATACAGAAGTCGATTTATTAAGTAACAAGCACTCAAAATGGTCTCACCTCAAATTCTTTTGGTGTATGTCTATGAAATAGAAGAGTCCCAACTATGTCAAGGTGTCTATTCTTATATTTAACTACCCCATTCTGCTGAGGAGTATAAACACAAGAGGATTAATGCAAGATCTCAAAATTTTAATTTTATAACTAAACTGATTCTTTATTTCTGGATGAAAAGCTTTAAATGTGGAAAACACCTCAGAATGAGATTTTAACGAATATATTCACGTGACTCGAGAATAAGCATTCATAAAGCTGGCAAAATACCTAAAACCCAGTTTTGAAAGTAGTGGACATGGATCCCATGCATCGAAATGAACTAAATCAAATAACTTATCAGTTCTCTTGTTGACCCAACTAGAGTAAAATACACGATGGTGCTTTTTTAGCTGACAAGACTCACACTCTAAGGATGAAACATAATCTAAAGAGGGAACAAAAAGTTTTAGTATAGATAGAGAAGGGTAACCTAACCGAGAGTGGTAGGCAAATGCTGATGAAGTGCTTATGCAGGGCATCAATTGGATGTCAACTCTAGCTCATACAGTCTCTTAAGCTCATGTTCTGTGCCAATTGTTTTCCTTGTCCCAAACTTCTGAAATACACAATGCATCGGAAAAAAATGTCAGTATACAATTTAAAATCTTGGTAATCTTACTGATAATAAGTAAGAAAAATGCGGTAAATAGAAATCAGAAGATAAAAAAAGAGTAGAGGTGTTAGCGGCAGTGCAAATACTCTGGATGGGTGTGCAAGAGCCATTTACTAAAATGACAGAGTTAGAGTATGAGGTAGGAGTAAAAGAGAACATAATACCTCACTTCTCAGTCATGTAATCAGTAGTTTCTGAATTTATAATCCAAGTATGTGACATAGACGATGTAAGACAAGATATAAGAGTACTTGTTTGAGTTAGAGTGGTAGAGAAAGAAAAAGACTGAGCTTGTGTGTTCTATTATTGTTGGAACATCTGAACTGCTCAAACTGACATCACAACTGCTCATTATCTGGAAGATTGGCATATATATGGGCATCTCTCGCTGGTTTCCTCTTTAGAAGGGGCACTAAAACTTCGCATGGCCTGACTCTTTATACTAGTAACAATAGATCACAAAGTCATATGCTCGTCCTCCTCGAGGACCTTCTCATTTGCCTTTGGCACTGCGGCTGCAAAAAATGTCCACCAATGTAGCCCTCTCGCCCCTCCATGTCAGCACGACCACTTAACAGAAAATAGACAAACCCCTTATTAAACCTCAAAGAAGGTGATTCACCGAAACACCTACCAACAAACACCGATGAACAAAACGTCCATAGAAGTTAGTTCGGGTCGGTGCCAGTCAGCATGGGTTGGCTCGTGTCAGCTCGGTCGGCTCAAGTCGGTGCTGCGGGTCGGCTCGATCGGCTCGGGTCGGTTGAAGTGAATCCGGTTAGGTCTACTGCTGACGAGTCGAGTTTAGTGTGAACTCAAATTAATTCATCACTTGATAGCTGCTATAGTGGCGACAATGGTTGGTTGTTGCTATCGAGGGTGATGAGGGCACATTAGCGGTGGCGGTGACTGCAGATCGTTGACGAGGACGGCGAGGGCAGCATCTGGATCTGGAGGACCGAAGATGACGGTGACGAAGAGACGAAGATGGAGACGAGGTGATCGAGACGAGGAAGAAGACGAAGACGATTGATCTGCATCTCGAGATTTGGATGAGATTGGGAGACGACAACGAGCCGGCGACAGCAAGTGGAGAGGAGGCGATGTCGATGAAGTCGAGGAAGAGAGGCGGCGGCAGCTGGTGGGTTAGGGTTTGGGGGTCAGTTGGGAAGATAAACAATATTTTTTCCGGTGGTGGGATTGAGATTAGGGTTTTGAGATCAGGGAGGATTTTTGAGTGGCTCTGATACTATGATAAAGTAGCATCAGAGATTGGGAGAAAAAGAGATGAGTTCTAGTCCTCATACTCTAGTTTATATATAATAACCAATACAAAATACATCTAGTCTCACATGCAATGTGGGACTAAATCAATACAGTCTTTCTCAACACTTATCCTTATTTATCCCACTTTTTCATGCCAACTTGTGCTTTGTGCCCATTACCACTCTTTCCCTAGAAGGAGTTACTCTTCTTGAGTATAAGTTTGACAATCTTGTTAGATTCATTGAAGAGAGGCTTCCATCCAAATTTCATTTGCCAAGGTGGTTGTCATCGATGCTCCATTACAGCCAACTCCAACTGCTACTGATCTTCCTGTCACTTTCCACCGACTTTGAAGGTTTTAGATTCAGCCAGTCGAGCTTATCACTCTGAATTCCTCGCCGTCTGTTCACTGTCAGACCCACATCTTTGTTAGATTGCGCCATCATTCTCATCATTGGCAATGCCAATTTTTAGTCTTCCAGTTGTTTGATGACTGCAAGTTGGTCTTCATCATCAACTTTGTCTGGACCGTTGGAGCAAATAGGTGAGGCAACAAGTTAGATTGCTGGTGCGTCAACAACGCAGCGTAAGCAAGACTGATGCAGGCTTGAAAACTATTTTCAATTTTTAGGGAGTGTTTTCTCCAATTTTTAAGGAGTGATTATTGCAGAATAATAATTGAATATACTATGATCTTTAATTTTCTTAAGTTAGGATAGATGAGAATATTTTAGGAATTATAATCTGATCCAAATAAAAAAGGAGTAAAAAGATGACGTTGATTAGTTAGCATTTGACGTTGATTAGTTAGCATTTTTTTAAAATCGGATGGGAAGTGAATTTATTTGTTTGTTAGTCAAATTTGCTTGTTATTCAACTGATCACATTTGTTTATTCTTTTAGATTAGTATCATATCTTATTTATATTTATGCATATAAAGTTTATAAAATGGCTAAGGGCTGTAAATTTGTAATTATTTTGTTGACTGTGGAATGAGCGTATGCTTATTCAGTCACCTACATCTCAAGCTTATCATACCTCTCCCCCTTCTCTACTCTCTTTCTTTTTCCCTATCATCCTAGTATCCTACAATTAGGGTTGATAATGGGCCATGTTGTGCCGTGCCTAGCCAAGCCCAAGCCTGGCGCACCTAAAAACACCTAGGGCCCAAACACGACCTACAGTACTATATGGGTTTAGACCTATAAGCCCATGTATCAATTTATTGGATACTGGGCCGGTTCACATGCTGTACTAGGCTGGCGTATTCGTGCCTCCATTCATACTTTAATCGTGCCAGCCCATACTTCCGCAATTGGGCCTACTATTTTGTCTATTTTGTGCTTACTAACGCCTACATCACACATTTTGTGCCTAAGTTTCTAAAACAGTCAATTTTATAACTTTTTGTACAAATTCATACACGTAAACTAATCGGTTTAATATCTAGCTCATTGAAGATATTATTAGAAGTAATTGCAAAAAAACTCACTGATTAAACTAACTTTTGATGTCATCAATGTAACTCATTCTTAATCCTATCTAACAAAAAATTATAAAGCTGAGGTTATCTGTTGGTAAAAAAAAAAAAAAAAAAACTAGTGCATCTCTTCATCATGCTCAACTCCAATAGAGTGCAAGTAAATATGAGAATTGGGGGAAAGAGAGAGTTGTCCATTGATAGACGAGATTTAGGGCTCAACAGAGGAGCTGAGATATATTTCGTTAAATTATAAGAATTAGTATCAATGGCTGGTGTGAGATATCATTAACGGTTGAGATTGTTTTGATATAACTTATATTGATAAGATGATTTAATTAAGAGCTGAAAGTAGTAATGTTAATTGGGTCAGCCTATTGTGTTGGCCCAGTGGATCTCCATTTGTGTCTTCACTGGGTTGTGCTGTGGGCCAAGGCAATCTAGGCACAATATGAAGCCCAGGCACTATCCACAGCCATCGTGCCGGCCCATGTAACGAATTTTTGTGCGCCTGGCCATTGTGCCTTGGGCCGGCTTGAGCCCATTATCAACCCGACCTATAATATGTAAGTCACCAGTTTAATGTAGCCCTGAGCTTCTATATTATAGAAAGGGGGATTTGGGGATATCTAAGAGAAGAAATGAGTTTAAAGCAGATTACCTAGTGTTGTCTAGATTTGTAGCCAGAACCAGATCTTAAAGAGAAAATAGGGAAGGAGGAATAAGAATAATAGAATTAGAAAGAAGAGATACGTAGGGGACCTCAGCCTTCACATGTCAACACATTAACTTATCATCGTTCACCTTTTTCTTTATCGGATTGAGTCTTATTTATAGACAATTATGTTATAAAACATGAGTATTGGTGCTCATAACTGATTAATAATAAAAGAGATGATAATAGCGTGAGTCTTTGGACACTGTAAGTGAATTAAACAGCCTGATCTAATAAATTTTTATCATCACCCCTCTAATAAAGATTAAAATTAAATAAGTAAGTAACTTCTATTTCACTTAACTAGCATTAATAACATTTAAACCGATGTCAAGTTCTCCGGTTGGAAAGAACTTTGACTCTTATCAAGTGTCTCTTTTTGCAACTTGAATATCTTTTTCCATTACTTCTTCCTTTCTGTAGGTATCAATAGTTTAGCTATAATTTTGCCACACCCTCGCACACGGTACTTTCAGAAAAAACAGGCATGGAAGATTGCACATGAACCTGTTGATGGAGCTTCACAAATTGGCTAAGTTGAACATGTTTAGCTGGGAAGCATGGATTAGCATATTTGGTTGGTGCTTTGGAAGAGTTCACTCGTGACAATGAATCAAATTAACGTTTGGTTGTACTTCTGATTCTTGTTCAGGCCTTGGCTGCAAAACATGCTCTAAATTGATAGTGTATCTGCGTTTGTTGTGAATCAGGAACCACATATGGCTTTGCATTCGCTGTGGGCAAACTCCGATGTGCATAATAGTGAATCTCATTCCCTGAATGGAAACTTTGAACTTGTTCCTCTTCACGGTCATGCAATCATGGTTGACTCATGATGAACTCCATAATCTCTAAAGAAACCATATCACAGACAACTTGCGTCGTGAATCTATCAGCTAGAAACTTCTGCTAACATTTCTTAGTGATGTTAACTTGGAAGGTACCATCAACTAAAATCATAGAAAGGGGGTTGGCTGGTTTTCAATGATTAGAGTGAAGTTCTCTATTAGATTAATAGACACTAAATTCCTTGGAGAACTCCTATCTATGTCAAGGTTGCAAGAAAACCTGTAGCAAATGCCATAATCACTAAAGCCAGTTTCTTATTTTCCGAATATGCAGCTGCCGTTTCTGCATGCATATTCTACCCTAAAGTTTTATTTATAAAAATATTTAATTTTTTACTTTTGAATTATAAATTTGATGAAGATTGAACAAAAATAATTTTTATGATTATTTTTTCTGATACGTAAATCATAGTATCGACAAATGAAATAAATTGATGATGATCAATTTAAAACTCATAATCTGGAAAGAAATATTCTCAAAAAATTTAATGATTTCATGGCCTCTTATTCCGGCTTCATAATTTACTCTGAAAATTATGATATTTTTCCTTTTAAGTTGTTCATCCCTGGTCTTAATTGAGCTAGTTGCAGTTGCAGTATGCTCTGAGTGCTGAGACCTTTGACAGTTCATTCGATCATTGTTTTTAGAGAAGTCTCGAAAATGATTTATGAATTTGTGACCTTGTCAACCTAGTTTGTAATTTCCTAATGCCTGCAATATATCATTAAATGAAGCGAAATAGATAAGTTTAAATGGGATGTCGGCTTCATAAATATATCTTGCCATGTTTTAATTATTATCAATGCATCTTCCCTTTTCTTCTTCATGTCTTTAAGTTTGTTTAATGGTAGTTTGTCTTTTTCATTTAGTTATTTTCCTCTCATCATTCATTTCAAAATTGTTCTGGCATTGAAACACAAACTCCTCGTTTGTTATATCTGCAAGTTCTAAGATTCTTTTCCTTTTAATGGAGCTCATGCATCTGCATCCATCTCATTTTCCAAATAATCGCATCTGTGATGGACTTTGCTCCCTAGTGCTTGCAATCTCACCTCTTCAAACCTCCTATTTCTTGTACCCCAATATCTCTTCTTGTTCGAAAGGAAGCTCCCTTGTCTCCATAATGCTCTCCAATACGGGCTTCCCTCAATAATTCTTGCAAGGGCACCTCTTTATCTTCTCAAACATTAGTGGGGTAATGGGGAATAAGGAGAGACATTGTGCAAAATGGTTTTTATTCTGGTTAGTTCCATCATCAATTCATCACAAGTGTTTTAATAAATTTTATGTTGGCCCGATTGTATCTCTCATATCCAACCTATTGCCATGTGTCGGCACTTTGGCCCATGATTAATTGGCTTGTAAACATGCTATCTAATAGTAACATACTAATGACCTACTTTAAAAAATAACGACATGTTGTGTAGACACGAGAATATTTATTGAACTTAAAATTGCTCACAATTCAATTTACCATGTAAAATTTCCAACCTTTTCCACCTGAGCAAGGCCCCAGGGGCCAGAATCATATTCATGGTAATATTTGATTCATGATTGCGTGTGGGTGGTAGGGTATGGGGGGTGTGGGGAGCGCGAGCGTGTGCATGCACAAAGGTGGGTGGATATGCCCTTGTGTGTGTGCGCCTACATGCAAGCGAGCGGGTAAGTGCAGGGTCTATCGAAGCTGTTTAAAGATAAGAAATAAGTAGGAAATATCATTGAAGGGATGAAGACAAAAATACGCCGGATTTGATTCTTGATTCATTGATAATTTGAATCCTTGTACATGTGCTCTTTATCATAAACAGAGGAAATAAAAATGTAAAAAAGCATCATATGTGGTGGTCAAGGTTCCAAAAGGCGGATGTCAGACAAACAACGAGGGCCAAGGGGGATCACATGTTGGATAGCATATGCCGGGCGACTTAACAGGACATTAAGTAAATAATGGAAACTATGACTGGTGAAACTTGTATATCTCATTTATGCAAGTGTTAAAAAGTTTATCACAATTAGTATCCTAATTATCATCAATCTTATAAAATTTTAAAACTTAAAATTCAAGTGTTAAAAGAAGGAATATTCATGTCATACTGCAGAACAAACAATATAATATGGTTACAAAAATAGAGTATCGAATGGTTTGATAAGAGCAGACAGCATGCGGTATGTTTTAGCCGATATCATGCCCAAATTTGACCCAGGGTCCCATCTGCCTTTGGTATCCATAGTCTGACATTTAGTATCACCATGTCAAGCGATATGGGAAACTACATGGATGTTTTTGGAACAATGGTTGCATCACATGTGCATGAGATTTTTGAGCAATTGCTGAATGTGGTCACTGATTAAGCAGCAAGAATCATCTGTCTGTCTACCTGAATGGTTTATTGTTCTGTTAGGCAGGATTCTGGGTTCCCAATGGGTTGATGTTATGTGGACAGCCGGATGTAGACACGGTCATTGTTTATGCCTTATAGTCTAAATGGTTGTTCTCTGATGCTTCGTGCTGGACAAGATGATTATGATACCTTTTGTTTTAATTTAGAGAACTTTCAAAAACAAAGTTCCAGAGAAAAGATGAGGAAAATGTGCCCGAGTGCATTCCTTATTGTGTTTATGCCGTCCTTTATACTTTCTTAATGAAGTTGGCACAAAAAATCAAGTCCGAAGCTCAGACTTCTAGCCTGTAGGATAGTTCCAAACTAGAAAACGATACTGAGTTCACAAACCTTGTTTATTAGGTATCCAAGTGTGACACCATCCTGATTGATAATACATACTTCTGTGCGGCTGTATCTGTATTTGTGGATCTACTTCGATGTTACATGCATACATACAATTGCTACTCTTAAGAACGGTTTCCAGAGCTGCAAGGTTGACTGCTGAACAAATATGGAAATCTTACCAATATAGTCTTGCAGGAGATCATGTCCTGTTGGGTCAAAACAAGTGTGGACTGGCATTGGCTGCAAAACAGCTGCCAGGTTAGTCTCTAAACCTACCACCATTTTTACAGGGAAGAACTATGGCTTGTAAAGCTCTTCCCTTTTGATAGAAAATTGTTTGTGATGAAAGATTCTGTCAGTTATTGTTTCAACACTTTCTATGCATGTGTACATATCTGTCACACATTTCCATATTGGAGGTTGCAGTGATATTTTCTCTCTTCGTATGAGGAGTAATGGCAATGGTTTAAAATCTCGGTATTGGTATCATTATCAACAATAGTGGTCATCAATATCGGTAATATCAGTCATATAGGCAATATCGTGACTGATATCGGCCGATATTATAAGGTTGATATCATATTGGGTACCTCAAAATCAGATCGGTTTTGCCGATATATATCGGAATCGGCTGATATTTGAAATCATGATAATGGGCTATCGTCTCTGTATGTTAACATGATAGTGACTAGCAGGAAAGTAAAATTAATATGACAGTTTATATCATATGAAAGATAAATTGGAATTTGCGTGCAGTCATGTTGACGAGGGTGACCAGGGTGTAAATGATGCTAAGGGGTTCCAAACGAAGCCTGTAATGGTTACAGCAAGTGGTGATGGAAGGAAACTATGTCTCTTAACTTTGAATTATTGGGACTTAATGCCAAAATATTGGCAATAGTTTATCTGTCCGCAGCATTGCAATGTGGGATGTTACCTTTGGGTGTGCCTTGTGTCAGACATCTAGTCAGCCACACAAGATCTGTTAATACGGTGAGCCACCATTCTCTTTATCCTGATTCATCAAGATTATTTTTGATATTTTCTCTGTTGATTGCTTTTATCATTGTGTGAAATTATTCCGTTTTATTAGCATAGGTAATGTTTGTAAGTGGCTGTTGCACCAAATGATGAATACTTGTGCAGTGGAGGAGATGATCAAAAAAACTGTGAGTTTATACACTGACTTTTGCAATATATAAAAGACAAGTTTTTCATGCATGAATTGATTTTTACTACACATTATATGTTACAACTCCTGATTGTAGAAAACATATTCTTGAGTATCATTAAATTCTCTGTAGTTTTCTGTTTCAAGAATTTGTTTGCTCATGCAGTTATATAAATTAACAGTCTATTTTGTTTAAAGTTCTTACAGAAAGAATGCATTAGTACCTTTTTGTTTCTATTAAAGTCCTTACCACTACACCAATACTCCAAAGTTGTGGGTAATATTTTTATTTTCTAACACGCTCTTGCTGGTTGAGCGCCCTTGCATGGGTAACCTGAGCTTTCGTGAACCGGTATTTTTTTTCCCTTCTTAAATCTGCTTTTTAATTGCCCGCGTGTATGAGAATTGAACTTATATTGCTTTGATACCATATTAAAGTTCCTGCCACTAAACTAAAACTCTGAAGTCGTGGTGAGGTTCGAGGGTAGTATTTTATATTCTAACTGTTTTCAAATGAATGACTAAAGACAGAATTATTATAATGTACAATTTGTTTAGTTTATTGATTGTTTGGAAATAATGTTTTATTTAGTTAGTTAGAGCTTGGGATTTACTTCTGTTTGAAGGGCTAGGTTGTGATTGGATCCTCAGGTTCAGGAGACCTTGATCTTCAGTACTTTTAAGTTATCGTGACACTGAACAAGTTGTAGGTAGGATTGTTAAAATGCAAAACATAGGCTCACTAAAACAGAAATAGGCTTTAACAATGGTTTAACATCGACGTTAAAAGCAACAACAGCAGTTCAAAAATCGTCGTCTATCCAGGCGACGTTGTAAGCTGGGAGGTAACATGACGGTTTTAAACCGCCATGAAAATACGTCATTTAAAAAAAAAAATACAATTTTAACGTAATCCCTTCTTCATTCTTGTCCATTCCATCGATGATCCCCTCGTCCTTCTCGTGATCCCCTCATCCTCGTTGTGATCCCCTCGTCTTCCTCTTCCATCCCTTCTGTCAATCCCCTCGTCTTCCTCTTCCATCCCCCCGTCAATCCGCTCGTTCTCCTAGTTGCATATAAATCTAAATCAGATTAAATTGAAATCATAATCAGTCCCAAAATTCTAATTCATTAAATAATTTATGAACTCATCTTGATGAACGAGGGGAGAGATAAACTCGCCTTGAACGATTTATCGCCTCACACAAAGTTATTACGCGGATCGACCTACACGGTCGGGTCACGGGGGGCGGGGGTGTTGGAAGTGGGCAGGAAGCCCCCTTCCCGGTAGACCTAACCCCTGTTCGGTTCGAACCAGCGAACCGAATCGGGAACCTGTTGGCATGAACCGGAACCGGCCCGGGCGCCGGTTCCAAACCGAACCAGAGCCGACTGGTTCCGGTTCTTGAATTCCCGAACCGGTGGGTTCTGAACAGGTGGTTCCGGGTTAAGAACCGGTTTTCTATTTTTTTAAAAAAATTTAGACAGCCTAGCGGCCTGCCTGGGCCTGGGCCGCTGGTTGGGCTGCCTGGACCTGGGCTTAGGCGGCAGGCTGGCCCGTTGGCCAGTGGGCCACATGGTTATTTTTTATTGGATCTCTCCAACAGTCCAAAATTGGACCGTTGAGAGGCCAACGCTCTCCAATGATCCAATTGTTTCAATGATCCAATTTTGGAGCGTTGGAGAGGGGAGAGAGTAATTTTTTTATTTTTTATTTTTAAATATTTGATTTTTATATATTATTTGTAATCTATATGTAGGGCCTAATTTCTCTCATTCTCCTCCACACAAAAATCCAAATCCCCCAAAAAAATCTCTCTTTATAATTCTCTACAAAATCTCTCTCCAAGGCTCCAACTCTCCAAGTCTCCATAATCTCTCTACAAAATCTTTTTTCATAATCTCTCTCCGTAATCTCTTCATAATTTCTTTACAAAATCTCTAGCACTCAAATTTTCGTACTTTCTATGGCAAGTGAAAATTCGTCGGCAAAAGACAAAGGCAAGGTTAGTGAAAATCAATTCGCTAACGGAAATGATATTTTCGGTTTCTTGCAATCGGCGAAGATGAATTACAGTCTCGATAGTGATGAATTAGAAATACATCCTGAAGAAGAGACACAAATCAATATTTCAACCAAAGGTTTGAACCCATGCCGACGATAGAGGCAAAGAAGATACCGCTACCACTAGCCAAAAATTAAAGTCTGATCTTTTCGTGCATCATTTTATGAAAATCAAGAATGATGCGGGCACGATAGTTAGTGTAAGTTGCAAGCATTGTTCAAAAACTTATAAGTGGTTTGCTTCAGTGGCTATGGAACATATCGAAAGCATCTGGAGAGGGCGCATCCTTGTGAAGCCGTTCTAACAAAAACACAAACTCAAATTTCAAGGTACGTTACCAATACCCCTCAATAATTCCATTTCTCTGATGTTAAAAATAGAGAGGAATTAGCACGAATGGTGCCGTTGAACACTTATCTTTTAGTTTCGGTGAAGAATTAGGTATTATAAATTATTGTAAAAATGCATTAAATCCTTAAGCAACTAGAGTGTCTTAGACCACTCACACGCACATTACATAAGCTTTATAAAAAAAGAAGAAAAAGAATTACATGATTTTTTATCACTTTTGATGGACGTGTTTCTATATGTAGCGATATATAGAGTGATTACTGGCAAAAATATTCTTATATGGGGATCACTTATCATTGGGTTGATCGTGAGCATTGTTTTAAATATCGGCCGATATACTGATATATTGGCCGATATGCCGGTATATCAGTCGATATGCCAGTATTTTATCCAAAACGATATGATAAGTGCAAAAATTTACTGGATATCATTTTGGACCGATATGGGCCGATATATCGCCACGTGGCCGATATATCGGCCGATATCTGAGATGAAATATCTGATATATTGGCCGATATATTTACTTATTTGAATAATTATTATTATTTTTTGCTTGAGAGATCGTTTTATTTTTCTATGTTCATTGTGGTTTTCAATGATATTTTTATATGATGTTTGGATAATAACTTATTTCTTTTAATAATGTCTTAGATATGTATTGATTATTGATATATCAACAGGTATGTAGTAACATATCACGATATATCATCCGGTTTTCGGTATCCGATATATAATTTTGCCGACTAGTATATTGCCGATATTTGATATTTAAAAACACTGATTGTGAGTGAAATTTACAAAAAAGAGTAATTGCTTTTAGACTTTTTGATGAAAGACATACTGCTTAATAATATTTATAGATTGATAAAAATAGTTTTAGAAGAATATGGTTTGATTATTAATAAGATCTTGCAATTGGTTTTCATTACGCATATGCTAATACTGCATCTATTCCTGAATTAGAAAAAGTTTGTAAACTTGCATTTGGCGGTAAAATTTTTCATCAAAGATGTGCTTGTCATGTTTTAAATTTATGTGTGCAAAATGATTTAAAACAATTGGAAGATTATATTAAACCTATTAGACACACACTTCATTATTTTCAGACACATCCACGAGTAATAAAAGAGTGGGCAAAATATTGTAAATAAAATGTATGAGACCAAAATGATTTCCACGGGATGTTCCAACCTTTGAAATTCAACTTATGACTTAATGATAGTAATGATTATAAAGAATTATTATGTGATTTTATTTCTATCAATATTAATGATATTAATTTATATTCCCTCGGCAATGAGATGCATGCAAAAGTATTTTGGATAGCTTAAAAGTTTTTAATGATGCTACTTACACTTTATTTGATATTTATTATCCTACAACACATTTATTTTAATTGAGTGTATAAATATTTGTGGTGTGTTGGAAGAACATGAAAATGTTTTGAATTTATTTTCTTGTATTCAAGCAATGAAAAATAAATTGCTAGAACATTTTAAAATATTTTCGTCTATTTATTTAGTTGTATGTATTTTTGATCCACGTTGTAAATTGGATGGATTGCATGACTATTTGAAGGCTTATTATGAAAATTTTAAAGTGGATGAAGATGTTTATAATTTATTTAGTAAAGTAACAAAAGAAATTTATGTTTTATATTATGAATATAGTGGAGTATATAGTTTAAGTATTAATAACTCCCGTCATAGCTAAACTAGTAGTTGAAAGTACCCTAGAGGAGGGTGAATAGGTGAAATGTTAATCTAATAGTCAATAATGCGGAAATGCAACAATTATAAAAATGAGTGATGCAAATGGTCAACTCAAATCAAGAAGTGAAGACGGATTCCCTATGAAAGGCTTTAGAACTCCTTTTTTATATTCCTTTAGACAATGAATTGAGGTGCTTAATTGCCTTCTTGATTGAGAGAGTGAAAACGACAAGTATAAATGACGTTAGCAATGAATAACAAAATGAGAGAAACACAAGTATAAGTAATATCAGGCAGAGTAGAGCAAGAAAGCAAGCAATCGCAGACAAAAAAGATTTGTTTCGAGGTTCAAACACAAAGCCCTATGTCGCTGCCTTCACTACGTGAAGGGTTTTTACTATCTACTAAGGATCTTTTCATAAAGAAGCCTCCACGAAGGAACTACAATGGTCTACATAAGACCGGAGTGCACAACTTTAACTCTCAATTTTCTACACAAGAGGTAGCACAGAGCCAATGAGGTTTACAAGCTCTTGGTAACCACAAAGATCACAAACACTCTTTTTCAACTTTTTATAGTATATGATGAGAAGTGAGGCTCAAAAGCTTGTGAAAGAGAAAATTCAATTGAAATGAATGATTAAGAGCTGAAAACTTGCAGATATTGGGTTGGAAATGAGAGCACTTCTTGAATGCAAGAAAACTTGAATACTTTCTCTTTTTAATATACTTGATTTTTTAAAATATTTTCAAAATCAAAAGATTTCTCTATATCTAATCTTCTCCAAATGAACTATATATAGGCAAGTGATAAACACTGTTAGTATAACTTATTAGGTCATTAGGAAAGAGACTAAGTCCAAAAAGGGAAAAATACCCGTCGGAAAATAAGTTAAAAATCTCAAATTTTAAAAACTAACTGTTACTGTAGCTCTGACAAAACTTCGATCGTCCGGCCGATTGATCGATAGTTCAAATTTTGAACTATCCGTTGACTTTGGTCGATGACTCGGTCGACCGATCTCAACTGAGACAAAACATGTGTTAGTCGGTCGACCGCTCGGTTTGCCGGTCAATCGGTCAGTCGCCCGACAAATGTGCACAACGTGCACATAACTGGCTATGAGGGCCGGTCGACCGGCCGGTCGACCAAGTTAGCCTAAAAATCTATTTTCAGGTATATTTTGAAATTAAACTCATTTTAAATATTTTGTATTGGTTTGAAAAGTGATTTGGCAATATATAGGCTATGAGATACCTGATAGAAACAAGATATATACATTTGAAAAGATATGAGAATGTATCAAACACCAAACCTTGTAGAATACAAAAATGAGAAAACTAGATGTAAAACTTGTATTTTGAAAATTTGAATTTTTTGTGTCACTTTTTGAGCATCAATTCTACATTTTATACTTTAAACATTTTATTTTCTTACATATATTTTATATGTCTTCAAGTAATCTTCAAGAGGGCTTCTCTAAATATAAATCTTGATCGTCCAAATTCAAATCTTTTCCTTGAGTGATCTTGAGATTAGAGTACGTACCTTCATTTTGAGGAAGAACACACAAAAAAGTCTTTTGAAACTGAAATACATAAAACTCTTAAACTTGATTAGTACCGAATAATTTCATGTGGTTTGTAATCATCAAAACATAACCGGAGAGTGTATCTTTGGGCCAACAATCTTCCCTTTTTGATGACGACAAAACACATGAGTTATTTAGGATAACAAATATAGAAAGCTTGAAAAGCTTCCCCTAAAATGATGCTTATCTATCAAGTTTTATCATACATGATTAATGAACAAGTCATATGCTGCTATGCATATGGGTATAGATATAAAATATGTATACTATGCATAAACGAACCAACCCCATCCATGTCTCCAACCATCAAAATAATAAGTATGCAACAAAAACAAGCATACAAACATGAAATAGCGGTAATAGCTAAATCATAAATTGCTAAATCTCATAAATTCTTCTTTAAATTCATAATAACTCATAAAATCTTCTCTCCCTTTTGTCATATATCAAAAAGGGATACAAAAACCAATTGAAAGAGAATCTAAAGGTAATCTATCAATTTGAAATGTAAAAGAAATAAACACAAATATCAATACATAAAAAGTAAACAACAATCATGAATCCATAATGCAAACATTTAATTCACCATAAATGAAAGAAAATCTATTAAATCAAGTGGTTTAGTAAAGTGTCTGCTAATTGAAAATCGGTAGAAATATAATCAATCTCAATATCTCTTTTCTCATTATGATCTTTAAGAAAGTGATATTAATCTCTATATGCTTGGTCTTACTATATTGGTTTGCATTCTTTGTCATATGAACGGTGCTAGTATTATCACAAAATATTTTAATATGGTTAAAATACAAATCATAATTAAGGAGAGTATGTTTCATTAAAAGAACTTGTCCACAACAAGTTCCAGCTGTAACATACTACGCCTCGGTGGTTGAGAGGGTTACAGAATTTTATTTCTTGAAAGACCACGAAACGAGATAATTTCTTAGAAATTGATAAGTTTCACTAGTGCTCTTCCTATTCACTCTACAACAGACAGTCGGCACCCGAATAAGTCATTGAAAATTGTCCAATTTTTGGATACCACAAGTCCATTCCAATAGTGTCCTTAAGATATCTAATAATGCGTTTACGATAACTAAGTGAGATTCTTTAGGACAAGATTGAAATCTAGCATATAGACACACACTGAACATAATATCGGGCCTACTAGCCGTCAAGTAAAGCAAACTATCAATTATGCTACGATAGAGTTTAATATCAATGTTTTTATTTTGTTCATCCTTGTCAAGCTTAGTTATGGTAGCCATGGGAGTCTTGCCAATCTTCGCATTTTCAAGTCCAACTTTCTTAATAAGCTCTCTTATATACTTGGCTTGATTGATGAAGATCCCATCACCCCTTTGTTTGATTTGGAGTCCAAGAAAATAGTTGAGCTCTCCTATCATACTCATTTCAAATATTCTTCATGCATGATTCAAAATTCTTATAAAGCTTTTCATTAGTAGATTCAAAAATGGTATTATCAACATATATTTTTCCTATCAATATATCATTATCTACATGCTTTGTAAACAAGGTAGTGTCAACTTTGCCTTTAACGAAACTATTTAAACAAGAAAATTACTAAATCTTTTATACCAAGCTCTTGGAGCTTGTTTTAAACCATATAAAATCTTATCAAATTTAAAAGCAAAATCAAGATGTGTAGGATCAATAAACCCGGGGGAGGGGGTTCAAGATACACCTCCTCCTCAATGAAACCATTCAAAAATGCACTTTTAACATCCATTTGAAAAAGTTTAAAGTCTCTAAATGAAGCAAAAGCAAGTGTCATCCGTATGGCTTCAAGCTATGCTACGGGTGCAAAGGTTTTCTCAAAATCGATTCCTTCGATTTGGGTGTAATCTTGGGCCACTAACCTAGCTTTATTTCTAAAAATATTTCTTGACTCATCCAACCTATTCCTAAATATCCATTTAGTATCAATAGTTGGTCTATCATGGGGCCTAGGAACAAGATGCTAAACTTAGTTGTGATCAAATTGATTAAGCTCTTCTTGCATGGCAAACAACTAATATGAGTCACCCTCGGCTTCGAGGATGTTCTTGGGCTCAATATGGGAGATGACTGCAAATGGCCACATAAATCATGAAGTTTGAAGCGAGTAGTTACCCCTTTGGATACATCACCTATGATGAGGTCCTTGGGATGGTTTGTAGCATATCTTGAATCTTTTGGAAGTGCTTGAGTCGACTTCACTTCAATGTTAAGATCTTCGCCATTAGTGTCATCCTTTTTCTTGTTATCCTCCTCTTGAGCCGGTAAGTCTTCCATGAAAATCTTTTTAAAATTTTCATCAAAAGAATTAATCTCTACAACATTCTTCACAAGAGAGTTAGATTCCTCAAACTTCACATGCATAACTTTTCAATAGTCAAAGTTGACTTATTAAACACCTTATAAGCTTTACTAGTGTTAGAATAACTAACAAAGATAGCTTCAAAAGATTTTGAGTCAAATTCACTTAAGTTACTTTTGGTGTTCAAGACAAAACATTTGCAACTAAAAATTTTGAAATAGGAAACATTTGGTTTTCTCAAATAGTAAATCTCAAAAGGGGTTTTATTTCAATTTTTGGAAAAAATAAATTTGATTCCCAATGTAACATGAAGTGTTTACGGCATCGGCCCATAGATATTGAGGGAGTCCCTATTCACTAATCATTGTCCTAACCATTTCTTGAAGAGTACAATTTTTCCTTTCAATGACTCTATTTTATTGTGGAGTTCTTGAACAAGATAATTCATGTTTAATTTCATTTTCTTCATAATAAGTGATAAATGAATGATTGATGAACTCACCACCTCTATCACTCCTTATGCGTAAAATCGGAAAATCCTTTTCTTTTTTAACTCTTTTTCTAAAAACATGAAAATGTGAAAAAGGTTCATCTTTATGTTCTAAAAAGAAAACTCATGTAAATCGTCAGAAATCATCAACTAAAACAAAAACAAAATGGTTACTACTATGACTTTTAGTTTTAGTTGGACCAAACAAATCTATATGTATGAATTCTAGAGGTCTAGATGTCATATATCCTTGATTGATTTGAAAGAGGGCTTATTTTTTTCAAGTTGACACGCATCACAAATGCGGTCCTTTTCAAATTTCAAATTAGGAATACCTTATAACGATTCCTTAGAATTAATTTGGAATAGACGGTCAAACGAAATATGACCTAGTCTCCTATGCCGCTAAGAATCTTCATTAAAAACATTCAAACAAGCAACATTGCATTTTAAATTTAGCATGTCAATCATATAAACATTGTTTTCACAAAATCAAAAAGAACACAAGTATTTGATTTTTTGTCTAAAACATCACAAGTAGTCATAAAAAATAACTCTTAAGCGTTTGTCACATAATTAACTAATGCTTAATAGATTATGTTTAAGTCCATCTACTAAAACATCTTCAATCAAAATAGATGAGCCAATCTTGATATTACCTATACAAATGATTTACCCTTTGAATCATCCCCAAAGGTCAACGGTGCCACCTTCATGATACCTTGATAGGGTTGCAAAGTTGTTGATATCCCAAGTCATGTGCCTTAAGCAACCACTATCAAGGTACCACCGCTCCCTACGTCTCGAAGCCTTGGTGCGTACCTATATCATGTAAAATAGGAGTTGATTTTAGTACTCAAACTTTCTTGAGTTCTAGAATGTTAGTTTTTCGAACCCAAACATGACTATTTGATGCATTCAATTTATCATAACAAAGCTTAGCCAAATGACCTTGGTGACCACAATCGGTACATGTGAACACCTTGGCATATAAAAATACATGATGTGTATGAGCATGATGAACATATGCATGAGTGGAATGATGAGCATGCGATCGTGCTTGCGTGTGAGCATGATTGTGAGAGTGTGAAACGCGAAGAGTGTGTGGTTTCTCCTATGAGTTTTCCTCTTTGGAAACATAGTTTCTAATCTAGGTTTGTCAAATTCACACTTTTTCAAAATATTACTCAAAATGTTGATTTTATTTTTTAAAGTGGAAATCTCATTTTCATTAATGATAAAAAATTTAGCTTTGCAAGTGATTTTGTGTGCATCAAATCCTTTTGTGTCTTTTCAAGAGTGGAAGACAATTTTTTCTTGGGAAATGACAGCTAATTTATTTTGAAGAAGTTTATTTTCTTTTTTCATTTCTAAATATTTCTTTTAAGAAAATCATAGTTGTTGGAAAGTTCTTCAAAAGCTTCACCCAATTCATCCATGGTCAATTCACAATCATCAAGACAAGATTCAGATGTTACCTTGTGTGTTCTCATTTTCCATGAAACACACATTAGTCGTGTCCACTTCTTCGGAATCGCTCTCCGAATTTCATGTTGCCTTCAAGGCCTTCTTTTTAGGGCTTTTTGGAAGTAGTAGGTTTGCTCTTTGTATCCAGGCAATCGGCAATGACATGTTCGGGCTTTCGGCAAGTGTAAGAAACTGTCTTCTTCTCCTCCTTTCCTTGTCATCTTCTTCGGTTATTGAATTTGGCTTTGTAGTACATCCTTCTAACATTCTTTACAAGAAGGGATAAATCTTCATCATCTTTTTGGTCATCAACTTCATTATTAGAGATGGTAGGATTAGATTTGAAAGCAAGAGTCTTCTTTTTTGGGGTGCTTTCTCCTTTCTAGCCTTTCTTTCCATTTCATGGGTTTTTAGATTCTCAATGAGACCAATGAGCTCAATCTCCTCTTTGTCATTAAGCTCCTTCAAAGTTGTAGACTTGACCTCTCAAGATGGTGGAAGTGCACGAATCACCTTCCTCACCTTTTGGTCATTGTCAATCTCATCACCTAAAGAAGCAAGATCATTTATAATTTAGTGAACTTGGTAATTATGTCATCAATTGATTCATCTTCATTCATGGAAAAATTCTCATATTGGTAACGCAAGAGATCAATTTTAACTCTCTTGACTTGTGAAGTCCCCTCGCGTGTGACAACCAAGTGTGACCAAATCTGAAATGCAGATTTTCAATGAATTACCCTAGATAAATCACATTATTCAAGGTTTGAAGCACTGCCAGTGAGCTTTTGCATTTGCATCAAATTTCTTATTGGCAATTTTGGACCAAGTGTCCTCATTACCATCGGGTAAACTAAATGGTTTGGTCACCACTTTTGCAACCCGACGTCCTAGGGATTGCAAAAAAGGGTCATCTTAACTTTCCATTTGGGAAGATAAGGCCATCAAACTTAGGTGGAGTCTTAATACCTTCGGCCATGTAAACTAGTATCAAATCAAGCAAATGGTGCAATAGAGCGAGTGATTAGCAAATGATCTCTCTAAGGTGGTTAAACTAAAAAACTAGAGTCCAAAAGCTCTGATACCAATTGAAAGTACATCTAGAGGGGTGTAAATAGGTGTGATGCTAATCTAATGGTCAATAATGTAAAAATGCAACAATTATAAAATGAGTGATGCAAACGATCAACTCAAATCAAGAAGTGAAGCTGGATTTCTTGTGAAAGGCTGTAGAACTTCTCTTTTATGTTCCTCTATACAATGAGTTGAGGTGCTCAATTGCCTTCTTGATTGAGAGAGTGAAAACCGAGAAGTATAGATGATGCTAGCAATGAATAGCAAGTGCAAAGAGAGTAAAACACAAGTGTAAGCAATAACAAGTAGAGTAGAGAAAGAGAAAAAGCAATTGCAAACACAAAATTGTTTTGAGGTTCAAGTACAAAGCTCTTCGTTCCCGCCTTCACCGCGTGAAGGGTTTCACATCCACTGAGGATCTTTTCACAAAGGAGTCTCCACAAATGAACTACAATGGTTTACACAATATCAGAGTACACAACTCCAACTCTCAATCCTTCACACAAGAGTTAGCACAAAGCCAATGAGGTTTTCAACCTATTGGTGACCACGAAGATCACAAACACTTTCTTTTACAACTTCTTATAGTATATGATGAGAAATGAGGCTCAAAAAGTTTGTGAGAGAAAATTCAGTTGAAATGAATGAATTTAAAAGTTGAAAACTTGCAAAAATTGGTTTGAAAATTAGAGCACTTGAAGCAAGAAAATTAGAAAACTTTCTCTTTTGAATAAACTTGATTTTTCAAAATATTTTCAAAATTAAAAGATTTCTCTATATCTAATCTCCAAATGAATTATATGTATAGGCAAGTGATAAACATTGTTAGTGTAGCTTATCAGGTTATTAGAAAAGAGATTAAGTCCAAAAAGGGAGAAAATACCTATTGGAGAGTAAGTTAAAAACTCTAGATTTTAAAAACTAGTCGTTACTGTAGCTCTTATAGAACTTCGGTCGACCGACCGGTCGATCGATAGTTCAAATTTTGAACTATTCGTTGATTATGGTTGACTGATCTCAATCAAGATAAAATATGTGTCAGTCGATCGACTGCCCGGTCGATTGCCCGACAACGTGCACAACGTGCATGTAACAGGCCATAAGGCCCGGTCGACCGCCCGGTCGACTGACTTGGCCTAAAAACCTATTTCCAAGTATATTTTGAAATCAAACTCATTTCTAAATATTTGTATTGGTTTGAAAAGTGATTTGGCAATACGTAGGCTGTAGGATACATGATAGAAACATGATATATTTGAAAAAGATATGGGACATGTATCAAACACTAAACCTGTAGAATACCAAACGAGAAAACTAGATGTGAAAACTTGTATTTTGTAAACTTGTATTTTTTTTGTGTGACTTTTTGAGCATCAATTCTACATTCAATAGTTTAAACATTCTATTTTTTTTTTTACATATGTTCCATATGTATTCAAGCAATCTTCAAGAGGGCTTCTCCATATATAAATCTTGATCGTCCAAACTCAAACCCTTCCTTGAGTGATTTTGAGACTAGAGTACCTTCATTTTGAGGAAGAACACACTAAAAAGTCATTTAAACTTGAAATACTTACAATACTTAAACTTGATTAGTACCGAATAACTTCATGTGGTTTGTAATCATCAAAAAAAAAAAAAACAGAGAGTGTACCCTTGGGCCTACAATAGTAAAATTGAGAATACCTTTAAAATTAGTAGAGGATAATAACTATTATTGCAAAAAGCCAAAAAATCCCTGGGGGCTTCATCAAGCTCGAACACCGAGCTTGATAGTTATCTAACCACTTCATTTGAGTTTGGTAAAGATTTTCAAGATATAAAAGTTTCAATCTTATAATGATGGAAGGAGCATTCAACACAATTTTCAATCATGGCAATTATCGCTACACAAATTCTAGCAATGCCGTCAACAATAGCTGTGGAGCAAGAATTCAGTGCGGGGGGGGGGGGGGAGTATATTGGACCAAACATGTTCGAGTATGTCCCCCGACTCAGTGGAGGCCCAATTATGTCTTAATGATTGGACAAAAGCAGCGTTAAGATAACAAGAAATCATGCGAGAACAAATGAAGACTTTATGAAAATGATGATCACCGGAACGGAAGGAAGCGATAGAGGTAAAGTACGGGGAATAAGGTAAGAGAACTACGTGGGCTTTTATTCCTCTAAACCCAAGAGGATATGTAGGCAACTTAATTATGGTAAAGATTAAGTTCAAGCCCTTTTTTATTTTTTTAAGTATTTTGTTATATTTCTTTAGATATTAAATTAGTAATAATTGGAAATAATTATGTTGAAATTTAATTATTTAATTTTTTTAATATCCTATTTTTTAACTATTATAAAAAATAATAGAGGTAAAAAAACAAGTGAATCTGGTCCATCTGGAACTGGATCCAACCGGTTCCGAAACGGATCAACTCGGTTCCGGAACCGGAATCGGAACCGCTCTTTAAGGGTATGGTTCTGGTTCCTTCGTAGGAGGAATCGGGAACCAGCGGCTCTGGAATTTTTTTGAGAAGTCCCTCTTGCAGATCTCGGAACGAGGGTGAAGCAGAGAGAGGTCGCCTTGATAAACTCGCCTTGATGAACGAGGCAAAAGAGAGATGGCCTTGATGAACGAGGGGAGAGAGGGATATTGAACTCTCCTTGATGAACAAGGGTGAGGGGAGAGAGATGATATGAAAGCTCAACACAAAGAGTCCAACAGTGTTGAGTTGTAGATCGCTGACGTGGCTGATCAAAATCGATTTCAAAATGCCTTCCACGATGGTTCTTTCTGTAAAAAATTACTTTTTATTGCGATTATTTTAATAACCATCGTAAAAAGTCGAAGGGTATAATTGTGTATTTTCAGCAAATTTGAAAAATATCATCGCCTTTTGAGGTTTTACAGTGATTCTTCAGAGAACCACCGTCAAACAAACATATTACGACGATTATTTTTATAACTGCCATAAAAGTTGAAGGATAAAATTGTGTATTTTCCATCAAATTTCAAAAGGCCATGCTTTTTGAGCTTTTACGGTGGTTCTTTAAAGAACCGCCATAAAAATAATATATTATGGCGGTTATTTAATAACGCCATGAAATGTCTAAAGGCAAAATTGTGTATTTTTCATCAAATTTCAAAATTGTACCGCCTTTTGATGCACGTCGGTTGCAACTCAAACCGCCGTGAAACGGGCGACGTGAAAACCCATTTCTGTTTTAGTGGCTATTCTTGATTATGTTTGAAAGGATCAGTTAAAGACTAAAATATGGAGGATTATTGTCAAAATAAGTATGGGAATTTCCTTCGTAAAGGGAGTAAAACTGCATTTAAGAAGGGTATTGTTCATTATCATTAAAATTATGGTGATCAACCATTTCATGTCTTCAATGGGTCATCATCCATGGGAACTGACCTTCTTTCATGGGGTCATCTCCATGAGAAAATTAGATTCATATTAAGTTATAGGCACTACTTGACCAACCACTTGATATGTTTTATGGATACTTGCATACAATATGTTTAATTCATAAGGTAGAGAAATGGTCAACCACCGAAAGAAAATGTCATATGATAAACTGTAAAAATCATAGGACCATGACTTGACCAACCACTTGACTAGATCAGTCTAAATATGTTGAAAACTTGGTAGAGAAATTAAATATTGAATTGTATATATGGCTCTCTTTGACCTACTTCCATCTTTATTCCCTTTGATGTGTTTATTGAGTCATGTGATGAATGATATCTTTGATCTATCAATTGTCCAAAGTTGCATGGATCCACCAATTTTTCTCACCAAGGTTTTTACTTCTTGATCTACTTCATAAGCATATCTGTGGGGAGTTTAATTATGCCGCTAGTCTTGTCAGCTGTTTTCTTCTTTCCCTTTCTTCTATATGAAAAATATGTTTGAACATAATTGAAAACTGTAAATGGATGCTTGAAAGAACAAACTTACATCACAGTCTTTAACACAGCTTACCAGTTTTCATATGTTTTGATGGCAGGCTCTGTATCACATCAAAAGAGGAATGCCACATCAAAATGGCGCCTGTCTCATCCACTATTGGAAAAGGATTACTGTCATTTGCTAGTATGGTTTAATAAGAGCATACAGCATGCGGTATGTACAGATAGAATATTATAAGTATTCATCCACTGTTTATTTTGTTTTGCAACATCTTTATTGTGGCAATAGATGAAGGTTTTTGCAGTTTTAAGAGGCACTGACCTTTTTTTTAAGCCATAAAACATCGGAGTGTTGGGTTGTAAAAGCATTTCGGTAAATGTTCAATAGGTTCTTACAGAAGATGCAAAAATATTGCCAAAAAAAAAAAAAAAACACGACAGTTTCCTCTGATGAAAATTTAAGGAGATGATGGGCCTGAAAACGTCGATGAAATTACTGATGCTGTTTCTGCTCTTACATGTGAAGCATGTCCTTGACACCTCGGCATCCTCTGCATCTTTGTCTTCATACTCCCATTGACATTTGTTCCTTGAGCTGTGGAGGTGTTTGATCCTAGCTGCTGAGTAATGCTTGATATTTTCTTATTTGAAGGTGATGAGCAGCGAAAACTTCCATTTAAGTTTCTATTTGATGGACGACAAGTGCTTGTGCTTGGCCTTGATCCAAAAACAAATTCCTGCTCAGCTACCACCTGACCTTGTACCCGTTTTCTTTCCTGTACCAGAAAAATGTTTTATTGTTAAGTAAAATGTTGGAAAATTGGTTGTCTTAGTCATCAGCAGATATATTTTCTCTTTCTTCATTGTTCCTACTGTCATCATTTTGGTTCTCTCTTTTGATGAGTACAGTTGAGTTTACCCTTTGCTTGTACTTCTCTTCCTCCTTTTCCTTCCTAAGCAACATATACTCTTCAAGCATTGCCAAAAGAGGGACCTATACAATCAGAAGATAAATTGATGTAAATACTTCATATCCAAAAGGCCTTGCACCTGTTTAAAATGGTTATACAGTGTAATCATTCTTGCCATTAATTCATTTTGAGATCTTAAATTAAATTTAATAATTGTAGAAGCAAAGGACTCCTATTTCTTTCATATTGTCTGAGCTTTAATTAAAATGGATTGATGTGAATGTCCACTTCGAGGCATTAATCTAGATAATTGAATTATTGGTTAGAACAAAAATATTAAGAACCTTTATAAAAATTACATGTCTGCCAATACTCTAAAAAACAAGTGTCGTAGCTCATTATGATCATGTTCTCACTCTTGGCTCTCAACTTCTGTACATGAAGTTATACCGCAGATTGACTGTGGGAGTATATTGGTTCGTACTTCGTAGTTATATATAATTCCTCTACCATCTATTCTTTTCCTTTCCTAAACCTTTTAATTTCCATTTAAATTATCTTCCATTAGAGAGCTTTTAGACACATCTACTGGAACAGGAATAAGATGACAGAAATTTGATATGCTGGGTTCTTTGCATGCTGGTGGAAGTGTGCCAAGATTGTTTCGCGACAACCTGTAATGACCTTAACACCTAAAGTAGGCTCATAGGAGGTGAGCCCCAAGTAATATGTACAAAGACTCGAAGTTTCTAAGAGGGCTGAGCCTTAAACCTTTAGAAAAGATAATATGTTGCTTTTTTATGAAAACATTACAAGTCATATGATTTGCATCTAAGTCGACTTGCCTTTGGTGACAAAACTCTTGTATGTTCTATATTAAACCTTTACCATTTTGGTCTAATTTTCTAGATATTTCAGAGGAAGCTGTCTTTTTGGGTATTAGTATGACAAGTGGTTATCTGGTTTAACATGTGTTCCACTTCGGGGCCTGAACTTCTATAACTTCTTTTCAATAATACAAATTGAGAAATTTTAGCCCTATTGACTATTCCAGCAGATATGGCTTGATGATGCATCTTATTTATTGGTAATTATTACACAATTTTTCTCTCATTGCTTTCATAAATGAGAAGTTAGATTGTTGGGGTTTATCAGATGTAAGCTTGGGCTGTCGCCAGAAGTGACTTAGTATCTTAATTTGTTGACAACTTTCTTATACCCTCTCATCCACAACTAACAACTACATCAAAATCGGTGGTATTTAATCAGAATGAGCTGGAATCGGTCGGAGTTGGAATGAAATCGGTCAGAATTGGTAAATATCAGCCAATTCTATTCTGATTCCAGCTCAACTATTACCAAACTGCAACAAACTCAGCAGTGCCAGTCTAAAAATTTGATTAATTGATCGCGAGTATGCATTGCTGCTTAGATTCTATCAGTCTTTTAATTTGATACCATACAGTAGTGGTGTTGTACCTTATTTTGCTTTCTGTTCTTCGTGGATACCATGATTATCCCCAACCCCAAGAGAATCTTTTGCTTATGCTCTTCCTAAATATTATAAATATTCTTCATCCTCGCCAACAATTTTCAAAAGAGAATTTGAGGGGGGGAAATCAAAATTGGTAACTAATTGAAGGAATAATTTGTTAGATTAATTGTTTTTTTAAAACTTGTTTTGTTAGAAAAATGCTAAAAATGGTTAGAAAATGAGCTATAATTTGTTATCTCCGATATAAATAATTAATTTATTTCGGAAATGTTAGAAAATGGTTGTCATAAATATAATTAAGTAGGATTTAATTAGTTTTTTAGATTAATTATACATTAGTTTGTTAGATTAATTTTTTAAACATACTTTGTTAGAAATAATTGTTAAAAAATAGTTGCCATAAATATATTTAACTAATTAATTTTAGGAAGTGTTAGAAAATAGTAGTCATTAATATAATTAAGTATAATAGAATTAGTTTACTAGATTAATTATATTGAATGCCTTTGTTAATACCCTACTAATTTATAATCAAATTTAATTAGTTATTATAAAAATATGTCAAAATGCTATTAATTATCTCAACATTTTAAAATATTTTTAATTATTTATTATTTTTAACTGAGATCAATATTTTAATGATGAGATGGTCGATATGGCGATATGGCTGATTCCAACACCCACAACTATCCGCTAATTCTGATTTTAATTTTATTTTGGACCATGTTATTTATTGTAACATGACACTATAATAGCAAAGTCAAATTGGTTAAAGAAAAAACCAATTATTTCTTTACATTTTCTATTCTTAACGATGATGTGTGTTACTATATCCTAATTCGAGGTTTCGTCTTGCATATCATCAGCCTTTTCATACTTAAATCTTTTATTGACTAAATGTAGGGGTAAATTTCTTGTAAGAATTTATCTATACTCAATTTATAATGAGATTTAATAGAAAGAATAGAGCAACGCAAACACCAGAGAATTTATGTAAAAAACCCGATGTGGGAAAAAACACGGTGCAAAGAGAGAAATTTCACTAATGTTAGAAGATTACAGTGGGTGCTCAGAACTATATTACATATTTGATTCTTTAGGGTTTGATCCCTTATACAGAGAGGGGATAGATTTTTATAGCCGGGGGACGGCAAACTGAGTCATGGCCTTTGAGATTTCCGCCTTAGAATTTGCCCACAATCATGACTGCGTTTAACGCCCCAGTTGTAATTGGTTATGTGTGGCGCGTGATAGATGGGGGTGTGCTAACTAGCGAGATTTCAAGTCCAGATCCGCTTCTATAGGCCCCATGTGCCCATCAGCTGTAACTGACCTGGCTGCCAGGTGGTCGGGTAAGATTTATTGACCGAGAAGTGGGTCAATAATCCTACGAACCATTGATTCTTGCCAAGTGTCACAATCTTACAGTGGGTCACATTTTTCACCACTACAGATGCCCTCTCTATCTCTTCTTTTCGAAGTCTTAAGTCAAGGAGAGAATGGATTGAGTTTCTCGAGTGGGCCTCCGTCAGTCACCTTTGGGTAAAGGGCTGGAAAGCAGGTTCCCGAGCTGACCTTTCTTTTGTAGCTACAGGACAAAAAAAGAAGTTGGCGCTGCGCAAGGAGACTTTCGTGTATATCTGAATTTAATGCTCTAAGCTGTTCTTTGAGGTTGTCACTCGGCTGGTCTTATCTTTATGCGCGACGTATTAGCTGAGCCGTTTGAAGTTGTTGAGATTCGTGCGACGGGTCAGATTTTCTAGTAAAAAGGAAAAGCAACTGTTTTTTTCAGAGTCATTGTGATGATGTCAGTAGGAGATTTTAAAAAGGGAAAAAGGAGGGAGTCTCTTCACAAGTCCCTAATTCTCAAATCTTCTTTGAACCAGAAACTCTTTATCTGCTTTCTCTCAAGCCTTGTCCCCAAACCTTCCAGCGAACCGATTACCCTTGTTCTGAAATGTCCGGCGTTGAAGGAAGAAGGATGAGGCCTCAACATCGTACCAGGACGGCCATGGATTTTGATTCAACACCGAAGGCCCTTCGAAGCTAGGAGGTAGAGGACTATTTTGGTGAGGTACGGTGTTCGTCTGTCGTCAAATGTCAAGGTCGAGTGGTGTCCTCCAAATACCAATTATACAAAGTCTCTTGAGACTTGGGGTGTGTACCTTTATTCCCAAGTGTTGGCCTTGGAGCTGACGTTTCCCATGACAAGCTTCGTTTGCGACGTTCTGGCCACTACCATATGGCGCCTTCTTAGTTGGTGGCAGGGGTCTGGCACGTTGTTCTGAGTTTTCAGTTCCTCTACAACTTGTATCTTCCTGATGCTTGTTGTGTCGAGAACTTCTCTGCACTTTTTTTCGACTAGAACCAAGGAGGCGCTCGCTGCTTCGATGTAAAAGCCGGTTGCGAGAAGTTGATTGTCAATCTGGTGGACAGTGACCACAGGTGTCGCGACACTGTCATCCGTGTTCACGGGGCCTGGGAGACTAGAAAACAGAGAGACCAAGGATCCGTCTGGACCACTTGGAGCAAAGGGAAGCTCTAGCACAGAGAGGCCCCAGTGACAGCAATGGTCGAGGAACTGGTATGAAAACTGCTCCAAATCGGGCTCAACTTCCGCGATTGGAGCTAGTTGCTGAATCTGGATCGGCATCGTTCCCCTTAATGTTCCAGCGGCTAAAAAAGAGGTATGTTGTGCTTCGATGGTCAAGACGACGATGGAGGAGGGTGCTGAGGTGAGTGTTGCTTTGCCCTTCGGGGAAGTCCTTCAAGGCGAAGACCCAAACCTCAGTCTGAGGCGCGCGAGAAGTTGCCAGATAGGACCGATTCTTCCTCGAAGAAGGTGGTGCGAAGCCTTCCGTTCAGCATGACGAGGAGGAGACCGAGTTCGCGCTTGTACATTGGAAGCGGAAAGTCTCCGTCCAAGCTGGTTCGCAGGTAAGGGCTGCTCTGTATTAGATATACGTTCTTTGTGATAGACCTTGTTATGACCAACGTGTTGCTTGCTTTGTAGGAGAAGACTCGATATGACTGGGTCTGATGAGGTCATGGAGCGGCTGCTGGCGACGAAGAAGAGGGGCTCTGGTCTAGCGTCGGGAGTGCC
Organism: Agave tequilana; assembly: GCA_038442645.1. Taxonomy (NCBI): domain Eukaryota; kingdom Viridiplantae; phylum Streptophyta; class Magnoliopsida; order Asparagales; family Asparagaceae; genus Agave; species Agave tequilana. The sequence continues at coordinate 414,960 of JAVJIF010030886.1, forward strand.
GCCTCGGGAAGAGGTTTCCTTTGCTAGCATTCAAAAGGAGAGGTCTACCGAACCGCTGTAAGATTCTTCAACTGCCCCTCTTGCGCAGGGTACTCTCGCGAGGTTGGTTTCCTAGGAGATGCCTCTGAAGTGCCTTCTCCGAGTGAGACGGCTTTGCCCCTTCTTTTGGAGCCTTCGGTTGAGACCCAACAGATCGGGGGGAACGTGTCTGGCGGCGTACCGACCGTTTCTCTCCCTTGTATGGGGATGTTTCTGTTCTGGGCTCTGAGTGAAGAATGTTCCTGCACAGGGGAGATCACAATGTAGCTCTTGGGCGCGACAAATTTCTCCGAGGCCAGGAGTTTGAGAGGGTCCCGTCGAGGGACCAGATTAGGTCGTTAGAGAATGATGCCTTCCGAGTGAGTTTCAGTTTTTTCCTGTTGTTCATCAGGCATGTAATTCCCACTAACTTTCCTTCCCTTCCCATTTGTTTCATGTATATATACATTCATGCATCGAGAACAATGCATGAGATAAGTATGGGAGAGGATTCTCTAACATAGTTAGTTTTACATTTTCTTTCTTTTACACTTCTTTTTAGGAGCATTTTTTTCTTTTGTATAGAAACTCTTTTCTTTTCTTTTCACAAAACTTTTTGAAATAAGAAAAATAATTTTGATTTATTTTTAAGAAAAATTAAGATTATCTTAGAAATTAGGAAGACCTAAAATTATGATTTTTTTAAAGCAAGTCAAAATATTAGATTTTTTTTAAATTTTAGGATAAGGAAATAAGATTGAAAGATAATTTGATTTTGAATTTTTTACCTTATATATATGCACTTCATACTTACACAATTTTTTGGGATTGAAACAAAGACTGAAAATGCCGTAAAAAATATATAAATTATTGAAGCTGGGTAGTTATGCCTCAGGAAGCATGATTAATTCACGCCTAAAATGGTGGACAAAACAAAATAATCCCCTTTAGTTTTGTGACCTTGTTTACTCGAGTTCTTAAATCCGATGGATGTTTTCTCATCTGGCGTCCTAAAACTATCTGGTTTGGGAGTCACCAGCTAAAGGGCTCACTACCCGGGTAAGGTAGAAAGCCTAAGAAAACTAACAAAAAATTAATAATATAAATAAATGGCATGAAAGTTAGAGTCGATATCCCAAAAATCTTCACTGTTCACAAACTGCATATGTTCTAAGAGTTTTATGAAAGATCAAAGAATCGATTCAATTTTAAATTCTTACATTTAATTTATAATAAGATTTTGCATTTTCACTTAGTTTAAGGAAGAATAATTTCTGATTAACTATGACCTTGGATCACTTAAATTTCTGCAAAAATATTTTAACACTTTTCTCTATTTCAAAATGCATTTTTAAAATACTAACATTTGATTTCTTTCTTTATAGATTTTGTGGGTGTAATCCGCTGAAAACCTTCAGGAGACAACTCCTCCTCTAGGGGAAACCTAGAGGTTTAACGGCTTGTTGCACATGCTCAGTGCAATTGCATCACCTGCGAAAGCGGTATAATAATTTTCACACTTATCTTTTGCTCGGGTGTGAGGGTGTGATTAGTCTCTAAAATTGCATATTTCATACCATATCTTCATATTTATTTAACATTAAATCTTGTTAATAATACCTCTGTTGCATGTTTCTAGGTTCATGACATGAAATGAAGAAGAAGACCGAAAATCACCGTTTAATTAGTGATTAAAGGCCTACAAAGATAGCCATTGATTTTGGAGGGTGGTTTCGTCAAAACTGGGGGCCCAAATTCAGAAACCAGGACGTATAACCGACAGGAAGACAAGCGAGAGGCGCGCAGCAGGCGGTGCCGCGCGCGCCGTCCTAGGGCTGCCGCGGAAACGCGGCAATTGCCGCGTTTTTGCGGCAAAGTCGTGGAGCCGAGCGCCGTGATTTTACGTGCGGGGCACCATACAGCTTCCCTGGTGCCTCAGTTCGCCTATAAATACCCTGCGATTTTCAGAGCACCAGAAGAGAAGTTTTGAGAAGTTTTTCTTTAGTTTTAGTGTAGTTTTAGAGTAGTTTCTTCTTCTTTGGGTAGTTTAGGTTAGTTGTTCTTCTTCTTCCTCTTTGTATCTTCCATTTCTTGTAGATAATAGCCTCTATTTGGCCTTACTCTTGCAAGGGCCATTGAGGGCTCATGATGATAGATTCTAATACTCTAACATCCTAACTTTTTAATAAGCTAACATTACTTTATTTCATACTTGCTCTTGTTTAGTTTTGATGGTTTAAGTGTATCTTACACTTGTTTGTTGAGTTTGAATGTGATGAGTTATCTTATGGGTCATGCTTTGAAGCGTTCTTGAACCAAGGACTAGTGATGACCAAGGATACATGTGAGGCAACTATCACTAAGAAGTTAGCATAATTAGTAGAGACATTAGTAGTTAGTAGCCATGAGTTTTCTTTCCTTTTCACTTTGTTTTAGAAATATTCCAAAAATCACAAATACAATCTTTTCTATGTTCCCACTTATTCGTATTTCACTGTACTATTCTCTTTTCATTCAATCATTTCTTTTCTTTTCATTCTTTAAAACATAGAAGAACTATTAACACAGAGTTGAACATATTGATAAAGCTTCTATCGCTTTCCGTTCATGTGAATTCGACCCGTTTAACCTCTATGCTATAACAGAAGTATAGAGGAAGCGAAAGCACACACTTTAACTCTTGATTTTAAAACATACACTTTTCGTGTGCGGTTTTCCCCCGATCAAATTTTAGCGCCGTTGCCGGGGATGGGAATGGATTGATTTCACGTTTTTGTTAACTTTTCTTCTTTGTTTTTTTGATATGCAGGTCAAATTTTTAGCATTGCAGAAGTCTACACTTGCTTTTGTGTGGTTGGGTAAATTCTTGTATATTATTATATTCTGCTGCTAGTTTTTGTTTATATTACCTGTGCACTGTAATAATTTTAAGAACTAAATACGGTAATTGGATATTTTAAAATAGTTTAGACATTTGCATCTAGGCACGTGTCAATTTCAATTTCAATATACTGTATTTTATTCTTATGTTGTGATCTTGAGGAGGTGTACATATTGCATTACATATAGTTATGACAAATACGTGGGTGATTTACTCTCTTTGTGCGTTCATTCTTATATATATTGCACACTTGCACGAACTGAACTTAAGGAGAAAACCCAATATAGCATAAGGTAGGAAGTCATAACCTTTCCTTAGCTCAAAAATCACCTCCTCACTCACACAACCTAAACCTTAATAAAACTTGCTAGATGTTGGCCCCTAGGGACATCTCGGACTTATTTAGGAGATTGACTTAAGGGGAAAGTTGTTAGAAGTTGACTCTTATCAAATCGGTGTCCAAGATTGGGGATTGAGAGGCAAAACCTCGAAGAACAGTGGTTTGGGATAATTAGGCCCGTTGCTCCTGCACAGATACCTTCCATTGATCTTGCCCCTACCTGGCCGATTAACTCGTGGTCAGATTCTGACCGTGGACAGTCTAACCAGTTAGGAGTCGTCTAAATCTATGTCAACCCTAGCATAGGCTTGTTTTCTTTTTCTTTTCTTTATTTGTTTGTTTGTTTGTTTTTCTTTTTAGTAAATTGTGAAATGGATTTTAACAAGTTTTTCAATCCTAATATGAATCTATATTTCACTCCGACCTCATTTGACTCGGATAATTCCGACCCAGCTATGTATAACATGCAGTGTTTTAAATGTCGGCCGACATTTCCGAAATGTCGTCCAACATTTCTAAAATGTCGTCCGACATTTCATTTTCAAGCCCTCACGGCCACGACATCCCCACCCTCATTTGATATGGCATTTTGAAAAATGTCAGCCGACATTTCAGGTAAAATCCGAAATGTAGGCCGTCATTTTGGCGAAATGTTGGCCGCCATTTCGGCGAAATGTAGGCTAACATTTCAGGAAAAACAAAATGTATTTGTTGGTCTTGAAAGTTGGAGCAATTGAGAAATTTCTACAATAAGTTGTGAGTGTATGCAAAATATTAAGACAAGTATACTTATCATAAACATATTTATGTAATTTTTACATAAGTTGTGTATGTATTACCTTGATAAAAATTTTATGATTACATTATTTAAGACATTTAGGATATATATTTATTATCCGTCATGACGTCCGAAATTTACTAGATGGCCCCGAAATATCTCCGAAATCCGAAATCTGACATCCGATTATGACATCCGACATTTCCCCTATATCTGACATTTAAAACACTAATAACATGAACCATACATGCTGAATTGGAATTATCCGACTCAATATGACCCATATCCCCAATCCTATGACTATATCTGTCAAAATAATTTTCACTTTTCATAGAGTTGGGGATTCACCTCTCCCGAGTCAAATTTTCAACCACATTGTCCACAATTTTCACAATATTCATTCTCCAATCCTGCTTCACATCCTCCTTTTCCTGAACCACTAATTGAAGAAAAATCATCATTGCAAAGGAGTTTGGAAGAAGTGATAGAGGCCCAAAATAATTTGAAAACTTGATGGCCTCATCATGTACATAAAACTTTCAAAATTCATATAGTTCTTCTCCAGAACCACTCAAAGAAAAATCATTGTGGGAAAAAATTATGGAATTTGTGCAAGAAACTGAGCGAATAATGCAAAATATGATTGAGTTCCCATGTTCATCAGATGTTCATATGATTCAAGAATCATGCATTTTAGAAATTCAGCTTCAATTTCATCATACCAACCTGAACTTTACCAACATCACATTTTTGATAGTTTGGCAAGTTATCCAATTCTTGAAATTGAAATTGAAGATGAATGTAAATCTGAGCTTCAATTTAATGATTCGAGTCCAATCCTTGAATCAATATCAACTCTTGTAGTGTTACCTAAATTAAGAACGTTCTTGAGCTAGTTTTGATTCTCATAATTCCTGAACTTGAATCGATCATTTCACCCATTCACATTCCTTCCGTGGACAAAAATCAAAATTCAATTTCATTACATCCATTTGAACTTGCCTAAAATTTTGAGAGCCACCTTGATATTTTGGCAAGTTATCCCTTTCTCGAAATTGAACTTGAGCTTGAAAGTGATCCTGAACCTCAAGTTAGTAATTCCATTTCACTTTTTAATTCGATAATGACTTCGGTATTTTTACCAGATTTTTTTCTCTATTCCGGAGTCAACATTGAATCCTATACCAGCACACTGTGAAATTGAATCACCAATATCTTATGATCACACTTCAGTGATGGGAAAGTGAGCATAAATTCTTTGGTCCGGATGCCATTTTTGAACCAATTTCGACTCCCCTTTTGAATCTCCACTTGATCTGAGTCAAATTCCGAGTTGGTATCGGTTTTTGTTTATGTTCTATTTGAGTCTAAATCTATCATCTCCCAAAATCACACTTCATTGTTGGACAAGGATATTGAAGAAAATGACTCAGTAATTATTTTTAAAAATTGAAAATTAGATTGGGATAATTTTTTAAATAAGACTATTCTCTCAATTATTCTTTTACTGGGTCGTATTACAGAGGTCACTGGTGGGTTTCTGCAAGATCCACGATTTTTTGATTGGGTAACAACGCTTGGCCCAATCAGACCACCACCGGGCCACCATCATGAGGTAATTTTCCTTCCCTTCCCATTTGTTTCATGTATATACACATTCACGATGCATTGAGGATAATGCATGAGATAAGTGTGGGGGAGGATTCATTAACATAGTATTTCATTTTTCTTTCTTTTACACTTCTTTTTAGGAGCTTTTTTTCTTTTATATAGAAACTCTTCTTTTCTTTTTACAAAACTTTTTGAAATAAGAGAAATAAGTTTGATTTATTTTTAAGAAAATTAAGATTATCTTAGAAATTAGGAAGACCTAAAATTATGAATTTTTAAACCAAGTTAAAATAATAGATCTTGTTTAAATTTTAAGATAAAGAAGTAAGATTGGAAAGATAATTTGATTTTGAATTTTTTGCCTTAGATATATGCACTTCACACTTACACAATTTTTTGGGATTGAAATAAAGACTGAAAATGTTATAAAAATATATAAATTATTGAAGCTGGGTAGTTATGCCTCAGGAAGCATGATTAATTCACGCCTAAAATAAAATAATCTTCTTTAGTTTTGTGGCCTTGTTACTCGAGCCCTCAAGTCCGAAAGATGTTTTCTCATCTGATGCCCTAAAACTATCTGATCTGGGAGTCACCGGCTAAAGGCTCACTACTCGGGTAAGCTAGAAAGCCTAAGAATGCCAAGGAAAAAAGTAATAATATAAATAAATGGCATGAAGAGTCTATATCGCAAAAATCTTCACTATTCACAAAGTGTATATATTTTAAGAGTTTTATGAAAGATCAAAGAATCGATTCAATTTTAAATTCTTACATTTAATTTATAACAAGATTTTGCATTTCGACTTAGTTCAAAGAAGAATAATTTTTGGTTAACCTATGACCTTGGATCACTTAAATTTTCGCAAAAATATTGAACACTTTTCTCTATTTCAAAATGTGTTTTTAAAATACTAACATTTTATTTCTTTCTTTATGGATTTTGTGGGTGTAATCCGCTGAAACCCTCAGGAGACAAAACTCCTCAGGGGAAACCTAGGGGTTTAACGGTTTGTTGCACATGCTCAGTGTAATCGCGTTACTTGCGAAAGTGGTGTAATAATTTTTTTAGTTTTTTTGTTTTGCTCAGGATGAGTAAAAGATAAGTGTGGGGGTGTGATTAGTCTCTAAAATTGCATATCTCATACCACATCTTCACATTTATTTAATATTAAATCCTGTTAATAACCTCTCTTGTATGTTTCTAGGTTCATGACATGAAATGAAGAAGAAGACCTAAAATCACCATTTAATTGGTTATTAAAGGCCTACAATGATAGTCATTGACTTTGGAGTGTGGTTTCGTCAAAACTTGGGGCCCAAATTCAGAAACCAGGACGTACAATCGACAGGGGGACAAATAAGGGGTGCGCAGCAGTTGGCGCTGCAAAGTCGGGAGCCGCACGCTGTGATTTGACGCGCAGCTCCGTGTAGCTTCCCTGGTGCCCCAGTTCGCCTATAAATACCCTGGGATTTTCAGAGCACCAGAAGAGAAGTTTGGAGAAGTTTTTCTTTAGTTTTAGTGTAATTTTCGAATAGTTTCTTCTTCTTAGGGTAGTTTAGGTTAGTTGTTCTTCTTCTTCCTCTTTGTATCTTCTATTTCTTGTAGATCTTGTAATAGGAAAGAGAGTAGTACATGAGAGAAAAGCAAGAGTGCTTGCAATGGAAGGCGACAATCTATGAAAGGTTCTCTCTTTATCTCTCCTTATTTTTTTCTTTCTAACTCCTTTTACATGTTTAGCTAATTTTCTCTCATGGCAACTAACTACTAACCACTAACTTGCTAGCTTCTAACTTGATAATCCACATGAATCTAATAGCCTCTACTTGGCCTTGCTCTTGCAAGAGCCATTGATGACTCATGATGATGGATTCTAACACTCTAACATTCTAACTCTTTAACAAGCTAACATTACTTTATTCCATGCTTGCTTTTGTTTAGTTTTGATGGTTTAAGTGTAGCTTGCTCTTGTTTGTTGAGTTTGGATGTGATGAGTTATCTTATGGGTCATACTTTGAAACGCTCTTGAACCAAGAACTAGTGATAGCTAAGGATACATGTGAGGCAACTTATACTAAGAGTTTAGCATAGTTAGTGGAGCCATTAATAGTTAGTAGCCATGAGTTTTCTTTCCTTTTTTTACTTTGTTTTAGAAATATTTCAAAAATTACAAATACAATCTTTTCATGTTTCCCACTTCTTCGTATTTCACCGTACTCTTCTCTTTTCATTCATTCTTTTCTTTTCTTTTCATTCTTTAAAACATAGAAGAACCGTTAACACACAGGTGAACATATCAGTAAAGCTTCTATCGCTTCCCGTCCCTATGGATTCGACCCGTTTATCCTCTATGTTATAACGGAAGTATCGAGGAAGCCAAAGTAAACACCTTTAACTCTTGATTTCAAAATATACACTTTTCATGCGCGATTTTTTCCTGATCAGTTACGCTGTTTCTTGTTCAGTTGTTCAGTCTCAAAGTTTCCAGCAGGACACTTTGAGGAAGATAGATTCCAGTATCGCCACCCCTCCAAAATAGGCTTAAGGAGGTGTATGCGGTAAAGAGCAGCTTGCCAAGCTTCGGGAGAGGCTCAAGGGAAAATCCTTGGCGTTGGCGCAGAAAGACTCGAAACTCCAAGCAGTTTGGGAGGAGCTAGCGGAAGCGCGTCACATGGCCAAGGATGCCCAAGCCGAACGCAATCATGAAAAGGAAGCTTCTAAGTGGAGAAGGAAAGTTTGCTTCATAATTTGGAACAGGCGCGGGCTGGTAAGGTTGAGACCGATAGGAAGATTGCCGAACTTGAATCACGAGTTCAGTAGGAGATCTACTGGTTGAAGCGTGTGAAGTAGGGCAAGGCTACAGGGACCGAACACAAGGAAAACTGCTGAGGTATCCGCTTGAGGTTGATGTTGTCGGAGGGGATTAGGTTGACTCTGTGTCTTTGGTCTCTGGCGTGCCACCTCCCCTGCTGCTCCCGAGACGATAGCTGAGTCTTCCCAGGATCTTCCTGTTAGTGAAGCCACTGTAACTCCTGTAGAGCCTAGCTCCGAGGCTGCTGAGGAGCCTCATGCTGATGATGCTACCATGGTTGATTTGGCGGGACCAGCTCCATAGCCATTGAGGAATCTCGCCCTGATGCTTCAAATGTATGCGAGTCTGATTTTCAATTGTATTTTATAATCACCATCAATAAAATTCCCTGAATATTTGAACTTTGGATTGTCTTCTCATTCTGGCATTGTTGTTTCTTGTAGCCCGATGTTTTTGTGGGTGTTGGCTTGGAGGATTCCCTTAGCAGTGAATCCTTAGGTGATCCCTCCAGCGATAGGGAAGATCTCGGTATCGTCTCTCCTTTTCTGGACGATTTCAATACTTTCTCGCCGATATCTGATTTGAATCGCAGCTCAGAGCCTGGGTCCCTGCTGCAATTCTTCCGCGAGAAGCGTGACGCGATGTTGGAAGGACGTCTTTTTCCTGAACTTACTTTGGAGGTTGAAGACATATTGTACAATAACTTTATCTCACAACTAGAGCGTGAGATGGCTGGCTTCAAGGAGAAGGAGAGGGCCCTATCAGAAAAATGGCATTGGTCGGCTTTGAAGGCGTTGGAGCATTACCGACAGGTGAAGGAACTGAAGATTTTCTTTCAGAAGATGTCGGGAGAGTTGGCTGAGGCGCGTGCCGAGATTTATCAATTACGTTAATGGATTTAGAGCTGACAAAATACTGTGGATTTCTCCAGCTTCCGCTTAGAGGAGGTGCAACGTGAGAATGACAAGCTGCAGAGACGAGCCTGCCAATTGAAACTAGAGCTGGGTTAGCGGAGACAAAGCTAGAAGTAACTCCTTTTATGTCACTTTTTTATCCCTTGCAACTTGTGTTTTTGTTGACAAACTATCCGAGCTTTGTCGCATCCCATTTTCTGATCGAATTCAAATCCACTAGTAGTTATTAGAGTTGATTGGATGGACTCTTTTAGGAGTTTACTGTAGTCAGTGTGAAAATTCGGCGTAGGTCGTAGGAGCTATCGGGAGGACTTTCATTTTTCAGGAGGGTCTCCGCAGGGACTTGGCCGTCAGGGTGAGAACCCGCAATAGGTAGTTGGGCGAACATCCGTCCGTCAGGTCGAGAGTAAGATGATGGGTCCGATATAGGCTGTAGGAGCCGCAGAGAGGACTTTCGTCTTGCAAGAGAGTCTCCACGTAAGCTTGACCGTTCGGGTGTGAACCCGATATAGGCCGTTTTGAGATACTCGAGAGAATTGAAAAACAAAATGAACTTTCATTGAACGTGTGTGTTACACATAATAACGCTTCAAATGAAAGGAGTTCCATTATTTATTGAGTGTCCTCCCGTCTTGATCAACAAGGGTGTAAGTGCCATTACTACCTTCGGGCCATCACGAAGTATGGACCCTCCCAGTTTGGCCCGAGTTTCCCCTCGTTTCTCTCCTTGGTGCTTTGAATGACCAACTTTAGAACTAGGTCACCAACTTGAAATTTGCAGGGTTTCACCTTATGATGGGAGGCCTTGATTTGTTGTTGATGGGCGACAATGCGTATTTGGGCCTCCCGTCGCCTCTCCTTCGATTGATATTGGGATAGGCAGAGTTGGACAACGCTCTGATCCGGGTTAATTTCCCCTGTAAGGAGCATGGGCATGCAGATGTTAACAGGGACGAAGGTCCTAACGAAAACGGAGTTTTTTCCCGTTGAGACGCGCTTAGTAGTCCTGTACACCCATAGCACTCTTGAGAGTTTCTTCACCCATTTTCCTTTCGCTTTGTCGAGGCTCTTGCACAGGCTGTTGAGGATAGTGCTATTGCTGATCTCGGCTTGGCCATTGCCTTGTGGATAGTAGGGGGTGGAGAATCGATGGGTGATCTTGTACTTGGAGCAGAAGCTCATCACTTGCCTGCTCGCGAAGTTGGTCCCATTGTCAGAGATGATGGTACGAGGAAGTCTGAAGCGACATACGATGTTCTGCCAAAGGAGTTTAACAACTGGCTGCCCTGTGACGTCGGAGAGAGGACTGCTTCGACCCACTTTGTGAAATAGTCTTTGGCAACTAACATGAATTTGAATTGAGGTTGTGCACAGGGAAGAAGGTCTACTACATCAAGCCCCACTGCATGAAGGGCCAAGAACTTCACATACTGTGAAGATTCGCGCTGGGTTTGTTTGAAGACGGGGTGAACCTCTTACATTGTGGGCATTTCTTCATGTATTCCATAGCGCCATCGAACTTCTTGGGTCAACAGTACCTTTTTGTTGATAGCTTTATGGGCTCGGGACCTTCCTTCTGCGTGGTTCCCACAATCACCATCATAGATCCTTGCATCACACTCCTGGCTTCCTCCGGCCCCGAGGCACCTTAGATACGGATCATTGGAGTATGATTCCTTGTGTAGAAGTTCCCCAAGGAGTACATACCTCGTGGCGATATGTTGTAGCTTTGAGCTTCGGCCTTGTCTTCGGGAAGCGTCCCATTTTTTAGAAAGGATATGATAGGATCCTTCCATCCCGGGGAGCGATATAGACGTAAGATTTCCTCGTCAGGTTTCTTAATGCTCGGCTTTGGGATGTGTTCGATGGTAATCTCGCATCTGAATTGAAAGTTAACGACCGAGGTGAGTGCGGCCAGGGAGTCTGCGTGGTTGTTCTTGGATCTTGGGACCTGCTTGAAGTCGCAACGGGAGAATTTGGTCTTCCAAGCTGTAACAACATTCAAGTATGCGACCATTCGATCGTCTTTGGTTGTGTAATCTCCATCGACTTGACTCACTATGAGTAGCGAATCACATTGAACTTCTAGCTCCGTGACTCCGAGGGCGGTTGTCATCTTGAGGCCTGCAATGACTGCTTCATACTGTGCCCTGTTGGTTGCTGAAATCCCAGAGTGTAGGAGCGCTCGATGATGGATCTGTTGGGGTGGTGAGTACTACTTCGACATCAGCTCCCTTGCTATTTGATGCCCTGTTCACATTTAGGATCCAACCTTTGAAGGAATTGTTTTGAAGTGGAAGTCCTGGAGTGAACTCAGCGATGAAGTTCACCAATATCTGCCCTTTGATCGAAGTTCTCGGCTCGATGGTGACCCCAAGTGGTCTGATCTCCGTGATCCACTTTGCGATTCTACCACTGGCCTTGGGATTTTCCACAATGGTTCTCAACGCTTAGTCAGCACGACGACGAGAAATGATTGAAAGTAGTACTTCAACTTCCTTATGGTAATAAAGAGAGTATGCACTAGTTTTTCAATCATTGTGTACCTTGTATGGGTGTCAATCAGAGCCTTGCTGATGTAGTAGACCAAATTTTGGATGCCCCCATCTTCTCGGATCAAAGCTGTGCTTATTGTATTGTCAAAGACTGCGAGATAAAGGAACAATGTTTCGTCGGGAAGGGGTTTGGAGAGAAGTGGTGAAGACGCCAAGTAGGTGTTCAGGCCTTGAAAATTTGCCTCACACTCATTGTGCCAGCAGAAGTCAGCTCTGTTTTTCTTGATGGCAAGGAAGAAGGGCTTGCACTTATCAGTTGATTTACTGAGGAAGCAATTGAGGGAGGCGAGTGCGACTATTGAGGATCTAGACTTCTTTGACGGTGGTTGGGGACTTCCTCTCCAGTACGGCGGATATCTGGTCGGAATTTTGCTTCAATTCCCCGCTGAGTGACTGGTACCCAAAAAATTTGTTGGAAGCTACTCTGAAGGTACATTTCTCGTGGTTAAGCTTCACATTGAACTTTCGGAGGAAAACGAATGCTTTCTCGAAGTGCTTCACGTGGTTAGTATGATCGAGACTCTTCACAAGCATATCTCGTCTACATACAAATCCATTGTGTTCCCGATTAGCTCTTTGAATACTTCGTTGACCATCAGCTGGAAAGTGGCTCCGACCTGAATTAGCTCTTTGAATACTTCGTTGACCATCCGCTGGAAAGTGACTCCAATATTTTTCAGGCCATAGGGCATAAATCTGTAGCAGTAGATGACACGGTCAATGGTGAAAGCAATCTTGTCCTTGTCTCTTGGGTGCATTTTGATTTGGTTGTGCCCCGAGTAGGCATTCATGAAGCTGAGGAGTTCGTGTCCCGTTGCGTCGATCATTTGGTCTATGCTAGGTAGCGGGAAGCTATCCTTGGGACATGCTTTATTCAAATCGGTGAAGTCAATACCGACTCTCCACTTTCCATTTTTCTTTTTCACCAGGACTGGGTTGGCGAGCCAGTCTGGATGAATTATCTCTCGGATGAAGCCAGCCTTGAGAAGTCGGTCAACTTCATTATTGAGGAGGGCTTGGAAACGTTCGACATTCTTCTTCGTGGCTTCTGCTTCATTGGCTTCGCTTCAGGGAGGAGAAACAGTTGGTGACAAATGACGGAAGGGTCTACTCCAGGCATATCAGTTGGAGACCATGCGAACAAGTCGAGGTTCTTGGACAGAAACTTCCCGAGTTGGTCCTTTTCTTGGTCGAAAATTTCATGCCGATCCAGAGAATTTGCTCTGGGTTGGTAGGGATCCGCTTGGAATGGTTCAGCCCCCTCCGACTTGTGTTCGGGTTCTTCTGATTCAGAGTTGGAGTTGGAATCAGCTGGTCGCACTATGATTGCTATTCGGCAGCAACCAGTTTAGCTTCTTTTTGGGGAGGATCTCCTCGGAGTTGCTCTAGTAATTTTCGGCTTCTACCCCGATCTCTTCCGAGCGACTGAAGAAATGGTTTTGGCCGCGACTTGATCTCCTCTGATGTTGGTCGTCCTAGTTGGAGTGGGATATCAGACCATTTGGTGGTAAGTAGACGGCACAACCTTCATCGTGTGGAGCCAGGTCTCCCGAGTATCACGTTTTAGGGGGACTACCGTTCACCACGTGGAATTTCGTGATAATGTTGTAGGGGGTCTCGCGTACTAGGAGTGAGATGGTACCCGTGGAGCGCGTCTCATTTCTGTCAAACTCATACAGATAAGATTGAGTTTGACGGTTGGTCATTGCCCGGGCGACTTCTGGAGTGTCCATCCTCTCTAGGGCTTCCCCGTAAAGAATGTTCACGGAGCTCCCCCTGTCACCCTGGATCTTAGACACTCGGGCAGTTGCCAATGAGCATGGCGATAATCAGGGTGTCATTGTATGGGAAGTGCACGGTCAATGCGTTAGAATCTGAGAACGACATTGGTTTGCTTGGAGCCAGTGGCGGGCGATGCCGGGGTAGATGGCCTTTCGGGCCTTGCTGTTATAAATGGCCCTCTCCCCGAGAGGTGGAGCCTTCGATCGGAGAGGCACCGAAAATGGCGTCGACTATTCGATACCGGGTGATTTGGCCCTCCGGCTGGGAAGTTCTAGGGGAAACCTTCACGTTGACCTCCGAGAGCTGCTCGTGATTGAGGCTGAATTCTTAGAGATAACCTCCGTTCACCAGCTCTTGAAGTTGCCTCCGGAGAGAATAGCAGTCCACGGTGTGATGTCCTATACCGTTGTGGAAAGCACAATACTCTTCGGCTCCTAATCCCTTTGGGTTGGGTGATTGCGGCCTCGGATGCCTGATGAATTCCTAGCTCTTGAAGGCATTGTACGCGGAGATTTTGAATGGAGTGTGATTTGCTTCATCCTTGTGGGCTTTGGCGAGATTCTGAGCTGACTTGTTGACAACTCTGACCACCCGACTCAGAGTTTTCTTGGAGGGACTGGGCTGAGCCTTCTATTTCTTCGGTTTGCCCCCTCGTTTGGGGGGGAGCGGTTGGCAGAAGCTTAGGTGACATCCTTAATTTGGATGTACTTTTGGGCGCGGGTGAGTATGCCCCTCATTTTGGTGACCTCATGCGTCACTAGATGCTTGTAGAATGAGTAGGTGACTTGTGCCCACTGATCGTCGTCGTTGTAGTTGTATTCTATTCTTCTAGAGCCATTTGACTCTGAAAGTAACTGATGTATTGCTTAGGGCTTTCTCCGGGCTTCATCTTGATGGTAAAGAGGTTGTTCCTTCTAAGTTCCCGACGGGAAACATATTGGTAGTAGAAAGCCTGTTTTACCTCTTCAAAGTCCCAGAGAGATTGACGCGGGAGTGAATAGAACCAGTTGTAGGCGGCGCCTATGAAACTGGACGGGAACACACGCTTAGGAGCGTGTCGTTGTGAGAGTGAACCACCATCTTATCTTGATACTGCCGAAGATATTGGATGGGGTCGGTCGCTCTCAAGTAGTGTTCGAAACTCGGCATCACAAATTTCTTCGAAAAGTGGCGAGACGTGATCTCCTCGGAGAGCGGAGAGTTGAGGATGTTCAACATGTAGGGTTCCGTCTCCTTGTGGAGTAGTTGGTTGGCCCTCTCAGTCTGCTTCCTGACGATCTCCTCTATGTCATCTGCTCGGGGGGGGGGGGGTCTTCCTGACCTTCCGCGACCCTGAGTTCTCGAAATGCTGGCTGTCACTCGGGGAGAATGACTTATCACGCTTTCGATTGTCCTTGGTGCATATGATTTCCGCGGAAGTAGATGGAGATAGAGGAACCCAAAATCTCGCCAGAATGCTCAGAGGACTGCGATCTCAGGAGGATCTCAATCAGGGTGAGCAGCTGATTTTGGACGCTGGTGGTCTTGTCTCTCTCCAGGGCAGCCTGCTCACATCCACGAATCGTCTCCGCTCGTTGTTTTTCCAATTGTTTTTGGAGATCAACGAACATCTTGAGAAGTTGACTTTCGGCGGGGCGTCGTGCTTCAGGTTGATTAATTTCCACTCGGGCATAGTAGTCGGGGAAGAGAGCTTTCGCCGACTTCTTCGATGTGAACATCTAAGAGGAGAGGAGAGGAGAGTGGACGGCTCCCGTGCCCCCATCGGCCACTGATTTGCCTTTGGAGGGCGCAACAGCAGTGGTTCTGGACGTGCTCTTCTTGGAAGGAGCCATCTCTAATTTTGACGAATCTTTTTAAGGAAAGTTTGAGTATAGGAGAACTTTGAGTATTGACTCAGACCTCTTAACGTAAGCACCAAAATGTAGGGGTAAATTCTTTAGGAATTTATTTTCACTCAATTTGTAGTGGGATTTAAGAGAGAATAGAGCCACACAAACAGTAGAGAATTTACGTGAAAAATCTGGGAAGAATCACGCTGTGAAGAGAGATTCCATTAATGCTAGAAGATTACAATAAGTGCTCAGAACTCTATTATAGATTTGATTTTCTAGGGTTCGATCCCTTTTACACAAAGAGGAGATTGGTTTTTATAGCAGGGGGGCGGCAATCTGAGTCATGACCTTCAAGATTTCCGCCTCAAAATCTGTCCACGATCATAGCTG
This sequence comes from Agave tequilana, assembly GCA_038442645.1. Classification (NCBI taxonomy): domain Eukaryota; kingdom Viridiplantae; phylum Streptophyta; class Magnoliopsida; order Asparagales; family Asparagaceae; genus Agave; species Agave tequilana. The sequence continues at coordinate 430,874 of JAVJIF010030886.1, forward strand.
CGTGCAATGCCCTAGCTATAATTGGTTATACGTGATGCGGGATAGACGGAGGGCGTGCTGACTGGCGAGATTTGAAGTCCAGATTCATTTCTATAGCCCCACTTGCCCATCAGCTATAACTGATGTGGTTGCCAGATAGTCGGGTAAGATATATTGATCGAGAGGTGGGCCAATGATCCTGCGAACCATTGATCCCTATGAGGTGTCACAATCTTACAGTGGATCACATTTTTTATCACTACACTAAATCACCTAGATTGTTGAACCTTGATATTCTATTTCTCTCTCCTTGAGCAGTCAACAGAATTCACAAGCTGAAGGATGGGGAGGTTGATGTAGTAAAATTCTTCCAAATAAACTTATTGACTTCCCTCCCTCTCAAGGGGGAGGTTCCAGTTTAATCCCCGCGGCCGTCGGGTGGGGGATTTAACTTGGGTTTATAGTGATTTTGTTTTTGTTTTTTTTTTTAGGTTGGGGGGGGGGGTGTGTGTGTGTGTGTGTTGTGTGTGTATTAGGCTGGAGGGTAACATCTATCCTCTTTCTAAAAAAGGGAAAAAAAAAAAAAAAATGGTATTGCTGTCGGCATTGGCCATATGATGGCTAATACTTGCACACAAATGCACAGATTGATAATACACGCACACGCGCGCACACACACACACAAGGAAACAAATAACTTCTTGACTTCCAAAAGATGAATTAATCCTGTTGTTGCGAACAGATGGATAATACACACAGACACACACAAATGCACAGATACATGCTCAGATAATTTATTCCATGGTTTGAAATGTCGGTATTGGTGTCGGTATCGGCCATAGGATTTTGGTTTCTGTAATCAGCAATATCGGTTTTTTTGTCTCGTCATATCGTCAATATTGAGTATTGTTTTGGTTATAATCGGCAGTATTAGTATCAGGCCAAAATATAAGAACTGCACGATATTTCAAATCTTGGCCGATTATTGAGATTTTTCTCACTTCTCGGTTTGAGGTTGGCATGTTGTTGGAAATATGACCTATTTAGGAGATATCAAATATGTTATATAAGATGAGACAACAATTGTGCTAGTTGCTAGTAAAACGGTGTAAATTTTAATAGAAAACTAATAATTTGACAGTGTATCTAACCTCATCATACAAGAAAACTTTATTTCTTTCAGCTTCCCAGACCTTGGTCCTTGTCACCAGCAATTCAACCAAAGCTGCATTAAATTTTATTAGTTATTTATCATGATTATTCCTGTGATTTGTTGTTGTTAACTATATACCTGGAATTTTGTTGACTATTATTCTGGCACGTTCTGCTCGTTTCAAGTTCTTGTGAGCACCTCGGCTAACTGAATAACGATTCTCATCCTGTAGCAAGATGATTAGTGAAATGAAGTATAGTATTTTATTGGATATTCAGCGTTGAATAGTTTCAAGTTGATAGTTGGGAATGTGAAATACCTGGCTGTACTCTTCCAGCCAGCGTTCTTCATTGCATGATATCATCCATTTTTCGACCTTCTCCATAATATCCTTCCGGCTGCAGGCTTCCTCTTTTGCTTTTGATATATGCTCTTCCATAATATTGAGGTCTTCATGGTCAATTTGTCCTTCAGGGTTCAGTGTAAACATTTAATTGATGAAACTACTATTAGAAATTCAATGACGCCGTAGAAAATTGACCACCAGTCTTACCAGACATGATGAGGTTCAGTATTTTATCTATCTCTGACTGTGAACGGACCTCCATATGCGACTTCTTGCAAATCTCTTCTAGTTCTATTTGTTTCCTTAGAAAGAGTTCTTTCATTTTGCTTGCTTTTAGCTGATCTAATCTCTCAACTTCTGACTCAACCTATATTGTCCTCCAGAGGAAATGTGAGGACCAGCAGAGTGACGAGAATTTATTTTCAAAATAAGTCAAACCAAGTCACTCTTGAATGCTTTAAACAGTTATTGGTTAGTGCTTTTACCTGGTGGATTATATCAAGGGTAAGGCTTCTAGGGCTTGATGTTCCACATGCCGACAGTGATGATGAAAAAATTGTCTGGTGAGTGAATAGTTGCTGGCCCTCGGAAGGTGTATCCATGAGATTCCACAAGTTTGTCAATGCTTTGCCAAGCTTATGAAGCTGCAAATATGTAGTTAATTATATGCCCTTTTTGTAGGAGTTGTTGCTGATATAATTAATGAAAATTGTAGTAGAAAATCATGAAATTTATATGCTTCACTAGTCATTACTGAAGCTTGAAATCTATCTGACTATTATGCCCCTTTACAAGGACTTCTGATCTTGAGAGGATATTTGGTAGCTGCTGCAACTGTATTAAGTTACTCTAGGTAGTTTGCTAGGATACAGTTTGCTGCAACTGTATTGAAGTAGCTTCTCCCCCACTATTCAGTAAACATATAATCTTTGTTGTTACCTTAATCATATTTTAACAAACCATTCACCTTGATACACATGACGACTATGAGCTTTCTGCCTACCTTTATTATAGATGCTTAACCAGTAAAGTTTCCTACCAGTCAGCTCTCCTCATATAACCTAATATCTTGACAAGTATTTGTCACCAATATTAAAATATGATCATTTTTTTAATGGTTCTTTCTTGACTTTTAGATGTTTTATCTGTTACCTTCCCCATATTGATTGAAAAGAGGTTTGGACTGTGGTTACGATGACCAGAAAACTCAGATCCCACAAGTTATCCTCATATTTGAAACTTTTCTTTTTCCTTTTCCTTTTTCCTTTAAAACTTTTCGAAATTAATATGAATTGCCTATCCTGAATACATACCTGTTGAATAGTGGTAATTTGAATTACTTCACATATTTGTATTGGGGCCATAAGATATCACATGTACGTTGGTGAACTGCAGGGTAAATTATATCAGAGTTGTGAAATGGTGTCAGAGAAATGTATTACCAAGTGAAAAGCGATAACTTAGTCCCAGTGCTCAAGATAAGCCTGTGAATTTAGTATCTTTATAATTTGTGGCAACAACATTCTCAACTAAAATGTAATCACCAAATGAATCTTGGACTTAAATGAAGATTACTAAACTGTGATTGTGCAATTGCATCTTATTTATTTCTGTGCCTGCCACTAAACAAGTTGGTTGTCTACTAATATCATTTTGGATATAGTTTCCGGCATCTTTATCTATTCTGATTCTGAAAACATTGTATATTTCTGTTTTGCAGATGCCTGTTTGTATATATGAATAGATGAATGGATAAGGATCCAAGGCATGGAAATTTATGATTACCCTATGCCAATTGATTTAAAATCTTCCTGGTTCTATGAGAAAAAAAAAAAAAAAAAACTGACTGGAGGAAATGTTGCAACTAAACATAGGAAAATCACCTTTTCTGTCCTCTTACGCTTCTCCTCTTTGAGTTGCTCCACTGTATTGTTTAGCCTGCCTAAAATGGCATCACTTATATTCTTTGTTTTCTCCCCATCTGAACTGTTCAAGCTCGTATCTACATCAGTAATGATCTTGGAAGAATCCATTCCCATTGTTGCAGCAAGTTCGTGAACAGATTTCACGTACTCTTGCACTTTCTGGAGTCTATCACTCTTTCAATCACCCAAGAGAAAGGAGAAATGAAATTAGCATTCTATTACATATCTGTTAGTTTCATCATGTTTGTACCATTACTACCTTTTCATTACGAAGTCGTTGAAGCTCATTCTGGAACTCCTCAAGTTTCTTCAGTGAGAGATCGTTTTCATTCACCACTACGCTACTGTATTCGAGCGACCAGCTATCTCCGAAGTAATCTTTTGTATTTGGGTCTGAACATCAAGGAACTGGTTTACCCTCTCTTCTTTCCTCATCCGCATTTCTTGCAGGGCAGGAGTGATCAATTCCAGCTGCTCCTTCAGTGTACCTGTGACTTTCTCAGGCTGTTCGAAAGCAAACAGAAATATTTATGTAGATATGTCATGTGGGGTGAAGAAATATAAGAGATCAGTGGATAAATTACCCGGCTTGAGAATGATCTCTCCCAAGTGAGAGGAGAAGGTTAGTGAACTCAGCTTCTGCATCTGCCAATGCTTGATGGAGCCGGATTCTGTACATATTAGCACTGTCAACCTTTTCTTGTAGACTTGTACGCATTCTTGTTCCAGTTCAAGGAGAATCCTATCTCGTTGGAGCTGATCTTGCCCGACTTCATCCCATATCAGCTGTTTCAGATCACAGAAGAAGCTTATCAGAACATGCATGAGAAACTACGATGAATGCTTTTCTGTGACCAAGAAGCTCCGTGCCTTCAGTTCTTGGAGCAGATAGCTGCAGGAGGATTCAGGTAATGCTGTGCTTGAGAAACTCGCAGGCATTTCGAATGATCCCATGTTATGAAAAAAAATATGTTGGTGATTTTTTGGAATGATTTTCTTTGTCACTTATAGTGAGGACATCTGTCTGAGATTGAGAAGTACCAGCTAGACTGAAACATTAAGGATAACATAAATGTATCAGAGATGTAAATGGATGGTGAGGGTGGCTCTGTATGTGGGTTTTGCTTGGAAGACAAGTATGATGGCTTTATTAGGTGTTGCCATCAGCTAAAATCAGAAAAAGTATGAAGCTTTGGCAGCAAGGATCACAGGCCATCTTCTTTAAAGGGCTCTCTCTCTTTCTCTCTCTCTCTCAAAGTTCGAAGCGTAAATTTCCCCACAATCTTTCTCCTTCCTCAAAGAGCTGAGGTATCTCATTCAGGTGATGTTTGCTTTGCACCCTTTGTGGCATGTAGTGAATGAAGCAGGTTTGCTCTCATTAGTGGTTCTTGAACTGGAGTACAGCAATTTAGGATGTGATGTTCCTTTTGCTAAAACTTATGGGGACAGCACAACACATTATTGGAGAAACACAAGGAATTAAACGTGCAGGAGAGACTATAACACTTCATCTGCACATGACAGGTTTGCTGGCTCTATATTCTATTTCATTGATCTCCCTTCTTGATAGTGTTCTGTGTAAGCTTTGTTCACAAGGAAGAAAAAGGTGGTTGCTTGGGTTTTATGTCTCTCGCGATTCTTTGTGCAGCTCTTTCCTGCCTTGTTTTCCTCTCCTCCTGTCTTCAATCTTTGGCCTGCCTACTGTGGTGCTCTTTTGAATTCATCTTCACCTTGCGAATCACATCTCTGCCTTGTTTTTACAAAAGGAAAAGGATAAAAAACAAGAAAAGGCATCTGCCACTGTACTATGGATATGAATTGTCTTACACTTATTGTAATTAGAGCTTAATTTCAGAAAATTCCTTGAACTAATTACTGACCAAAATACTCCTTTTCTATCTTGCAAGGATGAGTTATGTGTGAGCTTCTCCCCACTGACTTTTATATTCTTATTGAGAAGAAAATATGAGAAAATTATGGTAAAAATCTAATGGGTAATGGTTTAGAATTGTTCACTTGTTTTTAATTTTAATTTTATGATCTTACATCACTAAAAGCTAATATGATTAGTTAGTTCTAATATATTATTAAAACTTCTCTCTACCTCCTAAATTCTTATCTTAAAGTAGCAAGATGGCCAATTCAAGCACCGTTTAAGCTGTAAAATATTCTTCCAATCGGCTGCAAATATTTAGAATTTTTTCCAAGAATGTAAGAGAAAAGGCATGAAAATTTTAAACATCATACTAAATAAAGAGCTGCTAGGTCGTCGTCCAGAAATGACGCGTCACATCGACACCCGGATGTGGTGTCAAATGAGTAGGATTCTCACACTTTTATGAGCTGGTGAGGGTAAAAAAAGTAGCTCATGAATATAGGATTAGGTTAGCATCATGGAACATTGGTTGTCTTACAGGTAGATTAGCAGAGTTAGTTGATACTATGATTAGACAGAATGTTAGTATTTTGTGTGTGCAGGAAACTAAGTGGGTAGGTGAAAAAATTAGAATTTAGAGCTTCTGGGGTATAAACTTGGTATACTGGTAGAGATAGAAATCGTAATGGGGGGGGTGTGATCATAAATAAACAATTGCTTGAGAATGTAGTGGAGGTTAGGAGAAAGGGTGATAGGATTTTACTTGTTAAACTTATTTTAGGTAGAGAGATTTTTAATATTATTAGTGTCTATGCACCACAAGTCGGACTTGATGAGTCAAGTAAGCGTCAATTTTGGGGATTTAGATGAGATTGTGCAAGGCATACCCAGTAGAGAAAAGTTTTTCATAGGCGGTGACCTCAATGGGCATGTAGGAACTAATCGTTATGGGTTTGATAGTGTACCTGGAGGATATGGTTTTGGGAAAGAAATAAACAGGTAAATCGATTCTAGATTTTGCTTTGTCATATGATTTGATCTTAGCGAATACTTGGTTTAGAAAGAGAGAGTCTCACTTGATCACTTTTAGAAGTGGATCAAGTGCGAGCCAAATAGATTTCTTTTAACTAGAAAAGTAAATAGAGGTCGTTGTATGGAGTGTAAGGTAGTACCCGGTGAGAGTGTAGGAACTCAACATAAACTCTTAATTTTAGATGTCCGGATTAGAAGGAGATTCAGAAAGATTAAACGTAAGTTAGATCTACAATTAAGTGGTGGCGGATAAAGAGGTAACAAAGAGTTTTTGTAAATTGAGTAGTACATGAAGCAGATTGAAAAGCCCAAGATGATCCCAATACAACATGGAACCAAATTGCTAGCTGCATTAAAAGAGTAGCTAAAGATGTACTTGGTGAGTCACGGGGTGGTGCTCCACCATGTAAGGACACATCATGGTGGAATGAAGAGGTAAAAGCTGCCATTAAGATCAAACGAGACTCTTATAGAGATTGAAGAAAAATGTGATGGAATGAGTTTTGAGAGGTATAAGCTAGCCAAGAAGGAGGCTAAGAAAACTGTTCAGAATGCAAGGGTTAAAGTGTACAAGAAGTGTATGAAAAGTTGGAACCAAAGAGGTTGAAAAGGATATATATAGAATTGCTCGAATAAGGGATAAGGAGAGAGAAAGAATAGAGACTTATGTACTGTGAGGTGTGTTAAGATGAGAATCAGAAGGTTTTAGTTCGAGATGAACAAATCAAAAAGATGGAGAGAGTATTTTGACAAATTGTTCAATGGTAGCTCTACTACTCAAGACTGGATGACCTTACCATTCAGTGCCAGGATATGAACCATAATTATATGCGCAGAATTAGTGAATCTGAAGTTAAAGAGGCCTTTGAAGAGGATAAATTCAAGGAAAGCTGTTGCCGGATGGAATTCTATGAGGTATGGAGATGCTTAGGAGAGGTGGGCGTATAAGATGGCTGACAAACCTCTTTAAGAAGATCTGGTTAACTAAAAAGATGCCAAATGAGTGGAGGAAGAGTACTTAGTACCTCTCTATAAGAAAAAGGGTGAATCAGAGTTTTTAAACTATCGTGGACTAAAAACTCATGTGTCACAACCGTGAAGCTTTGGAAAAGGGTAATGAATGCAGGTTAAAGCAGATGTTACAATATTAGAGAAACCAGTTTGGTTGGGTCATACCGGGGCGATCGACGACAGAGGCTATTCATTTGTTTCGTCAACTTATAGAGCGATTCGAGAGAGGAAGAGAAATTTGCATATGGTCTTTATTGATTTAGAAAAAGTTTATGATAAAGTGCCAAGAGAGCTCTTATGGTGAACATTGATGAAAAAGGAAGTCCCCATCAAATATATTGACATAATTAAGGATATGTACGATGGAGTAGTGGCAAATGACAGAACTTGTGGAGGCATAACAAGTGATTTTTCTATCACAATTGGATTGCATCAAGGATCTGCATTGAGTCCATTCCTATTTGCCATAGTGATGGATGAGCTTACTAGAGCTATTCAGGATGAGATACCGTGGTGCATGCTATTTGCTGATGATATGTCCTAGTCGATGAGACGAGAGTTAGGGTAAATGCCAAATTGGATTATGGAGGCAAACTCTAGAATATCGAGGTTTTAGATTAAATAGGGCCAAAAAAGAGTATATGGAGTGTAAATTCAGTAAACAGGGAATCTGAGATTATAGTATTGTGAGACTAGAGAGACAAGAAACACCGATGAGCAGTCATTTTAAATACTTGGGTTCTATTATCCAAAAGGATGGGGGAGATCGATAGTGATGTCAACCATAGGATCCAAGCTGGCTGGTTGAAATAGAGAAGCACAAAAGGAGTTTTATGTGATCGTAACATTCCGTTATGACTGAAGGGAAAGTTTTATCGGACGCTATTAGGCCAGTTTGTTATATGGCACAGAATGTTGGGCTATAAAGAGATATCATGCCCAGAAGATGAGTGTAGCAGAGATGCGCATGCTTCGTTGGATGTGTGTAACACATGGAGAGATAAGGTGAGAAGTGAGGATATTCTACTAAGATAGATGTAGCCTCTATAGAAGCGAAGATGAGAGAAAACTGCCTACGATGGTTGGTCATGTGTGACGTAGACCCACAGATGCGCCAGTCCGGCGAGTAGAGCATATTAATTTAGGGAAAGTTAAAAGAGCGCGGGGAGAAGAATGAAGAAAACATGGATGGAGGTAATATGTCAAGATATAGAGGCTAAAGGTCTTAGTGAAGGCATATTGCTCGATAGGAATCAGTGGAGAAAGCTGATCCATGTGCCAATTCGGCGTAATTCTATTTTGGTTCATGTAGCCTACCCCAAATACTTGAGACAAATGGCTTAGTTGTTGTTGTATACTAAAATATAGAGTTAACAAGCCACACCCCCCCCCCCCCCCCAACAAAAAAAAAACCAAAACAAATCTTTAAGTATTAGAAATCTACTCCCAGGTGTTTTTGATATTAGAAATTACCTCCCAAACTTTTTGGATCTGAAAAAAATTTAGCTTTTAGTTAGATTTTGAATGACAGAAGAGTGTTTTGCTCGTTATGCCTTTTTTATTTTTCGTGACCTCTTTATGCCTCATTGTTCTTTATGACTTGACCAAAATCTCTATCAAAACTAAAAAAAAAATCCCTTCATCTCCTTCTCTCTCTCTCTCAATCCTTAAGCCTAAATTTTCTCCAAATCTTCGCCCGAATCTCAATTTAAAACTTTCTTGGAATTATTTTCAAATTCCTTAATGAGCATATGTGAATGATTTGTTATAGTTTTGGATGATAAAAGAATGAAATAGAAATTTACTTGATTTGAGAGAAATAAGTGGAGAAAGATGATAAATAGGTAGAAGAAATGATGAATCTATATGCTTAAGTTGTGATATAGTGGTTTAATTATATAAATAAGGAAAATTTACTCTATTTTTTTAAAAAAGAATTAAGCAAGTTAGTAGAGTCAAACCGGAGAATTTTTTTTTAATGTTGAAGAGGGTAAACTTTTAAGATCCAAAAGAACTTGGGGGTAAATTTCTAATATCAATTATTTGGAGGATAAATTTCTAGATGCCAAATATTAGATTATTGTAACGCCCCGCCCCATCGGGTACGGAGACACTATATAACGTACATATGTAGGGCAAAACACACCCTCACATACTTTTGCTAAGTATATCAGTACAGTCAGGAATCAGAGTACGGAAGCACAATGGTAATATACATTTCAACATTACAGTTCAAGTATATTGTGATCACAGAATGTGATCCAATATTATAGGAATATTACATTACCATAGAATAAAAGATATGATTTACAAGAGATTTACACAGACAAAAAGTGGTAGATGCTCTCGAGCGGGAAGGAGGAATCTCAAGAGCCAGCTAAGAGCGATAGGTCAGAAGTGAAATACACCTAGAAGGAGGTGAATAGGTGTACTAGCTAATCTAAAGACAAATGATACGGAATTTAAAACTCAATGCAATACACTATGTGTAACCAAAGAGTGTAGCCGAATTCCCGGTGAAGGGCTCTGGACTATCTCCTCGAGATTAAGAGTTGAGGTGATATATGAAGCTCTCTTAGTTCAACACAAGTATGTGTTGGCCCAAGAGGTTACACTCTCCATTGTTTTATGTTTTGATGATAACAAACCAAATAAGTGCTATTTGGTACTAATGATTTGATCAAGATGCATTCAGGTTTTGTACCATGTTTAGAGCTCATTCGCTTCGCTTTTGCAAAAACTTCTAAGTTCCATATAGCAATGAAGGCAAATTGGACATCAAGGAAGGATCATAGAAGAGAAGGCACTTGCAAGGCATGGATGGCTCAAAGATTGCTTCAGAGGTCCTTAGGTTTTGTTTTATAGCTTTATAGCATGTTAAAGAATAGAGAGTAGGTTGAAGCTCAAACACACACGTTTTCACGCGTATGCTATTTCCAAGTTTATTCCTCATAAAATATACAAAAATACTTTAACACTAATTCTTCCTTCTACAAATCTGTTTTTATGTTGTATACTGATTTCCTGTTCAAAATAGTTTTGATCAAAATATTTTTCCTCTCAAAATTCCCTTTCTATTTCAATTTTTGACCTGAGCCGGTCGACCGGCAATATACCACCAGTCGACCGAAGATCTGGCAGAGTGCACGTATCCGTGTGCACGTCTGTCGGTCGACCGGTAGGCTACCGGTAGTCGACCGAAGTTTTAGTTTGCTCTCTGTATCTTACCAGTCGACCGGTGGTCTACCGGCCTTCGACCGATAGTTTATCTTTTATCTTTTCGGTCGACCGGCTGTCTACCGATAGTCGACCGGTACATGTTTGAGTCTCAGTCAGGAGCAGTCGACTGTACCAGTCGACCGATAGTTCATAACGGTCAAAATTTTGAACTATCGGTCGACCGGGCCAGTCGACCGATATGGCCGTTGAACAGTAAAACGGGCATATTTTTAAATCTGTTTTAACTTAATTAATATCCGTTGGAGGGTATATTGGAACTAATTACTTCCTAATCTTCAGTAATTAATTCCTAACCCTAAACCCTAGCCCTCTCCTATAAATAGGGTGTTTGGGAGAGTTTCTTTACAACAATTATTCAAGAGAAAATTCAAAAGTTTGGGATATTTCAAAAGAGCTTGTTTCTTGTTTTTGTGCTGATATTTCTCATTCATTTTCAGAAGTGTTCTGATATACTCTCTGAATTTGATTTTCTTTCTTCACTTACACAAGAGCTTCATTCCTTCTCAATATTCTCTAAGGACCTTTGTAAGGGAAGAGATATTTGAAAGAGAGAGTTTGTGATCTTTTGATTACTTAGAAATGTATTGTGCTGAAATTGTAGGAGTTGGGTACTCCATTTGTAATTGATCTTTGTGATAGTGAAAGTAGCTAGAATCCTTCTGGGGAAGGCGGGGAGTAGAGCTGGGTGCTCGAACCTCGATAACATATCTTTGTGTGCGATTGGTTTACTTTCCATTGCTATTACTTAGTGTTTTGATTGCTATTGCCATATTCATTCATTCATCTCATTGCATTTACTTCATAATTTTAAATTGGCCTTAGATTAGCATAATCACCTATTCACCCCCCTCTAGGTGATTTTCAATTGGTATCAGAGCTTGGACTCTAGGTTTGGCTTAACATCCTTAGAGAGATCCTAAAATATTGCTAATCAACATTTTCATTCATCCATACACACACTAGTAACATGGCCGACAACATTAAATCTCCACCTAAATTTGATGGCCTTAATTTCCCTATTTGGAAGGTTAGGATGACTATATTTTGCAATCACTAGGTAGCTTAGTTGCCAAATCCTTGACCAAACCCTATGAGGCACCCGATGGTGATGAGGGCACTTGGACCGACCTTGACTTTAAGATGTATGAGGCTAACTCAAAAGCCCAAAACTCCCTTCTTACCGCCTTGAATGAGGATGACCTTACACGTGTATTCATTGCCAATCCGCCTATGAGATGTGGCAACACTTATTGGTCACGCATGAAGGGACCTCACAAGTCAAGAGAGCCAAAGTAGATCTCTTGCGGTCTCAATATGAATCATTTAAGATGCTAGATGATGAAACAATTGATTGCATGATTACTCGTTTCACAAAAATCACTAATGGTCTTTCTTCATTAGGTGACATCTCCAACGACCAAAAGGTACGCAAGGTGATACGGGCTCTTCCTCCATCTTGGGAGATCAAGTCTACTACCTTGAAGGAATTGAACGACAAAGACGAGATGGACATCATAAGTCTCATAGGGAACCTCAAAACCTATGAGATGGAGAAGAAAGCAAGAGAAGAGGAGGCTCCAACAAAGAAGAAGTCTATCGCTTTCAAGTCTTCTTCCTCCACCATTGAAGACGAAGATGAAGATGAAGAAGAAGATGAGGAGCTCTCCCTCTCGTGCGCAACATCAAGAGGATGTACCGGAAGAACAAGCAAAATTTCGGAGAAAGTTTGAAGGTAAAGAGGAGCGAAAGATCATTTGCTACAATTGCCGCAAGCCCGGACACATCATGGCCGATTGCCCGGAATTCAAGAAGAAAATGACTCCTCCTCAAGCCAAGAAAGCAAGACGAAAGAAGGCTTACAAGGCCACTTGGGATTCGGAAAGCGAGTCCGAAGATGAAGAAAAGGCGGACACCGCAAACATGTGTTTCATGGCAAAACACCCAAGGTAACCCCTCAAACTCTTGAATCTATAGATGATAATGATGATGATTTAAGTAAGGAAGTTCTAGTGCATGCTTTTGTAGAACTTCCGAACTTATGATAACAAGAAAATGGAGTGTTTTAAACTACAAAAGGAAGTTGCTTTTCTTAAATCTCAACTTGCTTTGATTTCACAAGAAAAAGAGGATCTTTCTTCTAATCTTATTTCCATTCAAAATGAATTTCATCTTATAAGATTTCTTGTAAGGGTAAAACCCCTATTGTTGATAATAATGAGAATTCTTCTTTTAAAGCTAAAATGAGTGATTTTGAAAAAGTTTTAAAGATTGTGCTTTTAATACAAAGAACTTGAAGAAAAATTTTCAAAAAGCATACATCTCATGCTAAAGTTTCTCATGATAAGATTCACATGCTCATACTTCTAATGCTTCTCATGCTAAATCTTTTCATGCTCACAATGCCAATGCTCACAAAACACACACTCATTATGCATTAAATATGGTAGAGTGTATAGATGCACATATTGTGGCAAAATGGACATTTAGCAAAATTTTGTTATGATAAATTGCATAGCTCAAATAATCTTGTTTGGGTTAATGGTTCTAACCCTCATGGACCCAAGAAAATGTGGGTACCAAAATCAAGTCCTAAAATGTTTGATGTAGGTACACACTAAGGCTCCAAGACGTAGGGAGCGGTGGTACCTGATAGTGGTTGTTCGAGGCACATGACATGGGATATCAACAACTTCACAACCCTATCAAGGTACATGGAAGGTGGCTCCGTCACCTTCAGGGATGATTCCAAAGGCAAGATAATTGGTATCGGTAATATCCAAATTGGTACATCTCCTATAATAGAGAATGTTGTTTTAGTTGATGGTTTGAAGCATAATTTACTTAGTATTAGTCAATTTGTGATCGTGGTCTAAAGTTGTTTTTGATGATATTCTTGCAAGATTTTTGATATTAAATCAAATGATTGTATTTTGACCGGTTTTCGTGATGACAATGTTTATATAATTGACATGCTTAATGTAGAGTGTGTTCTACTAAGTGTTTAAATGCTTTTGATGAAAATTCATGGCTTTGGCATAGAAGATTAGGACATGCTTCTTTTGAACATCTTTTAGATTAATTCAAAGGAATTGGTGAAGGGTATTCCTTGCTTGAGTTTTGAGAAAGACCGCATTTGTAGTGCGTGCCAACTTGGGAAACAAACCAAGTCTTCCTTTAAACCAATCAAGGATATCATGTCAACTAGACCTCTAGAATTAATTCATATGGATTTATTTGGACCAACTAAAACTAAAAGCTTAAATGGAAGTAGATTTGCATTTGTTTAGTTGATGATTTCTCTCGATTTACTTGGTTTTCTTTTTGCAAAATAAAGATCAAACTTTTTCTCACTTTAAGATTTTTAGAAAAAGAGTTGAAAAAGAAAAGGTTTTCCGATTTTGAGAATAAGGAGTGATAGAGGTGGTGAGTTTGTTAACCAACTCTTCATGACTTATTGTGATGAAAAGGGAATTAAGCATGAAATGTCTTGTCCTAGGACTCCACAACAAAATGGAGTTGTAGAAAGGAAAAATAGAACACTTCAAGAGATGGCTAGGACAATGATAAGTGAATACGACTCCCTCAATATTTATGGGCCGAGGCCGTAAACACCGCATGCTATATATCGAATCGTATTTATTTATGCAAAAATTCTTCGAAAACTTCTTTTGAAATGTATCATTTTAGAAAACCAAATGTTTCCTATTTCAAAGTTTTTGGATGCAAATGTTTGTTTTGAACACTAAAGAGAATTTGGGTAAATTTGATGCTAAAGCTTATGAGGCTATCTTTGTAGGATATTCCTCTACTAGCAAAGCATATAGAGTTTTCATTAGATCTTCACTTACTATTGAAGAAACCATGCATGTTAAGTTTGAAGAATCTAATGTGTGTGTGAGAATGTTGTAGAGTTTGAACCATTAGGTGAAAGCTTGGAGAAACTATCCTTGAAGGACTCACCCGCGCAAGAAGATAAGAAAGAACCTTTAGGTGAAGTTCAAAAGGATAATGAGGAAAGTGCGCAACCACTTCCCAAAGCTTGGAGATACGCTACAAATCATCCGAAGGAGCTCATTTTGGGTGATGCTTCCAAAGGAGTCACAACGCGCTCCAAACTCCATGACATATGTGGTAACTTTGCTTTCATTTCTCATTTTGAACCCAAAGGCATTCTCGAAGCCGAGACGGACCCATATTGGTTGCTTGCCATGCAAGAGGAACTCAATCAATTGAGCGCAACCAAGTTTGGCACCTTGTTCCTAAGCCCACGATAGACCAATAATGGTACTAAGTGGATCTTAGGAATAAGTTGGATGAGTCCGAAAATGTCATTAGGAATAAAGCTAGGTTAGTGGCCCAAGATTACACTCAAGTTGAGGGAATCGACTTTGAGGAATCCTTTGCACCCGTAGCACGGCTTGAAGCCATACGGATAACACTAGCTTATGCATCTTTAAAAATTTCAAACTTTTTCAAATGGATGTAAAAAGTGCATTTTAAATGGATTTCTTAATGAAGAAGTTTTTGTTGCTCAACCTCCCGGTTTTGTTGATCATGTTCATCCCGATTTTGTTTTCAAACTCGATAAGGCTTTATATGGTTTGAAACAAGCTCCAAGAGCTTGGTATAAAAGGCTTTCAAGTTTTCTTATTTCAAACAATTTTATTAAAGGCAAAGTAGACACTACTCTATTCACTAAGCATGTTGATAATGATATTTTGATTGTCCAAATTTATGTTGATGATATAATTTTCGGTTCTACTAATGAAGTTTTATGCAAGGATTTTGAAAAGGTAATGCAAAAGAATTTGAAATGTCCTCCAGTGGGTGAACTCAACTTCTTCCTTGGACTCCAAGTCAAGCAATTGCAAGATGGGAACTTCATTAGCCAAGACAAATATGCAAAGGAACTTGTGAAGAGGTTTGGACTTGAAGACGCTAAACTTGCAACACTCCCATGGCAACTACAACCAAGCTTGATAAGGACGAACAAGGTAAAAATGTTGATATTAAATTGTTAGAAGCATGATAGGTAGTCTTTTATATTAACGGCAAGTAGGCCGGATATCATGTTTAGTGTGTGTCTTTGTGCTAGATTTCAATCGTGTCCCAAAGAATCTCATTTAATTGCCGTAAAACGCATTATTCGATATGTTAAGGGAACGATTGGATTAGGTCTTTGGTATCCGAAAACTATAGATTTTCTATGATTAGTTATTCGGACGCCGACTATGCGGGTTGTAGAATAGATAGAAAGAGTACTAGTGGGACATGTCAATTTCTCGGTAATTGTCTTGTTTCATGGTCCTCTAGGAAGCAAAATTCCGTAGCTCTATCAACCGCCGAGGCGGAGTATGTTGCCGCGGGGGCTTGTTGTGCACAAGTCCTTTGGATGAAACATACTCTCCTTGATTATGATTTGCATTATAAAAATATTAAAATATTTGTGATATAATACTAGTACTATTCATTTAACTAAAAATGCAAATCAACATAGTAAGACCAAGCACATTGAGATTAGATATCACTTTCTTAGAGATCATTTGAGAAAGGTGATATTGATATTGATTATATTTCCACCGATTTCAACTAGCCGATATTTTTACAAAACCACTTGATTTTGCTAGATTTTCGTTTATTTGTGGAGAATTAAATATGTGTATTATTGATTAAACATTTTCATAACCCTTTTTGATGTATGACAAAAAGGAGGAGAATAAGTTACATGTACAAAAATAAGTTCATTTGGTCTTGGTTCCATATGAACTTATGAGTTTTTATGTGTTTTTTGAATCTCTATGATTTAAGTTTAAATTGGTATCATTTTGGTGTTTTTGGTATCAAGTACAAGTTTTAAAGTTTCATTTGTATTGTATTGTTGATTTCAATAATTGGTGCATCATTTTTTTTATCATTTCAATTATTGGTATCTAGAGCATATTTATAATGTTTAAATATAGCATAATTTGAGGGGGAGTTTTCTCCTCCCCATATTTTTGTAAATAGCCTATTTGTTTTGTCATCATCAAAAAGGGGGAGATTGGGCCAAGAGGTTACACTCTCCATGTTTTATGTTTTGATGATAACAAACCAAATAAGTGCTATTTGGTACTAATGATTTGATCAAGATGCATTTCAGGTTTTGTACCATGTTTAGAGCTCATTCGCTTCGCTTTTGCAAAAACTTCTAAGTTCCATATAGCAATGAAGGCAAATGGACATCAAGGAAGGATCATAGAAGAGAAGGCACTTGCAAGGCATTGATGGCTCAAAGATTGCTTCAGAGGTCCTTAGGTTTTGTTTTATAGCTTTATAGCATGTTAAAGAATAGAGAGTAGGTTTGAAGCTCAAACACACACGTTTTCACGCGTATGCTATTTCCAAGTTTATTCCTCATAAAATATACAAAATACTTTAACACTAATTCTTCCTTCTACAAATCTGTTTTTATGTTGTATACTGATTTCCTGTTCAAATAGTTTTGATCAAAATATTTTTCCTCTCAAAATTCCCTTTCTATTCAATTTTTGACCTGAGCCGGTCGACCGGCAATATACCACCAGTCGACCGAAGATCTGGCAGAGTGCACGTATCCGTGTGCACGTCTGTCGGTCGACGGTAGGCTACCGGTAGTCGACCGAAGTTTTTAGTTTGCTCTCTGTATCTTACCAGTCGACCGGTGGTCTACCGGCCTTCGACCGATAGTTTATCTTTTATCTTTTCGGTCGACCGGCTGTCTACCGATAGTCGACCGGTACATGTTTTGAGTCTCAGTCAGGAGCAGTCGACTGTACCAGTCGACCGATAGTTCATAACGGTCAAATTTTGAACTATCGGTCGACCGGGCCAGTCGACCGATATGGCCGTTGAACAGTAAAACGGGCATATTTTTAAATCTGTTTTAACTTAATTAATATCCGTTGGAGGGTATATTTGGAACTAATTACTTCCTAATCTTCAGTAATTAATCCTAACCCTAAACCCTAGCCCTCTCCTATAAATAGGGGTGTTTGGGGAGAGTTTCTTTACAACAATTATTCAAGAGAAAATTCAAAAGTTTGGGATATTTCAAAAGAGCTTGTTTCTTGTTTTGTGCTGATATTTCTCATTCATTTTCAGAAGTGTTCTTGATATACTCTCTGAATTTGATTTCTTTCTTCACTTACACAAGAGCTTCATTCCTTCTCAATATTCTCTAAGGACCTTTGTAAGGGAAGAGATATTTGAAAGAGAGAGTTTGTGATCTTTTGATTACTTAGAAATTGTATTGTGCTGAAATTGTAGGAGTTGGGTACTCCATTTGTAATTGATCTTTGTGATAGTGAAAGTAGCTAGAATCCTTCTGGGGAAGGCGGGGAGTAGAGCTGGGTGCTCAAACCTCGATAACATATCTTTGTGTTTGCGATTGGTTTACTTTCCATTGCTATTACTTAGTGTTTTGATTGCTATTGCCATATTCATTCATTCATCTCATTGCATTTGCTTCATAATTTTAAATTGGCCTTAGATTAGCATAATCACCTATTCCCCCCCTCTAGGTGATTTTCAGTATGAGCATACACAAACTATATCTAGCATATGAATATGTGCAATATAAAGCAATGCAAGATATAAGAGAGATAGAGTTGAGAGATAGAGGATCGAATGCACACAATAAGATATGTTTCGAGGTTCAAGCCACTGCTCTAGCACTGCTCTATGTCCCCGCCTTTACACAGAAGGATTTCTATTATGTCCACGCAGGACTTCCACAAAGGACATCCACTGAGGAATTACAACTTTACACTTGGAGTACACTACTCCTCTCTCAAACACAATCACCTCTACACAAGAGGGATAGGCACAAAGTCAAACCACAATCACCTCTACACAAGAGGGATAAGGCACAAAGTCAAAGCTCAACCACAATCACCTCTACACAAGAGGGATAGGTACAAAGCCAAAGCAAAGAAGAGATTACAAACTTGGTGATCACAATAAACCACAAACAGCACTTGGTGATCACAATAGACCACAAATAATTTTTCTCACAAAAAAAGATCCTATAGATATGATTAGACTTGATAGCTCAAGTGTGAGAAAATAAAGTGTTTGAAAAAGAAAAATAACAAAGAAAAATACTTGAGAAAAACACTAGATATATATGCAATAAAGATCAAAACCAATTTTCCAAAGACTTTTTCTTTTTTTCCAACACTTTAAAAATAAATAAAAGATAAAACTTTTTTGCTCAAAAACTCTTTTAAAACTTACTGCTAAACACTTGAAAAGATGAGAAGAAAGGCTCTTAAAAATCTTGTTGAAAACAGCTCAAGAGAACCCCTTTATATAAGCCCTCAAAATTATAGCCGTTGGCAGCCAGAAAAGGTCAGTTTTCGGTCGACCGGCCAACGGTCATATTTTTGACTGTTGAGCCACCGGTTGACCGCCCGGTCGACCGCACCAGGCTAACTTGCCTTTCGGTCAACCGCCCGGTCGACCGAGCCTAAAGGCTTTCAGCCTGTCAGTCGACCGCCTGGTCGACCGGCTCTACCCGAGAGGTTGTAGTTAGTTAGTCGGTCGACTGCCCGGTCAATCGGCCTTATAGGCTGGCCTTGTGCACGTCCCTTGTGCATATTGGTCGAGCGACCGATCGACCGACCTCTGATCCGGTCGACCGCCAGTGGGCTCAGAAACAGGTTTTTAGGGATTGAAAACTTGTCTTTTAAACTCCTATAAAATCCCATAAAATCTCATAAATTCTAAAAAAATCAGTTCTGATTAATATTTGAAGAACAAATATGTGTGACTAAAAATCAACACATATTACAAACTATTTGAACTATTTTGTGATATAGAAATTAAGCTTTACACAAAATTAGTATTTTTCAAAACTAAACTTTGAAATGGAAATCTGATTTTTTTTAAACTTGTATAAATACAAAAATAAGATATTTAAGCTCTTTTGAAGTATAGAGTGTATGGATAGAATCCAATACACATATAAAAGATATATCTATGTTTTTGACAATAAATCCAAATAAGTTTTGTTAATTACAAAACTCTAAGCACATGAAATAGAATCATCGAAATAAGTTTTTTAAATATATGAAGCATAGATGTATATAGATGAAATCTAATATACATTAAACCATGTAAACCTGTTTTGATTCTATCTATTCATGAAAATCATATATATGTATAGTTAAAATTCAAAACGATAAAGCCGAAAACCAAACCTATTGAACTTGTGTGTGTGTAAACTTGAGCATATCAACACTAGTCTATCTTACACAAGATCTAAACACAAACTCAAACTAAACAAACCGAAGTCTTCTTATAGAACTCCTTCTCCAAGCCGACTCGATCCAAAGAGCTTGACTCCATCCGAGTTCTAGATGCGACCTTGACGCGTGAACTCTTGAATCTACATGAGTTAGCTCCAAAACTTCTTTGTTAATGCTAAACGCCTACTAATATCTTGATCAATAACTGAAATTATATAAATATAAGATCATTAGTAAACTAACCTTCATAAGTTAGTCATCATCGAAACTAAGGTGAAAGGCCTCTGGGCTAACAATCTCCCCTTTTGATGATGACAAAACTTATGAGGTTATATGTATGCATCCATTA
Organism: Agave tequilana; assembly: GCA_038442645.1. Lineage (NCBI taxonomy): Eukaryota > Viridiplantae > Streptophyta > Magnoliopsida > Asparagales > Asparagaceae > Agave > Agave tequilana. The sequence goes on from JAVJIF010030886.1 coordinate 451,051, forward strand.
AGGATAGACTTCTTAGAAGCTCTCCCTTAACGTATGCATGATCGATAAATATATAAAGATATGCAATAAAACTCAAGACACCAATAAACAAGATATATGCATAAATACATAGTAAAACATGAAAACAAGATATATGCGTAAAAACATAATAAAACGTACATATATAAACCTGAATTCTTCTCCCCCATTTTGTCACTCATCAACAAAGGGATGAAGACAAACAAACAATAAACATAAATTAAAACAAAATTTTGAAACAATTTTTTTTTAATGAATTGATACCAATAAAAGGACATGATATCAATTGAAAGTAAACACCAAATTTTTAGGTAAACACTATATTCATTTTGTAATAAGGACACCAATTTGAAAATAATACCGATTTAAAATTATTGATACCAATATTGAAAATGTAAGTATATACAAAGCAAAATACTTTTCATCATAAAGAGTGGGAGTAAGATACTAATTGAAAAGTAAATCAATTGAAAGATAAAATAAATTTTTTTCTCCCCCTTTATGAAATACCAATAAAAATAATGTATAAGCTTGTATATGATACCAATGAAAAATAATTGACATTAAGAACTAAGTCAAGCTTAACAAGAGATAATTTGTGCTAAAAATGTATGGCATGTATGTTTAAAGTACAAGAAAATATTTATATGTATGTGTCAGAGTAATATAATGTTACTTTAGATATGATCCATACATATATAGAAAACATGAGTATACAAAATGAATTTTAATACCATTGAAATCGAATTTTAATTGACAAAACAAATGTTAGTACTACTTGTAAAAATTTTAAGATACCAATATTAGATTTTAATATCAATTGAATATGAAATTGATACCAATTGATATTGAAGCATACATATATAGAAAACAAAATGAGTATACAAATATATGAAATATCATGAAGATCATGTGTATAACTCATACCTATCACCCTATTCATGCACATGTTTAAAAAATATTCAATAAGGGTATATAAGGCATGGTCGCCATCCAACCGCCCTTGAAAGGTAGGGGTTTTCAAAAATATGATTTGAAAATATTTTAACATATTTGAAAATCACTACCAATTGAAGAATAAAGACTAGTTTAAAGATAATTCTGAAAAGTAGCATTAAATCCTTCAAGTAAGAAATAAAATATAAATATATCCATGAAAATATAAAAATCACATGATCATCGACACTTAAATAGCAATAAAGCACAAATTGGCTCAAAATCATGAGTAAACACCAAACATAGAGTGTAAGAATCATGTAATCAACAAAATCGTGAAAATAAGGCATTGAAGCTCATATGAATTTTTTTATAAACATGAATAAGATAAAAATTCAATTTTTATCAAAACAAACTTCAAGGTATATATATGTTTTATCTATACTAAAGTATACATACATTCCAAACATAGACTACTCCACAAAAGTATATTGCATGAAGGCAAGTGGTTCTAAAATATACATGTAGATCTATTAGTTTTAGACAAAAATAACATATACATGAAATAAACACATTATTGAAAACATATACAAAAATAGGGAATACATGTTAAGATGTAAGAATCATCAAAATAAGGTTATATAAGTACATCTAATGGGTACAAGTGAGCAATAAAGGACAAACACATAATAATCAAATGTGACTCACTAGTTGTACAAGTATAAACACAAGTTTTAACGAATACTACATCTAAACAAATAACCAAAAACATGAGTGCAAAATCATAAACAAACGTGATCATTAGGGTAAACATACGTGCATTAGAGCTCGGATATATACAATAGCTAAACTATAGTAGAACACAAAAATAATAGTCTAGATAAACATGGGTGTATCTCAAATACTATTTATGTATTTCAAAAGTCTAATAAACATTGCATTTAAACAAATGAACATGAAAAATCAAGACACGCTAAAAATCATCAATGAGTAAGCATGTAAACATAAATAAGGAGTTAGAGATAGTTACTAAAACCAATATGGCTCATCTCTAGATCTCCAAACCATGGTGATCCTCCCACCAAACATCCTTGAAGGTGATACATCCAATGTAGTGTCCATCAAGCTCAAAGCATCCACCATCAAGGCACCAATACCTCACGTCAAGTGAGAGCCCACACCTACATTAAATATAATAGGGGTGGCTTTTGGTACCCATACCTTTTTGGGTCCATGGGGGTTAGCACCTTTCCTAACCCAAATAAATTTATTTGCAACATTTGAATTATGTATTTTATCATAGCAAAACTTTGTAAGGTGGTCCTTACGTCCACAATGTGTACAAGTGTACACACTAACATACAAGGTGTCGTGTGTGTGAACGTGAGAAGCATGTGTATGTCGTGATTGGTGTGCATGAAAATGTGAAACTTGTTTCTTTCGAAACATGGATTCTAATTTCTTGTGATCCATAGCACATTGGCTCAAAGTGGAGCCCAAACAATCTACACTATTTTTCAACATGCAAATATCATTTTCAATTGTTGAAGAAGAAGTGGAGCATGCATTCTTATCAATAGAGGGTATAACAATGGAATCGTGACAAGAATGAGAAGCCAAATTAGTTTTCAAAAAAATATTTTCATTTAAACAAATTCCAATTCTTTTAAAATCAAAGCAATTTTATTTTTCAAAAAATTGTTCTCTTTTAAAACAAAATAGAGTTTTGATGGCAAAATCTCATTATTCTTCAAAACATCATCACAATCATTTTAATCTTTAAAATTTCATTTTCTTATAAAGTAAGATCAAGTTGAGTTTTCAATGAGTCCCTTTCATTAAAATATCAACTCTCTTGTAAAATCATGTTTAGCTTAAAAACAAATTTTCATTTTTTTCTTTTAATTTAGAACTCTTGTTTTCAAAGTTTTGTACTTTGAAAGCAAGTTTTCACAAAACATAGATAGTTCTTCATTTAATGCATGTGCATCCATGTTATCATCACAAGAAGAACTAGCACTATCATCTAGTTGAGTGTCCGAAATTACCTCAAGGAGTCATTCCCTTGGACCATGTAGCAAGTTTCGTCGGACTCATCCACCAAGGATTCTTTCTCCACATAGTTTGTCATTTGTAGCTCGGGAGAGGTCAATGTGTTCCACACTGCAAAAGTAGAATCACAATTAGCAACAATAGAAAGATAATCTTGCTAAGTGTGTGTCTAAGTACCTCTAAGACTTGTGCATTGTCCTTATATGCTTGTCATTATCAAGTTAAGATTTCTTGGTGGTGGCAAGATAAACATGCAATCCTAGGGTTTTAAGACATATACTCATCTTTTACTTCCACATATCAATGTTGGTAACATCATACATGGGAGGGGCAAGGAAATCCATGAGTGTATAAAAATATGTGTGCAAATGCAAATCTAGATTAGCAATCTAAGATCTCACTCCTATGTGGTTAAACCGAATATCAAGAGTGTAGGCTCTGATACCAATTGAAATACACGTAGAGGGGGTGAATAGGCGTACTAGCTAATCTAAAGACAAATGATGTGGTATTTTAAAACTCAATTGCAACACACTATGCGTAACTAAAGAGTGTAGCCGAATTTTCGGTGAAGGGTTTTGGACTATCTCCTCGAGATTCCTCTAGATTAAGAGTTAAGGTGCTATACAAAGCTCTCTTGGTTCAACACAAGTATGGACACACACAAACTATATCTAGCATATGAATATGTGTAACATAAAATAATGCAAAATATAAGAGAGATAGAATTGAGAGATAGAGAATCAAACACAAACAACAAGATTGTTTCGAGGTTTGAGCCACTGCTCTACATCCCCGCCTTCACACAGAAGGATTTTCATTATGTCCACACAGGACCTTGTACAAAGGGACCTCCACTGAGAAATTATAACTCTACGCTTGGAGTACATTACTCTCAAACACAATCACCTCTACACAAGAGGGATAGACACAAAGCCAAACCACAATCACCTCTAACAAGAGGGATAAGGCACAAAATCAAATCTCAACCACAATCACTTCTATACAAGAGGGATAGACACAAAGCCAAAGCAAAGAAGAGATTACAAACTTGGTGATCACAATAGACCACAAACAATACTTGGTGATCACAATAGACCACAAAAAAATTTTCTCACAAAAACAAGATCCTATAGATAAGATTAGATTTGATAACTCAAGTGTGAGAAAATAAAGTGTTGAAAAAGAAAAATAACAGAAAAAATTGGGAAAAAACACTATATATATATATATATATATAATATATATATATAATATTATATAATATATATATATATTATATATGAAAATAAAGATCAAAATCAATTTCCCAAAGACTCTTTTCTTTGATTTTTCAACACTTTAAAAATAAATAAAAGATAAAACTTTATGGCTCAAAAACTCTTTTAAAACTTGCTGCTAAACACTTGAGAAGATGAGAAGAAAGGCTTTTAAAATCTTGTTGAAAACAGCTCAAAAGAACCCCTTTATATAGGCCCTCAAAATTATAGCCGTTGGCAGCCAGAAAAGGTCAGTTTTGACCTTTCGGTCGACCGGCGGTCGACTGGCCAACGGTCATATTTTGACCGTTGAGCCACCGGTCGACCGCCCGGTCGACTGCACCAGGTTAACTTGCCTTCCATCGACCGCCCAGTCGATTGAGCCTAAAGGCTTTCAGCCTGTCGGTCGACCTCCCGGTCGACCGGCGCTACCTGAGAGTTGGGTAGTTACAGTCAGTCGACCGCCTGGTCGACCAGCCTTACAAGCTGGCCTTGTGCATATCCCTTGTGAACATCGGTCGACTGTCCGATCGACCGCCAACAGGCTCAGAAACAGGTTTTTAGAAATTGAAAACTTGTCTTTTTAACTCCAATAAAATCTCTAAAATCTCATAAATTCACAAAAATCAGTTCTTATTAATATTTGAAGAACAAATATGTGTGACAAAAAATTAACACATATTACAAACTATTTTAACTATTTTTGTGATATAGAAATTAAGCTTTAATACAAATCAGTATTCTCCAAAAATCAAACTTTGAAATGAAAATCCGATTTTTCTTAAACTTGTAAAATACAAAAATAAGATATTTAAGCTCTTTTGAAGTATAGAGTGTATGGATAGAATCCAATACACATATAAAAGATATATCTAGATTTTTGACAATAATTCCAAAATAAGATTTGTTAATTATAAAACTTTAAACACATGAAATAGAAACATAGAAATAAGTTTTTCTAAATTTATGAAGCATAGATGTATATAGATGAAATTAATATATATTAAACCATGTAAACTTGTTTTAATTTTATTTATTCATGAAAACCATATATATGTATAGTTGAAATCCAAAACCGGTTAAACCGAAAATCAAACGTATTAAACTTGTGGTGTGTAAACTTGAGTATACCAACACTAGTCTATCTTACACAAGATCTAAACACAAACTCAAATTAAACAAACTGAAGTCTTCTTGTAGAACTCCTTCTCCAAGCCGACTCGATCCAAACACGATCTAAAGAGATTGACTCCATCCGAGTTCTAAATGCGAACTTGACGCGTGAGTTCCTTAATCTACATGAGTTAGCTCCAAAACTCTTTGTTGAAGCTAAACACCTACTAATATCTTGATCAATAACTGAAACTATATAAACACAAGATCATTAGTAAACTAACCTTCATAAGTTAGTCACCATCAAAATTAAGATGAAAGGCCTCTGGGCTAACAAGGAGGATGTGCTATCAAGTCTTGATGCTTCCACTGCGCCACTCTGATCAGCAACATGAACTTCACCAAGGTTCACGTTCTGAAATCTGGATATGCAGGTTCAGAGTTGTCAAAAAAGTAACCAACGAGTATGTAAAATTAGTGCCAAATGGCGTGCTCAGGCAAACACATGTGTACAAAAATATCAATGGATCGTGTATTCATGACAAGCAGACATGCAGTAACAGTAAAATAAATGAAATTTATTTATACATGCATGTATGAACTGAATATGTTATATATAAAATGTAAATGGAGACAAAATCAACTTTATAAACTCAATCTCTATATCCATGAGATTAGTATGTCGAGGGGATGATCCAAGCAAAGAAGCCCTCATCTATATACCATATATCTCACTTAACCATCAATTAAGTATATATAACCAGAGTTATTGATCAGTAAGTATATCAGTATTCTTGTGATCAGTGATTCCAGTATTCTGTCAATAGTAATCTAGTATCAGGGGTATTAGTTATGTTTGAAATATTATACAGAAGGTAGTTAAAATAACTTAATTATATAACAATAACAACAATCAGTATTGCTTGTTATTATTATAATCATTCTCCTCTAGTATTCCATACCACTGGCAGCTCATACTGGAGTCCTACTTCCAATAGAACACATCTGAATCCTGATATAGGATACAATCATTCGAACGAATGAAGTGATCGAATAACATCCGCTCCTGACATTATTATTATTAGATAATTAAGTTATGTCAGGTAGGGGTAGAGTGTAGTGCATTATGTTATACAATAAGATTATCAGTACTATCTGATATTTTAATCATCTCCTACCAATGTCACCCATCACTGATAGTCCATACTAGAGTTTGTACTCTAGTAGAACTCACTTAGATCTAATACGAGTGTATAGAATTTAAATGAAGGAGAGGCCAAATATCACACGTTCCTAGCATCATCATTGTTGGGTTGTTGCATTCTTATTATTCATCTGATCCATAATCTAGTATGTATTTCAGTACACATACATCCACATATGAAGGATGAGTTATTATTGGAAACTGATGAGAATCAACTGTATCAGGCTCATAATGGGCCCGTGTATACCCGGACAACGACATCAGTCGATTGGATCTACCTCCAATCTCAGCCGCTAGCTGTAAGGGTCTTATTTGTATGCCCTAAAATCAGTAGTGGAATCAGTACAGGGTGCCAGTACACCCCATAAGAACACTTGTGCCTCAGATAGTTTTGAACAGTGTTGCAACATCGAGCCATTATGAAGCCGTACATATTGATGCCATCAGTTTCCTCGATCCCCTTGTATGTGGAGTCAATTATATTACCAGTTCATTATACAGTTCTCAATGTATGTTCATGATATACCATTACTGGAATCAATATGAGTACAGTACAAGGGAGATGTGGGATTCTTGAGGTGGCTTCTATGGATTCAAGAGGTGGCCCCAACACAGATATGTGTGATGTGACATTTTGTTCCTCGTGACACTTAGTTTCACGCACCATATCAGTAATAGGAGTATCAAGAGTATATCCTTGCCCAAGATTCAGTAATTCAGCAATTCTGTATTCAGGAGTAATTCATGTATTATAAACAGTCAGGTATCATGTATGATGTGACATTTGTTCCTTGTGACACTTAGTTTCACGTAAAGCGATAACCATGATCATGTATTATAAACAGTCAGGTATCAGTTACAGTATCAATATTAGTATGTCGATCAGTATACTGGGTCAAGTATCATGTATCTGTTGGCCCAAAGGCCCATCACTCTAGTTTGATGATGATTAACTCATATAGTTATATACTAATGATCTTTTGTTTAATAAGTTTCAGATATTTGATCAAGATCTTAGTCGGTGTTTAGCTTCAACAAAGGATTCAAAATCAAGTTTTGAAGTTATCACGTGTGATTCTAGAGCTCGCGCATCAAGATTGCATCAAGTGCTCAAGAGGAGTTAGCTCATTGGATCAAGGTTTGACCAAGTCAAGAAGGAGAAGAAGATTTTCAAGAGAAGATTTTCAAGAAGACTTGTGTCTAGTTTTGTAAGTGTCAAGATTGTTTTTAGATAAATGTAAAGGATAGATTAGTTGTGGATTGCTCAAGCTCATACACACACACACAAGATATATGTGTTTTTTATTTTGATTTTAGAAAAATACCGTTTTTTTTAAGCTTCAATGTTTCATGATTAGATTCATCAAAACAAGTTTACATGGTTTATATGTGTTTTAGATTTCATCCATACACATTGTTAGTTCAAATATTTAGAAAAACTTAATTTGATGTTCTATAACATGTGGTTAAGTTTGTATTATCAAAACTTATTTTAGAGCTTATTATAATAAACATAGATATTTCATCATATGCGTATTGGATATATACCATACACTCTAAGCTTCAAAAGTGTTTAAAATATCTTTTTTGTATTGGAGAAATTTTGAAAAAAATGTTTTTCAAATAAAGGTTGATTTTGAAAATACAGATTTTCGTTTAAAGTTAAATTTCTATATCACAAAAATGATTCAAAATGTTGTAATATGTGTTGATTTTTAATCAAACATGTTTGAACATCAAAGTATTTCAATGAACCTATTTGTAGATTTTATGTAATTTTATGAGAATTTATAAGGATTTATTTAACCAAGTTTTAATCCCAAAAGATTTGCAGATTAGGCTTTCTGGCGGTCGAACGACCCGGTCGACCGAGTCAGAAGTCGGTCGACCGGGGCGGTTGACCGATGTGCAAAGAATGTGCACAGTCATTTTGGCTTGAGGAACGGTCGACCATGCGGTCAATCGCTAAGGCCCCTGTCGACCGACCGGTCGACCGTCCAGAGAGCACAGCTCTCTGGATCTAGCCTCGGTCGATCAGGCGGTCGACCGGGCGGTCAAAGCCCAGCCACGGTCGATCGGGCGGTCTACCGGCAGGCTGCAACGATAAAAAATATGATCGTTGGTCGGTCGACCAGCCGGTCAACCGACAGCAGAGTTTTCTGCTGAGGTGGCCTCAACGGCTAGTTTTTGATCCCCTATAAAATGGGGTTCCTTTGCCTATTTTCTACAAGATTTCA